>OZ020518.1:2251208-2654901 GCA_963971425.1 Bryoerythrophyllum caledonicum | reverse complement strand
AAGCCAGAGTTCGCCGACCCCCTCACGCACCGGCTCAAGCACCACCCTGGCCAGATGGAGGCCGCGGCCGTCATGGAGTGGCTGCTGGACGGCAGCGACTTCATGAAGGCCGCCGCCAAACTCAACGAAACGGACCCCTTGAAGAAGCCCAAGCAGGACCGGTACGCGCTGCGCACGTCCCCACAGTGGTTGGGCCCGCAGATCGAGGTCATCCGGGCCGCCACCCACGCCATCGAGCGCGAGATCAACTCCGTCAACGACAACCCCATCATCGACGCCGCCCGCGGGATCGCCCTCCACGGCGGCAACTTTCAGGGGACGCCCATCGGCGTGTCCATGGACAACCTGCGGCTCGCGGTGGCGGCCATCGGCAAGCTCATGTTCGCGCAGTTCAGCGAGCTCGTCAACGACTACTACAACAACGGGCTGCCGTCCAACCTGTCCGGCGGCCCCAACCCCAGCCTCGACTACGGCATGAAGGGCGCCGAGATCGCCATGGCGTCGTACCTCAGCGAGCTCAACTACCTGGCCAACCCCGTCACCACGCACGTCCAGAGCGCGGAGCAGCACAACCAGGACGTCAACTCGCTGGGCCTGGTGTCGGCGCGCAAGACGGAGGAGGCGGTGGAGATCCTCAAGCTCATGAGCTCCACGTTCCTGGTGGGGCTGTGCCAGGCCGTGGACCTGCGCCATGTGGAGGAGACCATGCAGGCTGCCGTCAGGCAGGCGGTGGCGCACGCGGCCAAGCGGACGCTGTTCATGGGCAAGGATGGCGCCCTGCTCCCGTCGCGCTTCTACGAGAAGGACCTCCTCCTCGTGGTGGAGCGCCAGCCCGTCTTCACGTACATCGACGACGCCGCGAGCGAGGCGTACCCGCTGATGGAGAAGCTGCGGGCGGTGCTGGTAGGCCACGCTCTCAGGCTCAACAAGGAGGCGTCGCGCTCGGTGTTGGAGCAGATTCCAGCATTCGAGGCGGAAGTGCAGGAGCGGCTGCGCACGGTGGTGCCGCTGGTTCGGGAGGCATACGACAGCAAGGGGGTGTCGTCGGTGCGCAACAGGATCGAGGAGTGCAGGACGTATCCGTTGTACGAGTTCGTGCGGGGCGAGCTCGGGACGCAGCTGCTGTCGGGGTTGAGGACGGTGTCGCCCGGGACGGAGGTCGAGAAGGTGTTCGAGGCGATGTCGGAGGGCAAGCTGATCCGGCCCCTTCTGCAATGCGTGCAAGGGTGGAACGGCGCGCCCGGCCCTTTCTCCCAGAGTTGACGGCCTGGAAGAGAGCTCTGTGTGTCATTAGTCAAATTCATCAGATTGTACATTAGGATCTCGACAAACTCAGCAATTGTACATTAGGAGAGAGAAATTAATTGATCGATCGATGTGGTCCGTAGTCAGCAAGCCAGGAATGACTGATCGAATTCTTGACGTGATTTAACATGTCTCCGCATTGGACAAAGCTTAACATTCTTTAGTTAATGAGCATGATGCGATGAACACATTGTCCACATATATTTCTCGACAAATTGAGTCTAGTATCTACAATTAAGCTAAAGTCCACATGGTCTAGAGCTGAGAGCTACGGGTAGTGGACTGTGGCTCAACAGAGAAGTGTGAAGAGAGACTCAGAGCGAGGCGTTTTGTGTAGGAATCATTTGTGCAAGATCGTTTTCAGTGTGCATTATCTCAGTCATAGGTAACTTTTATCATTAAGCAAAACTAACACATCAACTAGTATATAATCTACATCTGGGTGCGCGTACCTTGAGTTTACTCACAACAGTTTGGAAGCAGAGGCATGTTCCTCCGTCATGGGATGTTGATGTATCTCATTCAAGGATCCAAGTTACCGGACTGAGCATGCCACACCACGTTTTCCTGTAACATCTCCAGATATGTCAGTGTCATGCCAGAAAAACGCATTCACAGCCTCCCAAGGATTTGGAATCACAACAGCGACTAGAGCTGTCATGTAAGCTTCTTTTTTTATTACAGTAGCACATGTACGCTCCGACCAGAAGCGGAGCATTTTTCACAAAGGATCCCCGAGAGACCAATGGCCATAATTTTCCTCCCTAGAGCTCCTGTTACCACGAAACCTGCCGTAGTATTTACAAACTAATGTGACAAGAACCTTATGGTACAAATAATTACTACACATGATCATCTTTTATGATCAATTCATCCAATCCTTCGCAACATCGTCTCTGTTGTCTCTGCTCGGAGGCGGGGCCTTTGCTTTGGCTATCGCTTTCTTGGCAGCCTTTCCCCATTCCGACTTCTCCCAATTTTCCGCTCTGTCTCCCACACAAGATCCAACGAACCGTAATCAGACAAAGAAAAACCACACACAACGTATAACATGAACGACGTACCTCTCGTTAACCCCTAAATGTAAGAAAGTAGAATAAGGTGAATCCACATTTCTAATTCACAAAAGAGAAGCTCATGTCTAGATCAACGTGGTTCTAGTGAGCTATTCGGCCCTGATTTGGAGCTTTTGAAATTAGCAAATCCAAAATAGACAATTACCATCGTACGCTGACGGTTAAGCAGCATGTTTCTCTGAACCCTCGCCCTCTTTCACACCAATATAATCTCACGTGGTTTCGATTACAGCACAGATCTAATTGAATCACCAGCACTCACACAACCCTAGAAACCGACCCAATTTTAAGAAATGTACCGTTTCTGCGCAGCGATGGCGGCATTCGATCGCGCCTCCTCCGACTCCGCCCGCTCTTGTTCGCTAGTCCTCTTCGCCTGCGGCTGACGCCGAGGGCGCTGCTGCTGCGGCTGCACAGGCGGCTGCTGCGCAAACCGGGGCGCTTCGTACCTAGCAAACTTGGCGTTCTCCTCCTTCCCTTGCCCCCGAAAACACACTCCGCCCATCGCAACCCTAGAACGCAGAAACCCAAGCTACTCCTCCTCTCACCTCCCGCTCTCTCTCTCTCCGATCAATCTAACTTCACGACGGCTTGTGCGGGAAAATTCCTGGTTGTAATTCTGCAGCGATTCACTGTCCTTGGGTGGAGAAAGCGCGTTCAATCCAGGGCACTGCACAAGCAAGTCTGCAAAGTCGGGTTTGATGGGTGCCTGAATATCACGAGGTTATCACAAGAGTATAAAAAGGGTTTAGTGAGAGTATCGCCTGTGTAACGGGAGGGTGAGGTACGCGTCATCAGTGCTTCGGATGGGACTATGCGGGCCGCGTCCCTGCTCCGGGCAGCTTCCCCGAACAGAGGAACGACATGCATACCCGGTCTGTATGCTCGTCGCGCGTGCATCCCGTGCGGCGCGTAAGCACGTCTGCTGCGCGTCGGTGGCGTTCTTCGCTGAGGGGTAGCAATGTCATCGTGAGGCTCTTTAGCTTCATGGACGTGAATAACATCACCATCGATCAAGGTTAGTCAGTAGCTGCGAATCTAGCAGTTTGTCGATGTTGGGTGTGTCGTTCCTCGTCTGAGAGATTGAGATGGTGACATTCGAGGAGTTGAGGATCGCAGACAACAGCGCCTTTGATCTAGGTTGGTGTCTAGATTGAATTGCTTCGGTGGTGTTCGTTTCCATTCCCATTTGTGGTCTGAGAGAGATGGAGATGGTGAAATTCGAGGATTTTGTGTGGTCTATGCAGACGACATCTCTCCCGATCAAGGTTACTCACTTTCCAGATTGAAGCAATTAGTACACCCTCAAGGAATAATTAATAAATCACTAGGGTAGTTAAGCGTCTCACACTCCACAAAGGAGAATCAATGATTGCATGTAGTATAAGAGAATGCGTAGCCTTTACTAATGATAAACAATCACTTACAAGCAAAAGTAATCACTAAACACTTTTTAACTCACTCACAAAGATTGACTTAACAAAGACGTCAAGTCAAGGACGTGTGCGGTGCTATATGCACACACACAATACTAAGTAGATGAAAACATCAACGGATGAATGTGGTGCGCCGTTGTACGTCCCTAAACCTGTATATTAGTAACAAACTAATCTACGCTAAAATACTACAATGTGGAGAGGCCCTCGACGCCATGTCTTATGACATTTTGGTTGTGAAGGTGTTAATTGGTGATGTGATTTTCATTGAATAACATGTTACGGTTCTTAGCATATTGATGTGATGGATGGTTGGATGTAGTATCAATCCGCACGGTTCGCTTTTAAGCCTTCAAACCCTAGACGAAGTTCTTTCTTATCAAGCCCGTTCTCACTTCAGGGTTTTCTTTTGAGCCTTGAAACCCTAGACGACGTTACTTGTCATCAGCCCGTTCTCACTTTTGGTGCGAATCTGGGAATCTCGGATGCTATTTGTTTTTTGTGTCATTTCGACAAATTGTACAATAAGTTGCATTGGAAGAAAGCCGGAAAGTGTTTCTAGATCTAGGGAAGGAGAATCATCCACAGGACGTTCTATTCTTGCTCCTAGTCTGCTAGAGAGCTTATGTATTGTGTTCTTAGAACCGCGTCTCTAGTGTTGCATCGACTTTTGGAAACACTTGAAGCATTTTTTGAATTTAGGAATGACGTTGTGTATTTTTTTCAGGACTACGGTATGCACACCTCCCTCCCTTTGAAACGCTCCCTCTCTTCCTTGGTTTTTCTTCTAGTCGCAGACAACCGAAGTGCCCCTGGCAAGGCTTTTTTTTTGTTACACAGTTTTCGCCAAAGTGGCGACACAAATTTTCTGGAGAGGGCAACTTTGGCGACACAAAATTACTTTTGAAACCACTTACAATCAAATTTTCTTCATAAATATCTATTTTGGAGAATTCTTCTGTGGAAAACATAATTTGTACATCTTTCCGGCGACGGAATAGAATCCCCCCTATTCAGTAGTGGCAGTATGGCGATACAATAATGGTCATTAATAAGAATTTGGCGATATAAAATCACAAATTTCCCACTTTTTTCGGGAATATTCTTTTCAAAGAAATTTTTTTCGCCAATTTGGCCTCAGATCGCCAAAAAAAAAGGCTGGCCCCAGGGTTTGGTTTTTCACGACAAACTTGCAGCTAATTGCTTAGGGTTGAGCGTATTCTACACAAGCGGCCGTTGGACGAGGACCACCAAGAACTTAATCAAACTCACAATTCAATCCGAGAGCTTCACAAGCAGATTGTGTCTTCTCTACGAGAACTCTTTCCTTGTCAAGGTGGTGCACTCGAATCTTCTATTTCCCTCTCGTTCATCCACGCCTCAAGGTTCTCAGACCATGGAATGACCTCAAGGTGTTCTAGGTGTTTTTCTCATTATAACTAAGTTATTCGACTTCACATTTTATTATAAGCTAGTTTGCAATGCAAGTGTGTTAGACAATCCAAGCTATCTGTTTAGGACTTTGTTTCTTGGGATGTTAACTAGTTTTTCTATGAATGCAAATCATGGACACACCAATGGCGGATATAGTCGAATTGTCCCTAGAGGAGTTGGGTGGTACGGTGGGTAGACCGCTTGTGGTGGGAGAAGTCTACCATGCAAGGCTTTTGATGATAAAGCCCTCCATGAAGGACCGCCAGCCTCAAAAGGGCAAGCCTGTAGTTTTCATTAGGCCACATTACCATGACCAACTAGTAATACTTCCCATCACGTCTACTCTCCTCGATGGTGGTCATCAGTTTTTGGTACCTATAGTGCATCCCCTAGTCCCTATCCATGGCTCTAGCACTATTATGCATGAGCCGATTCATATCGTGCCCTATGTGTTAGATAGGCAATCATATGTGTATTGTGTCGAGTCATACGTGAGAGTATCGACGGATTTCGGGGGTGCAACTGTGCCGGGTATGGTGATCAAAACGGATTTTGAGAGATTGATTACTACCCTTGGCGAGTTGAATTCCATAGGACATGCTTAGTCATTAACATTATATGGCAAAGCTACCAGTGGAAATGTAGAAGGTGATGGTGACGATGGGATGGCGGGGGTAGAGGTGGTAGCGGCGCGGGTGGAGGGAGTAGTGGCGGGGGTGGAGGGGGCACAAGTGGAGGTGGAGGGGACAACGGCAAAGGTGGAGGGGACAACGACAGAGGTGGAAGGGGCGGCGGCGGGGTGGAAGGGGCAGCAGATGGGGTGGGGGTGGAGGGGGAAGAGTGGGGAAGTGGTGGGGGGGAGAGGGAGGGAGAAGCGCGTTGTGGCGGATGGTGAAGGGAATTGTGGTGGGAGGGATTTTGTAACAGAAACTTTGGTATTTGAATTGTCGAGTGATATGGAAGGTTGTGATTGGAGTTGGAACCCCTCCACCCCATGGGAGGAGTACTTTCTCGACCTTGTGGATGGCTCAGTTGACAATTCATTTGAAGCGCATGCATCCACAATACGTTTCCCTCACTTCCTTTCATGATGTACCATTAGAATTTCTACTGTGGTAAAATGGAGGTGCATATGTGCAATACATCATCCATCATAGCTTCAAGAATTCATTGTGATTATGGAAGTTTGATTGAAAGCATTTTAATTTAGAAGCTTTTCGCCTGTGGTCAGGCGACTGTCAGAATTGTAGACTTGCTATGTATTCATCTACCATACTTGATCTTGTGAACATTTTGTTTTGTACTTAAATTCCACTTTGGCAATGTGGCAAGTGACGGGTGTGACATACCATCTTATGGAGAGTTGCATGCCTACATCCTCTGGCACTGTTGCATGTGGAAAGGACACAAGATTGCTTACATGAGTGAAGTCAGTTGCCATCTCACCACATCCTTTTTGAAAGGACACAAGATTGCTAACAGGAGATTGATAATTGAAGATTTTGTGGGAGACTACTAACTTTAGCTAAGAATAGAGACATTGGAAGTAAGAGATCATAAAAAATTTAAATGTGGGATTTTTGGTGCGCCATGGCCGTCGTGGTTCCTAAGTGCACTTTTAAATGGCCAAGTGCATAATTGCTTAGTTGTGCATTAATTGTGCATGTATTACGGGCTCTACATAACTTTGCTTGGAAAGAAACTGATACACAGACGAAGTTCCATTGATTGTTGTATGTGATAGTTGAAAGAGAATGTGTTAAGTGAGCCAACGGAATTCCTATGCTCATCAAGTTCCTACTTTCAAGAAAGGTACATGCTATCTG
Source organism: Bryoerythrophyllum caledonicum (assembly GCA_963971425.1). Taxonomy (NCBI): domain Eukaryota; kingdom Viridiplantae; phylum Streptophyta; class Bryopsida; order Pottiales; family Pottiaceae; genus Bryoerythrophyllum; species Bryoerythrophyllum caledonicum. The sequence continues at coordinate 2,647,824 of OZ020518.1, read as the reverse complement.
TTTGTGTTTGTATGATACATCCTTAAGCCTGTTCTCAAACATTTGCAGTGGCCGCCTAAAGCTTTCGCTTTGCCGAGCTTGAGAGTTCATTTGCAGTGGCCACCTAAAGCTTTCACTTTGCTGAGCTTGAGAGTTAATGGAGCTTCCAAACCTTCCTTGGATATATGAGGCTACATTTCCTTCAGGGGTTTAGATCTAAGGTATGATGCGTCTTTTGTAGTTGAAAATGTTCGTGATGGTGACAAATCCTTAGGTTTGTTTGTTCAACTATATCTTTGAGTGATATTTCAGGGCTCTAGCTTTAGAGTTTGGGGTTTTGATCTTAGGTTGTCAAGAACTTAGGATGACAATATATTTTAGGATGAAATTCTAAACAGTCAATGAGAAGGATTACACAACATCTTGCAGTGAAAATAATAAAGTCCCAGAATGTAGAAACCAAACACCAAAACCAAACCAAGAAACACGTAAACTGGTCAATCTTCAAATGCCACTCAAATTATAGGATTAAAATATCAACTGTTGTAGCTAAGGATATAAACACTCATCAGAGCATGAACATGATCTCCTCGCATCCAAAGTACGCTTACTTTCTACAAAACCAAGTTGTGAGCGAAATGTACACCACCAATATACATCGACGAGGCGGAAGTCTACTGGTCATACTTGCCTGTCACCTTGTCGACCACCACCTTGCCCACCGAAGGAATGACCTCGCCGGCCGCCGCAATGGGGTTGTCCGAGGTGCCGAACACAGCCTTGTAACTAGGCCGATTCTCCAGCTCCTGGTAGTACCTCTTGATGTTAGGCCGAGACTCCAGGTACTCACTGTCGAACTTGAGCTGGTGGATGCGGTACAGAACCGGGGTGAAGATGACATCCGCCATCGAATACGCAGGCCCTGCGAGGAACTTGTTAGAGGCCAGTCTCACATTCGCCTCGTCAAGGAGGGCTCCAAGTTGTCTGCGGTTGTCTTCAGCCACTGCCTTGTTGCTGGGATTCTCGATCAGATTCTTGGTCATGATGGAGATCTTCTCCTTGTAGAGCTGGGCCATGTCTGGGTTCTTCTTGGCGTTGGCCTCGGCCACCTTGTTCTTGTACTCCGTGCTCACCTTGAGGGCGAGGCCGCCGGGCGTGTTGGCGGCGACGAAGAGGTTGCCGTCCCAAGCGCTCACCTTGTTGAGCCACTCGTCCACGAACGCGCGGTCGACGGAGTCGCCACCGAGGGGTGCGCCCTGGCGGTCGGCCCAGCGGATGATCTCAACGGAATCCGTGATCTTCTCTTCTCCTATCACGAGGGAGGGGGCGGAGGCTTGCGGGTTGATCTTCAGGTACCATGGCTCCAGGGATTCGCCGTTGAAGAGATCAATCTTCTTCTCCACGTACTGCAATCAAAGACAGCGGACATACGTAAGAGTTGCACGAATCCAAGCACTGTAATCTGATGGCGACTTGGTGGGACTCCTCACCTTGATGTTCTTCTCCTCTAAAGCCAGCTTGGCCTTGGCAGGGTTGAATGCAAGCGCGTAGTTGTAGAAGGTCACGAGATTGGACGACGCATCAGAGTCTGCAGCATCAAAAAAGAGATCAGATGACTGTGGTCAATGGGCACTGCTCTGGTCAGGGCCATCCTCATTGTACTTCAAATGACAGCCGCGAATTCAAGATGCAGAAGTAAAATTTGCACAAGTTTGAAGACTTTACTTGAGATCGTATGAAAGAAAGCATTACCATATGAGGACGGCTGCGCCGCTGCTGTGCCAAAGCTTCCAGCCATTGCTGCCGTGCACACCAACCAAGACGCTGCGCAGTTCTTCACGAACGTCCTTCTCTGGAAACCAAACCGCACTGCGCAACAAAAACGGGCTGAGTCCAAACATTCTCAGGTCCACTTCAGAGAATGAAACAGTGCTTCACTCCTCAAAATGAAAGTTTACAGAACGTGGAGCAGGGGTGAAGCAGATCCCAAGGAGGTGTACAACACTTGAACCCTCAATGTAGGAACAGAGATTCCAATGCTCACCTGATTCGGAACTGCCACTCGAACCAATGTCGTTGGACACACGAACAGCTCCCCTGCTCGACCCTGCGAAGCTCCCAGTCCGGAACGAGAACGCCCTGCTACTTCCACCCACTCTCAGCACTGGCAATGCTCTCAATCCGCCCAGAAGCCCGGAAGCGGACGCAGCAATGCAGGCGGACGAGATGGCGCTGCTGGCAACCACGAGAGTCCTGCCCATCACAATCTGCTCCATTTTGCTAGACTACCAAAACTACCTCTTTTTCCCAATCGATCTTCTCCTGTCGTGGCGAAATTTGGGTTCTTCTCGTTATTGCTACAATACTAGGTCTCCAGCTGCACCTTGGTTAGTATTACAAGTTTGTGGAGGGTGAGAGCCAGGGAATGCGATGGTTTTCCAAGATAGGACACCACTTGGCTGCTAGTTTGCCTACCACGCGGCGACTCCTGGTGCCGTCTCGCTCCTGCTGTGTTCGCCTTGCACGTACCTCTTTTACGGAACTTTTTCACCAAAGGGGCCGTCGCCTTTTCGACGTCATGTCAAGCCCAGAGAAATCTATCTGCCTGTGCGCCAGCACAGACTCAGTTTCATGCAGACCAATACCATCCCAAGGATCACACGGCGAAGTTACCCGTTCCTGGTGAGAGCATTTGAATGCAAAAGTGAACTTGCATTTCGAGACAGAAATGAAGGCAAATCACATGGCTTTGACATGATTCGTACAGCAGTCCGTGAACTCCGAAACAGGGTCTAAACCTCAATGTTATCTGGAGGGTTGTCATGCTTTCCAACATGGTAAAGAGCCAGCTGATGACCAAAACTGAATCTCGAGCCTTGAAATTCTCACAAAGAGCAGAGGAGTGCTGGAAATTGAGGCTTCTTCTGAATGCGGAACAGTTGTGCAAGCACTTATTTTGCGACAACACCTGGAGAGTACCTAGCCTCCATGTCCTGGCGAGCGCGCTTGCCCTTGTACTTGGCCTCCCTGGGATGCTCCACCACCCTCCTCATCAGTTTCATCAGGCGCGACTGGGCCGGATCCGCCCAGAAGTGACCCGACGGCGCACCGTCGATGAGAATCTTGGTCATGTGCAACGGATAACTGTTGTAATCTGTTATGTACTCCGTGCTCCCAGACCAGTGCGTGACAATGACATGCAACCCCATGGCCATGCCTCTACGATGGGACGACCCCAGCTCTCTCCTCGAGATGGCAGGACGAAGCAGTCGGCTGCTTTGTAGAGCCCGGGAAGGAGCACCTGCGGCACCGCCCTGTCGATCACATGCACCTCTCCCCAGCCACTGGCAGGTTCCTGCAGAAGCAGCGACAACATGAACTCCCGGAAGACCAGAAGGAAATCCGCTGTCGTCGAATGGAGCTTCTTAGGACTTGTTGCCAATGTACAGCATGACACTGTCATCAGCTGTGAACGCCTGCAGATGCATGTAACTCAGCGAAGGCACTCAGAGAACATGTAACCTTCTTGTTGGCAGAAGCTGACCTTCAATGACGCTGCTGCAACTCCCGAGTTTACCCTCACAAGGTCCTCCCAGCCATCAAATGCCTCCAGCTCGTGGAACCCTAATCTGTAATTGAACTCCCCTGCATGCAGAGACCTTGACGAGAGCACATTCGTGTTGAAAGTTATCCAAAGGTATTTTCATTTCAGGGCACAGAGAATCGTGTTACAACAAGAAACATACAGTCAACTAAGCGTGAAAAAAGATGCATCGGGAACCGCTGAGCAGTAGAAGTTACGTTTCCTGAAATACGTGCAAACAATAATCTATCGAACAAGTCCCTCCAGAACTATCAACTTACAGGTTCATATTCACTCACCCTTGAAGTTGAATTTGACGCTGTAGATACTCGTAGACACTCCAACCACCAGCCACAGAAGGTTCCGTCCGAGTTTGATAATGTGTGATGACATTAGCGATCGAATACCGAATTACATCTAGTGTGAAAACTCGGCAGTGCAACAATCGCAGATAAGCAATCCGAAAACCACATGCATGGAGTGTGTAACAAACAGCATTAACCGCCATCCGAAGTGGTACTCTTTTCAAATTTACCCAACCAGAACCTGGGCGAAGTACAGTGAGCACTGGGTACTTGAGTGTCATGAGCAACCATCAAAAACGACTATTGTCACTAAAGAGTTTACTTCTTCTCTTCCTTCTCGGCAGCCTCGGCCTTCTTCTTCCGAACACCGACCAACCTCTCGTTCATCCTCTCCTGGCGCAGCTTGTAGTATCCCTTCTGAGCCTTCATCTCATCAGTGATAGATACAATCTCCGCGGTAGGGCGGGGCTTCACAATCGGCAACACTGGTCCGTTGTGCTGGGTCACGCTTGACAACTCCTCAGCGCTAGCATCTCCAGCCTGAAGAAAAGATGTAGTATTTATCAAATTAGAAAGCATCGACCAATAACGGTCAAGTGGCACCTAAAAGACCTTTAAGAGACCGATCTCAAGGGTCCAAAAGAATCAGGAGAAGACAGGAAATAAAACACAGGAGAGTACGAAGTGAAGGTGCATGAGGACATTGAGAGAAAAAGTAACACAAATATAATGTCTGATCGTCAATCTCTCGTACCTTGGTCTTTCGTGAGCGTCTCGGGAACACCACCAACTTGGCCCTGTAAGTGTTAAGCCGGTTGACATTCTCCTGAAGACTCTCCAAGCACCTGTTCTTGCGGCGATGATCAACAGCAATGCCGATGGTCGGTGCAAGCTTCTTCGAAATGCCAGCAGCCTGATTAGACAAGACGATTTCAGCTCATGTCAGAACGACAGAGGACGCGGATTTGTAAAAACCCAAACGCACACACGGAAGGAAACTCATCATGTGAACCGCATGTAAATAAACGAAGCCCATGACTCCGCGAGTATCATAATCCGCACAGAAACAGGTGAGTTCCAAAGCGCATCCTCTGAACGGGGAAATCTTGATACAAAGCCCTCGCTCAAGCCGGAAGCCTCGGTTTCAATAATATCGGATTCCCAGTGAGCCGTGGAAAAGTTCATGCAAAAAGGTCCAAGGAAAGCAATAAAATGCTCGAAATGGAAATCGAAAGAAACTGATGAATACCTTCAATTCCTCCAAAGTAAACCCACGTCCAGAGCGGACCTTGGCGTTGTACTTCAAGGTCTGCGAGTGCACAACGGGTCGGAGAGGACCGGCAGTAGGGCGTGGGAACACAGCCACAGCCTTCTTCTGGCGCACTGCACATCAAAAATTCACGCATCTCCTCAGATTCCGTTACAACATTCCGGATCCCACCATAATTTAGGGTTTCAAAAAACTCCACAAAACGGCATACCGGTTCTTCTTCTCTTCTTGCGCGCGGGCTGATTGAACCAGGTCCTCACATAGCTCTGCCAGTCCTTCTTGAAGTGACCATTCGGGATAACATTGTTGTGCTTCACCATGATTCCAGCCCTGAAACAAAAACCACGACCATCACTTCCCTAAAACCCTAAACCCTAAAAAAGGAAACTCCCACAATCCCTCCACAGTCGCATCAAGAAACCGCAATACAACATCCACATACTATCTGCACCCCGATTCCACGACCCAGACACCACAGAAAATATGAGAGAGACCAAACCCTAGGAAGCAGCAGAAAGCTCCAAATGAAGTGCCGTAAGTTGGAGGGAAATTCTAGAGATGCAGAGATGGGGATGAGGTGGGTGATGATGGAGCCGGTACCTCCGGGACGGATGCGAGTGGGCGGTGACGCTGGCGAAGGTGCCTCTCGCGAGAGAAAGAGGACGAGCAGAGCTTCCGAGAATGCTATTAGCGACCCTCTAACCCTAAGATGCGACGGCTGCGATGCGTTTCGATCCGACGGAGGGCATATATCGTTACAGCCCTAACGAAGGGGAAGTTCGTTCGGCGGACGGCGTCTGATAGGCGACGTTCGTCGTCGTTGGAGACTTTCGTTATAAAAGTACTAAAAAATATTTTTTAAAATATCGTTTGTCAGATTTATCACTCTTCTTGCCAAATAGTTTATTTCTAATCAAGACACTCGAATTTTGATTTTTCAAATTTTAAAGTGTTAACCTCTAAAGGATCAAGTGTCCGTTTGGGGGACAAATTCTTTCACTTTAATTGCAACTATCTTTGAATTCATATGGTCAAAATTCACAAAAAATTTACCACATCATTTTGTATAATTCGTGAATAAAACCCTACACTTTCAACTTCAAAAAGTTCTTTTTGCAAGTTTTTATAAAAAAATAAGAAGAGATTTCCCTGAAATGCCTTGGTCCTTTCAGGGTTAAAAATACTTCCATGTTCTATACAATAAAAATCTACATATCTCAAGTTATTATCAAAAACTCTAAAATTTCATCTATTTTCTTTACATTTCCAAGAATTTTAAACATGCTCGATTTCAATTATGCTTGTCAACTTGACCCATAAATTATGTGTACTACAAAACAATAAACTAAAAAAATTAAAGTTTGCTTCTAATATATAGAGGTAAATGAAGTATATGATTACTAAGGCAAAAAATTATAATTTCACTTGTAATTTTAGTCAAGGTAGATTATGAAATAACATATATTTCATTGAATGTAGATAATTGAGCGGGTAGATAATGTAGGTTTTTGTGATTTAAGGTCAACTTCAAACTTTAGGATTCTTCTTTAAATCTTAGTTGGGAAAAGGGAAAAGGAACTACTTCAAAGTAATATATCAAGTCAAATAAAAGTACATATACATATACTTGAAAGCATTATTATTGCAAACAATAATTTTGTAAGGATACAATTTGAATAAAATCACATTCGACATGACAATTCTGAAGGATCATTTTGTCAATGAAAATTTAATTTGCATAATGTGTTGGGAAGGTCCAACTAAAGCAAACAACCCTATTTTAGATATGGGATGCCATTGTGAGCAAGGTTTTTTTTGTTGTCAGATTGCCAACCAACCACAACACTAAAGATGGCTTTTATAGTAATGGTACAAACAGTGTCGTTACCCTAGTACACTATCTGTTAACAAGTTGGCAATTAGTGTAAACCGCCATTGTCATGAATATTATCCCTCAATCATACACCTACCCTAGTATCCTTAGTATTAGCCCCCAATTGTCCACCTACCCTAGTATCCTTAGTATTAGCCCCCAATCGTCCACCTATCCTAGTATCTTTAGTATTATCTCCCAATCAAACACCTACCCTAGCACAAAAAAATGTTAACAAGTTGATAAATAGTATTAGCCCCTAATCACCGCCTACTGGCCACCATGCATTTATTCTCTCCGCCTCATACTCAACCTCATCTCCTTATCCTCCCATTTCCAACCATTCCCATTCACATCTCTTGCATTCCTTGAAATTTTTAGTGAATATCTAATGAATATTTAAAGTATATATGAATATTAAATGTATATTTGAATATTAAATGTATATTTGTATATTTAAAGAATATTTGTATACTTAAAGAATATCTAAAGAATAGTTTTATATTTAAAGAATATTAAATGTATTTTTGTATATTGAAAGAATAATTAAAGAATATTTAATGAATTTCTAATGAGTTTCAAATGTATATTTTTTGACAATTTAGTGTATATTTGTATATTTAATGAATAGTTAATAAGTTTCTAATGTATTTTAATGTGCATTTGAATATTTAATCAATTTTTAATCAATTTTTAATCAATTTTTAATCAATTTTTAATGCATATTTAATGAATATCAAATGAGTATTTGATGTACATTTTCATATTTATTGTATATTTATTGCATATATATTGTATATTTATGTTATTTTTCCTTTTCCAATATTCCTTTCTTTTCTCACTTTCAAAGTTCTTATTTTTCCAATCTTGTGCTTGGAGTTTCATTTTTCCTCCATATGTACATTCTTCTTTGTCCAGTTTTTGGAATTTTCCTTTTGTTCCATATCTACGTTCTATTTTTCCAATATTTCTCTTGCAAATTCTTGTTTTTCTACATGCACTCAAAATCTTCTTTACTTTGATGTTCAAAATGTACACATACCCATTTTCTAGGTTTCATACATTAAATGTCCACAAGTAAAAACCTTATGTCCCACTTTTACTAGAATTGACATTTAATGTAGTAGTTGACATTTAGTGTATAGTTCTGTCACTACACTAATTGTAAACTTTACAATTAGTGCATGGATTTGTATTTAGTGTCCACTACACTAAAAGCCATCTTTAGTGTAACAATACATCCCTCCGTATTAACAGATCCACGTTTGACTGCAATGCTCTTTTGTCAGTTTGTTGCCCAAAAAAAAGCCTTGATTGTGAAAAAACACTACGCCAAACACATAAGGATTGTGCGCTCTACTGGTTTACGCACCCAAAACGGGACTTTGATCTTTCGAGCATTTACCAAATATTTGTAATTATTGTGAGATACGTGGGGCCAATCTATGGCCATTGATTTTTACACTTCTCAAGGAAAACATGTATCATTTTGACTTAACAACTACAAATACTGAAACTTGAGAGGTGGCGTTTGAAAAAATTTCAAGACGGTCAAGATTGATAGATCAACATTCACCAAGTCCAAATTCAACATCCATCAAGTCCAAATGACATCAATTTGAACGAAGAAGGAACATGTATATTTTTAGATTTACCATTTTGTGCAAGGATGCTACGTGGTGTTGGAATGATGATTTATCAAAACCTTTTTTTAAACGCTCATCTACTTGAAAAAAATTAACTATAGCCCTTCTACAGCTCGGAAAATGTTTCAGAGACGATGTAGTGTGAATTTACTGGTCCCCATTTGTGACTACATTGTTCACTTAATATACCAATACAATACGCTAAAATTTATGTTTAGTGTAGTGGTACAAATAGTGTACTTACCCTAGTACACTATTTGTAAAGAAGTTGACAATTGGTGTTAGCTGCCAATGTCATTAATGTAACCTTCAATCAAACCCCAATCAATCCCCCAATCATTCCAGCCCAAGCTTCTCTTCATTTGCAACTTTCAAATGGTCATAACTCATTCAAAACTTGTCCAAATTGGGCAAATGAGGTGTTTTTTAGCATCTACATTTTCTGTATAGTGTAGATGCAAAAAAAAACACCTCACATGTCCAATTCGGGTTTATAATGAATGAGTTGTGGCCAATTGAAAGCTATTGATAAGATACTCTGACAACCCTCGACTGCTGGACCTTTTCTAATACTTCTACTATTGATACACTAAATGTGCACAAGTGAAAAAAATTATATTGAAATCTTTACTAAAATTGACAAATAGTGTAGTAGTTGGCATTTAGTATAGGGTTTGGCACTACACTAAATGCCTCGTTCGCAATTGGTGTATGGGTTTGCATTTAGTGTATACTACACTAAACATAAATTTTAGTGTAGTGTGGATGCATGGGTAATAAGCGTGAAAAATGATGTAGGCCATATCAATTTTGATTTTGGAACAAGATCAATGTGGACACATTTCAACATGTGTCATGCCGCTCACTACTACCTCACTGCCACTTACAGCCAAATATCTTCCACTCCTCACTGCTCACTGCCATCTCACTATTGCTCACTGCCACCTCTCTATCAATCCACATTAATTTTGTGTCAACAAATTTGAAACATTGCATACTATTTTCTGAGGTACATGTTTTGATGGAGATTGAGGATTGAGGTGGACCATTGTAATTTGCATATACTTTAATTAGAGTAGGTATTTTGAGACACTTTGGTCCACAGTATATGCAATGAAGGGTGTAGTTCCGGCACCATTGGAGGAACATTAATTGTAGAAGTGTACCAACATGTTACATTGGATTACAAAGTTCAATAATGTTTTAGATTTAAGTCCCATGTTGATTAGCCCTTTAAGGCCAATGAGCTTTTTAGCCTGCAAGAATCTACGAGTGTCTTAGATCATGCATAATAACATCTACGCACTTGGTATATTTCATCACAACCCCCATTCACGGAAATCATTGTTGCTCGCCAATGCTTGCACCAATTTTTGTGGCTATTGTCTTAATAAATGCCCATCTTCCTCCACATCTTTTTAATTGTTAAAGTCCTTCATAGAGGTGGCACATAGCAATTGATATTGAGATTGTTGTGCCTAAACGACCCAAAATGGGTCGCTTGGCCTTAACCCTTTACCGCCCAGGGATGTTTTTGGAAAAACCAAGATTTCTACTGATTTTTTCCTTTGAACCCGATTTGATGGAAATACAATGACTGATATTAATATCTAACCTTACAAAATTGAACTTAACCCATGACCTACTCTTTGGGGAAATTTTGCACAACATCCAACGGTTGATGGAACAGATTATAGTGTTTAAAGTTACCGTATATTGGTAGTGAAAACTGTGGAATTTGGAGGGTGTACTACTTTAACCATCAATAAATTCTTGCAAGAATTTATTTACTTTGAATTAGAGCGGTTCACATGTGCACTAGGTTGATAGCTTCGCATTGACATATTATATGTGAAGAAAATATTTATACCCAATTATTGGTGATTTTTTTTCTGTTTTCTACTTGGTTGTATACAAAAATGTTCCAACCTTATACGAATCAAAATGGAAGTTTCGTGTGTGAGGAGAGAGATCAACAATCACAAAACAAAGAAGAATGTCTTAAAGCCCGGGTCTGGGGAGAATGAGGAACTAGAGGAGCTCCGTTTTTCTGGTGAGGGTTGCTTTGGGAGTTAGTCGCAGATCGCGAGTAGAGGACAACAAGAGGTGATGGGCTTGTTGATGATCCCTCCTCTTCTCCAGATCTAGAAGCGTATGAGCTTGGGAAGAGGCGTGAGTGTGTTGGGAATGGGATTACGCTAGACAGATCTACTTGTGCAAATCTTTTTGGAAGCAAGAGTGTGCCAAGTAGCAGAAACTGGTTGCAAGTCATCTGTAGAGCTGGAACTTAATGTGCTGGGGCAATTAGGTTTCAAACTCACTTCCAAATCGAAAGAGCACGTAGTAGATCTGCTAGATTAGATGAGTACACGAACATAGCTCATACATAGACTTCCAAGGCAGCCCAGATCCAGAAAATGCCAACATAACAAAGCTGGAGCACGGAGATCAACACAAGCTGCTGCCAAAGTCTACACCGCCCGCCCCTGAGCTACGCACTTCTCTTAACCCTATCTCTTACTTCTGCATAGTCTTAGTTTTCTTATTTGTTGTTTTGGTTCATCTTCCCATTAGACATTCCACAATATGCACACAATCTCACTTAGATCACAGAACTAGACGAGAATCACCAAAGCCCCACAAATCTACTAATCTTAATAGCATACTAAGGCAATATACTAGTAAATCCAGATTCATAAATATCACGCGGAAGCGCTGTCAAAATAAACACAAACAACACCTCAACACACAGCACCACAGGAATCAACACATTATCACTACCTGCACAGTATCTAACGGCTGTGGGTTAGAAACAGTATGTGAACAGCTGAATAGAGAAAAGCAACAGACACACAAGAGGCAACTGATCCTGAAAGACAAACAAGACACTTATGAAGAATCGACACAGTATAAAGGTCGCGGTTGTAGCTGCACAGCCTGAGTCAACCAAATTCAGCGCAATTCAAGAAACAGAGCCAAGCGCAATCTCACGCCCAGCACTGAGAATACACTCAAAGACGACACCAGATCATAGAGAGTCGTCACACAAGATCCGAAAACATCAAGCATCACATCCAAGGTACGTCCTCCCTATTACAGCTCAAACCCATTCCGGTGTTTTCATCGTTCCCTCGCAGAGTATACACAATGTTTATACAACCTAAATCTAAAACACAATTGCAAACTAGCACATAAAATCCTCAAACGACATAAAAAACGTAGGTACATACAAACTAACACTACTGGTAGACAACTTCTCCCTAGAACTAGACTTGCATGTGCCCTGCGGAAATGCTGTCTCCACAGATCTGAAGAAACTGCCCCGAAGCTCACGTCCAGGCTATCATCCTGCGTATCAACACAACCGAGACATCAACATGCAACGCCCACATTCAAGAGAGTCCACTGGCCTAAAGCAACGTACTCACCTGCGACTATCATAAGGTACGACACAAGACCCACTCTCCATGCAGATCATATCCAAGAGGATCAACGTCAGGACATAGATCTCCCCAACAACACAGCACCAACGCACACATCAACAACAGTAGCAGCCCCTCTAACACCAAACCCATACGGCACTGAAGGAAGGACACAAGAACTCCAAAGACAACACAAGAAAGAAATATTACAAGCAGCACGAGCAGGAAACGGAAGGGTCAGCCGCGTGACAGTGAAGGAAACGGAGAGCCTGAGACGAGTCCACAGGTAGTTGCAAGCCTGAGGCCAAGAACACCAGGACCACACACAGCAAGTCCGCATTCCAGTACGTCACTACAGTGGAACAAGAGGCAGGATAATCAGGCGCAAGACCAAAGAGGAACACACGACTCAGCGAACAAGAAGCCAAACACCGGGACACTGCGTTGCGCCCAACGAGGAACACATGATTCAGCGAACACGAAGCCAAACACAGGGACGCTGCGGAGACTGAAGAGCCCAAGACATCAACCCTACCTCAAGGAACGCAACCCCTGCCCCTAGCTACCAAGTACTCTCCCTCAGCGACCTACTCGCCATCGACCCGCGTAAGTACTTCTGCAACCTGTGATAACACTTCTGCGACCTGGGAAAACACCTCATCGACCTGAGAAAGCACTACTGCGACCCACCACAACTCCCCAACGACCCACCACTACCCTCCAACGACCTACAACACTCCCACAACGACCCCACGAACTACCTCAACGACCTCCAAAGCCTTCTCAGCGACCTACTACCTCCGCCCTACTACCAATCAACCTCAGCCATCGACCCTGCAAGCCCCAGAAACCCTCTAGCGACCCACTTAAGGTAAGGTACCTCATCCCTCCTTTGTCTAATTGGTACACTTTGGCAACAACAGTGTATTGGGGAGGGGCAGATATGGACACGAGGAGTGCGAAGAAGGCCCTAAGCTAAATCGACCACATGGATATCGAGGCCTCAAGTGATAGCCTCAAGAGGCTCCAAGGGAAACAAGTGGAGAAGCAACGACATGAAGAAGCATCCGCCAGCAAAAAACACAAGCCCATTCGTGAAGAAAACAAGGGGAAAGAGGGTATGACTCTCATCTCCATCCCTGACATAAGTTGCTTCAAATTTTGGCTAGGCTTTCAAGTAATGGAGGACCTAGCAATGGAGGACCTAGCAATGGAGGAGGGACTAGAAGAGCTCATCAACGAGGAAACAATTGAGGATATGGTGACCAGAGGCCTTAAAGAAAACGAAGCCCGAGAAGTCAAACAAGCAAGGATAGCCTTCCCACGCATCCCACAAATCCACTATCCACAATCAAGAGGGGCTGGAGGACTAGGAGGACAACACTACAACCTTACGCAAGTGCCCACCAACATCCCCGTTGACGAAGGTATGGGTTTGGCTTTAGATTTTCAAGTAGCTATACATTTTGAACCACCCACTAATCCCATTTTTCATGATGAAATCAAAATGATGGTCACTAACCGCCTCAAAGACATGGATATCCTCCTCGGTAAGAAGCTCATCGAACCTATCTCCATTCATTGCTTGAGTGTCAAACATGGAGGTGGAAAGAAGGGTGTATGGTCTGGACTTATCAAATTGCATCTTGCTAACCCTGAAATTGATGGCCTACTCCTCCTCAAAGGAATTAGACCCTTCATTCTCAAAATTGATGAGGTTGAAGTGATGGACAAGGTATGTAAAACTTACCATAGCATTGCACACCACTCTAGTCTTTCAATTGAAATACAAAGCCCTTCCTTGCATAACATTGATGCTAACCATCTCTTCAAAGAGGTTCTTGAATCTAGTTTCAAACGTGGGCATGACTTTGAAGTGACTAACGTGCAAAAGGCAAAAGGTGATGGATTTGCCTTCATTATGTCCACCACCCCACAACAAGCCAAGAAAATCCAAGAGCTACAAGTAACCGCACGACAAGAAGTCATGCAAACGAAGAAGCCCCTTGGAAGAACACATCACCAAGGAAATGAAAGCTAAGAAGGACGCCCTCACCCTTAGACTCTCTTATCTTCCTATACTTATGAATGTTATTGAAACCACTAATACTATCTATAAAATTATGGGGGACTCTAACGTTTGCTCTATTTGGTTTCATAAGGATAATGGAGTTTGCCACAACGGAAGTGCCAATATTGTGTGTGCTAACCCAATTGTGTATAGAGCATTTGCGGGGAAAACCATTCCCTTGGGTGGCCACTTTGTCGAGTTTGCTCCTCATAGAAGAAGCATCGACGGAATCGAGCCCCCCACACAAGCTCAACTCATAGAGTTTGGCTTTGAAGATGTCAACAAAGCCATCATCAACACGGTGGAGACCTTCAAACTTAACACTCCGTCCCAAGCTATCACCAAGAAGGACTTAGAGGAGGCGTTTGAAGCAAACAACAAAATCTTGAGGCAAGAAGTCAAAGAACAAGCGGATGCAAAAACCAAGGAGCTCCAAGAAATCAAAGACCATATGTTGAAAATCCAAGAATGTGTAGGCACCACCTTTGCTATGTTGCAAAACATCACGGGGACCAAAACTCCCACCTTGATTGAAGAAGACTCGTCAAAAATGTGAAGAGCAACAACCTCAAGGCCATAGGTTCAAAACCTCACCCGTATGGTATAAAATACGACCACAGTAGAATACACCTAGCCACCACATATACATACTTCAAAATCATATCAATACTAGCCACCATATACGTACACTATAAAATACTACTAGTCTACCACAAAATACTACTAGTATCTTGTAGTATCTATACAGTATTATTCACCATACATATAGTGTTATACAAAATAGAATACATGGTAGAATACATGAGTACATACAAAGACATGTATCACTCAAAACATACGGTATACAGTATATGTATGATACACCTATATTGTATCAAATCAAAAAATAAAAATAAATACTTTACCAAAAAATATGTACATAGTACGTATATGTATAAAAATACATATACATATACTATACGGAACAGAAATATTGACCTACGTACAAATACCAATACAGGTATAAACATCAGCATAAATACAAAAATACATACTACCACAAACATTAAAACAAGCATTTGTAAAAAGTCCAACATATATATTAACACTACATATATAAACAACCTCTACACCCCCTCAAATACCAACATAAACCCATACACAAATACTCTTAAACATAATAATCACATACACACATGACCAAATACAAACACAGAAAAAAACAAACAAACACACATTCACCTACACATCATCAATAAAACAAAAGCAACCACGCAAATAAACACATGGACATATAAAAAATTAATGACGAATACAATTACATCCGTCTTAAAAAGAAATAACAAAAAGCTCATTACCCACTTACAGAACATAAACACCCACCTACCCACAAACCAGAAAGACCATAATAACAAAAAACCCCCAAAACATACACACAAAACACTAAACTTAAAATACAAATCTAAAAATACACACCGCAAACCTCCACTAATACTAAGAAGATACAAAGAAACCAACCCGGGACTCATATCTAATACACTAAAAAAACAACAACAACAACAACAACAACACCCCAATCCACACACAACAAATTATAAAACATACATCATACCTAATACCATAAAATGGAAACCGAAACATAGACATAGTGCAAAACCCTTCATACCTCCTTTAAAAAGAAAACATACACTACACCACACACATAATACTATATACCCAAACATTATACAATACATACAAAAAATAATAATAATAATAATAATAATAAACACCCTACAACCCACGTTCTACATGCAATAATAATCACTATTCACCCGCATATAGATAAATGGTACCATCTACCAAATCCAAAAAACTCGTACACAAATATACGAACCAATACACTTCTACAAATCCTACTAAACCTAAAAAACCCACCGGAACGACACACTCACACTTTACACCCTTATATAAAGTTCCAAGCAGACATACTATCTAAGAGACACAAAACAAAAAATCAAAATCACATGCAAAAACAAAATAAAATACCCAACTATTGCAAATTACTAATACTAACTAGAGGGGACATGGAAACCAACAAAAAACAATTAGAAACTATAAATGGTAAAACCACAAGAAGCACAACAAAAGAAAAAACAATAACACAACCAAACAAAATCGCCCCCTCACCACAGACCAAACACAACTACTATAAAACAAAAAAAAAACCTCTTCACAGAGTCACACAAAAAAAAACAAAAACAAAAACTCTAAAACTAAATACCAAACCAGAACACATAAAACTCCTACTACTTTTGGGTGGAGATATTGAGACTAACCCAGGTCCAATGCCTAATATACTAAAAAGACACCCCTCAACACATAAGAAAAATGCCAAAATGTACTTCATACCGAATACCATAAAACTGCAACCAGAATATGCACACATTGCAAAATCCTTCGCACCTTTCTTTAAAAACGCACACACATCTCACCACACACACAACACCACACATCCAAACATTGTCCAATACGTACAACAAAAAAAAACACACCCACCATCCCACATTCTATACGCAATAATAGTCACTACCCATCCACACTTAGTTGAATGCAACCATCTCCTAAACCCGCAAAATATGATCATAATCACATGGACCAACACACTTCTACAAACTTTACTAAACTTACAAAACCCACCAGAACGACACATTTACACTCCACACCCTTATACTGAGTTCCTGGTAAAAAACCAAAATATTATAAACCATGAAAACTCAATACATAAAAGACTATACGACTTCGTATATAGCCAAGACATACCACCCTCAAATAATACAATAAAAATAAAATTCCCCTACCTTCCTAACAACCTCATAAATGAATCATTAAAATGTCTAGACCCTATACCAGAATACATCCACCCACCCCCACCTCCTCCCTACATCCCTCCTCAAAATCAAAACATTAGAACAAACCAAGAAAACACATACATAATCACATGGAATGCCTCCTCACTGAACACTGCCTTTCCTAGCTTACAAACATTAGTCACAAACATAGACACACCACCGGCACTCATAGTTATACAAGAAACAAAACTAACCGCCACAAAATCTACAAAATATATACAAAATATATTTCAAAATTATAAACTCATCTTTAACAATACACATACACTTACAAAATGCATGCAACAACGGAGACCATACACACCAGGCCGCGGCGGCCTCCTTACATTAATACACAAAAAATATACATTCCCAGGCAACATTAACAAAATCCCTACCCCAATGCACATATCACCATACTTACAAATAATTAAAATCACTAATCACCCACTACAACCATGGTTAATCTTTCACTTGTATATGCCATCCCATTCCGAAGATACCAGATTTATTTCAGATATACAAAACAATATTACATCCCAAATTAATAATAACCCCAATCATACATACCTATTATGTGGAGACTTCAACAGAGACATAGCGCTAATTGGCCGCCAAAATGGAAACCGTCATACTCCTCCTCAAAACATTGATTACCAATGGCGCCGCTTCATAGAAAACTTAAACTTCACTTACATCAATACAGATACACAATTCTCTAGACAAGGTGGCTATAATTATAGTGATTGGAGTCTAATCGATGGATTCTATATAAATACAAACAACAATACACAATACACCTCCACAACAAACAAAGACATTATTCTCAACTCAGACCACTCTCCCATACAATTGCACATCCCAAATAACACACTAATTAGTAGAACCCCTATAAGCATAAACAAAGACACTATACGCTTACTTAACCCCATCCCAAAAACCAACATAGAAAAATTCAACACAAAATTCTTCGAAGAAAACTCCATACAAATAGACTCCCTCATAAATACTCTTGAAAAAAATAGTCAATTAACACAAGCACAATGGCAAGTAGCATGCCACACCCTAGACAAACTCATCAATAAAATCTCTAATACATTAGAACAAACCTGCAGAGCACAACCAATACCTCAAATGACAAATAGAACGTCTCAACAAGGCGGGTACCTACCCCGAAAACTCTCTAAAACTTGGAAACAACACTTAACCACATATCATACCATACGCAAAACCATTAGAATTGTAAAAAACAACCCTCATTGGCGTAACCACCCCATATACAATGAACTACTAAATATACAACACACCCTAATCCCCACCCTGCCACCTACAGACCTTCCCCTCGATACATGGATAAAAGACATTGCGCTAATTGCAAAAAATGCCAACATACAAGCCCGGAAAGTAATCACAAAGTTCAACAAAGAAAACATTAAAAAAGCCATCTCAAAATATAGACAACTATATGAAATCAGCCCAAAAAAAATTAACAAAAAAGTCTTTAAAAACCTTGAATCCCTATCACTGGATTGTATCAAAGACCAATATAATAATATTTTAACTAGCCCCGTAGAGATTGCGAATGAAATATTTAACCAACAGACCAACAGTACCAATATGCAATTATCAGCTTCAACATACATTAGAATGTACATGTGAGGTACGCCAATATCCATGGCATGACCTGGACGGTTATACCATTGACAAACGGGGCGAACCAGAAATCCCACTTCATAAATACCTCAACAGAGCCACATACGACACATGCCTTCAAAATCTTGGTAATAATAAAGCCCCAGGCCCAGACCGCATACCAAACCCAATACTCAAAAACATGCCCCCAAGATTTCATAAACTACTATTTCTATTCTTCTCCCACTGCTACAAACAAAAACAAATACCAAACTCATGGAAATCAAGTACAACAATTTTACTATACAAAAAAGACGACCCGTCCATGCTACCCAATCA
Source organism: Bryoerythrophyllum caledonicum (assembly GCA_963971425.1). NCBI lineage: Eukaryota > Viridiplantae > Streptophyta > Bryopsida > Pottiales > Pottiaceae > Bryoerythrophyllum > Bryoerythrophyllum caledonicum. The sequence continues at coordinate 2,628,855 of OZ020518.1, read as the reverse complement.
TAGGCCAATTGCACTAGCTAACACAATATATGAACTCTTTACCAGTACACTCACCTTTATACTATCCTCATATGGCGAAAAATTCAAAATCCTACATGATAGCCAAGAAGGATTTAGAGCAGAGAGAAGTACCGCACAACAAATACAAACTATAATACCAAACACCATAAAACTACAACCAGAATACAAACATATTACTAGAACAATTGCACCCCTCCTCAATACCACACACGCCCCACACCAAGTACATAACTCAACACACCCAAACGTTGCCCAGTATACACAACAAAAAAATACGCACCCATCAACACATATACTATACGCCATAGTAATTACCATTCACCCCAAACCTGACAAAAGTAACCGACTGATAGAATTACAAAACCCAAACACAACCACATGGACTAACACACTATTACAAACCCTATCAAACTTACAAAACCCACCCGAAAGAAACATTAACACTCCACACCCTTACACAACATTCATGGAAGCTAACCTAAACACCATAAACCACAACACATCAATAAACAAAAAGATATATGACTTTATACATAACCAAAATACACCCCCACCAAATGACATGATAAAACAAAAATTTCCCTACCTTCCAGACACAAAGATAAACGGATCACTAAAATGCCTAAATCCCTTCCCAGAATATACACACCCACCCCCAACGACACATCACATTTCATCACAAAACCACAACCCACATACAAACAACAACAACACAAACAAAATAACAGGGAACGCTTCATCCCTTAACACCGCACTCCCAAGCCTACAAAACATAGTTACCCACACTAACACACCACCGGCACTCATAGTTATACAAGAAACAAAAGTCTCGGCCACAAAATCCACAAAACACATACAAAGACTATTTCCAAATACATATACTAAAACAATTACCAAAACACATACAAATAAAAACTATCAAAAAATACATATAAATACATATATATACACAAATATAAACACTACCTACAATACGCACACACACACCAACACAACACCCACCACATATGAAAAAAGATGCAAAAATACAAGTCAATATATACATATCAAGAATAACACAAACCAAAGTACAAAAACAAACACCAAACTAATTAACAAAAATAACATACAAAACAATAAACCAAAACAAAAAAATAAACCTAAGAAAATCAATACAAGGGAAACCCACTTAAAAGAAAGAAAACATAATACTCACATTCTTCAATACAAGGGAAAAATCAAAAACAAAACAAAACAATATATTAGACAAACAAAAAAACATACAACCATTAAACATAATAACAAACCACCACACTATAAACTACTACTAATACTTGGAGGAGACATAGAAACCAACCCAGGACCTATGCCAAACGTACTAAAAAGACACCCAATACAACACAAAAAGAATGCCAAAATATATTTCATACCAAACACAATAAAATTACAACCGGAATATAGACATATTGCCCAATCATTTGCACCTTTACTAAACTCCACACATACACTACACCTATCATACGCCAACACACACCCACACATTATCCAATATATACAACAACAAAACGAACATCCCTCACCACATATCCTATACGCTATAGTAACTACAATCCACCCACACATAGACGAATGTAACCTCATATTAAATCAACAAAATCCAAACATAACTCAATGGACTAATGCACTACTAAACTCCCTTGCTAACCTACATAACTCTCCCGAAAGACACATTAACACCCCACACCCTTATATATCATTCATTGAAAATAACCAAAACATTATAAACCATAAAACATCAATACATAAAGAACTTTATGATTTCATACACAATCATCGTACACCACCATCACAAGATACTATAAAACAAAAATTTCCATACCTTCCCAACAATCTAATTATTGAATCACTAAAATGTCTCGACCAAATACCAGAATACACCCACCCACCCCCCCCACCCCCTTACCTACATCCACAAAACCAAAACAATAACCCAAATCATGAAAATACATATATAATCACATGGAATGCCTCTTCTCTAAACACCGCCCTTCCTAGCTTACAAACTCTGGTTACATATACGAACACACCGCCAGCCATTATAGTTATACAAGAAACAAAACTATCCGCCACAAAATCCACAAAATACATACAAAATATATTCCAAGACTATAAACTCATTTTCAACAATACACATGCACTCACAAGATGTATCCAACAAAGGAGACCATACACACCGGGCCGTGGAGGTCTCCTTACACTAATACATAAAAAATATGCTTTCCCGGGCAACATCAAGAAAATCCCTACCCCTGTGCACATATCTCCTTACCTGCAAATAATCAAAATCACTAACTATCCACTACAACCATGGCTAGTCCTTCATATGTATATGCCATCTCACCCCGAAGATACTAGATTTATCAATGACATACAAAACACTATCACAACTCAAATAAATAACAACCCAAACCACACATATGTACTATGTGGTGATTTCAATAGAAACATAGCATTAATTGGGCGCCACAATGGAAATCATAACACCCCTCCTCAAATCATAGACCACCAATGGCGCCAATTCACCGAAAACCTAAACTTCAATTACATCAAAACCGACACACAATTCTCTAGACAAGGGGGCTATAATTATAGTGATTGGAGTCTAATAGACGGATTCTATATAAATGCCAACAATAATACACAATACACTTCTACAACAAACAAAGATATTATTCTAAACTCGGACCACTCACCTATACATCTACACATACCAAATAACACTTTAATTAATAGAACTCCCACAACACTAAACAATGACACTATACGCATACTCAACCCCATTCCAAAAGATAACTTAGAAAAATTCAATACAAAATTCTTTGAAGAACAATCCACACTAATAGACTCCCTCATAAATACTCTTGAGAATAACAACCAACTATCACGAGTACAATGGCAAGAAGCATGTGTAACCCTAGACACACTCACCAAAGAAATCTCCAACACACTAGAACAAACTTGTAGAGCACACCCAATACCCCAATTAACAAACAGAATATCTCAACAAGGAGGATATCTACCACGAAAACTCTCTAAAACTTGGAAACAACATCTTACTATATACCATGTTATACGAAAAACTATAAGACTTGTAAAAAATAATTCCCAATGGCGCAACCACCCCATATGTAATGAACTACTAACTCTACAAAATAGCCAAATTCCCACCCCACCGCCCCCGGATATGCCCCATGATACATGGATAAAAGATATCGCATTAATTGCAAAAAACGCCAACATACAAGCCAGAAAAATAACTTCAAAACACACCAAAGATAACGTTAAAAAAGCCATCTCAAAATATAGACAAATATATGAAATAAGTCCTAAAAAAATCAATAGAAGAGTCTTTAAGAATCTAGAATCCCCACCACTAGATTGTATCACAGATCAATTTAACAATATTTTAACTAGCCCAGAAGACATTGCGAATGAAATATTCAACCAACAAACAAAAACCAATAGACCAACAGTACCAACATGCAACTACCAACTACAACATCATAATAAATGTACATGTGCAGTACGCCAATATCCATGGCATGACCTTGATGGATATACCCTGGAGAAAAGAGGTGAACCAGAAATCCCACTACATCAATACCTTAATAGAGCCACATACGACACATGCCTTCAAAATCTTGGTAACAACAAAGCCCCAGGCCCAGACCGCATACCAAACTCAATACTCAAAAACATGCCTCCAAAATTTCATAAATTATTATTCCTATTTTTCTCTCACTGTTATAAACAAAAACAAATACCGACCTCATGGAAATCAAGTGCAACAATATTACTATACAAAAAAGGTGACCCATCTATACTACCCAACCATAGACCAATTGCACTAGCTAACACAATATACAAATTCTTCACTAGTACACTCACCTTTATACTATCCTCATACGGCGAAAAATTCAAAATCCTACATGATAGCCAAGAAGGATTTAGAGCAGAGAGAAGCACCGCTCGACAAATACAAACTATAATAGCTGCACTAGAAGACGCAAAATTCACTAACCAAGATATATACATATTATATGTTGATTTTAAAAATGCCTTTGGTTCAATAGACCATGCCCGACTTCTAGCAATAATGATAGACCTTAGCTACCCAAAAGATGCCATCACACTTGTAGGAAACATCTACTCCCAGTCATCCACTCAATATATTGGTGAACACTTTGGGAAAACAAAACCCATACCTATAGAAAGAGGAACCATACAAGGAGACACCCTTAGCCCATATTTATTCATTATATTCTTAGAACCACTACTTAGATGGTTAGAACGAGGCAACAACGGATACACGTTTGGCACATCACAAGTCACAATAAACTCTGCCGCATACGCAGATGACCTCGCCGTCATAACTAACAAAATCAAACATGTACAAATACAACTCAATAAAATTGATAGATATTGTAAATGGGCTGGTATGGACGTAGGTGTTCCAAAATGTGCCGCTACCGGATGCCCAAACAAATCCAAATTAAACCCTACCACTTTCAAAGCCCTAATACAAGCCTCTAACATTAATTACCGCAATCAACCAATCCCCACACTACATCAAAATGAGCCATACATATACCTAGGTATAAATCTTGTCCCTTCACTAAAATGGAAAATCCAAATCCACGCTACAACCACAAAACTCATCAAACAATGCAAAGAACTAACAACATGCCCAACCACCATGAAACAAAAAATAAAAATGGTTGATACCGTACTACGCCCAGGTGTGGCATACAGTTTCTACGGTGTACCATACTCTATGCCAGCTATCAAAAAACTTGATAAAAAAATAATAGACATACAAAAAACCATATGTGGATTACCAAAATGTATGTCAAATGCAATAACCCAACTACCACATAACCTATTTGGACTTGAAGCTTTCTCCCTAAAAAACGCATACCTCCGATGTATAGGCGAACAACTGCAAAATGCTTTAAACGATAAAGGAAGACTTGGGAAAATATATAATGGATTAACTCACTATGTCCTTGCCCAATATGGTGGCGCTGAAAACATACCGAGAATTAAAAAAAGTGACTGCATAAGATCACCAATAACACGAACATTCTTCTTATTAAAACATATAGCTAAAGCCCACCTTAAAAGTACGCTCCCGAACTTCCTCACTAATCCTACAACACTAGAAATACTATGGCGCCAAGAAACATTAAATCATAACACACTCAATGCCCAACTCTCCCAAAAGCTTCTACAAAAACTCCTCTCAAAAAATATTTTTGAACTAAACCAAATTACCTTACCTAACGGTACACACATCATGAACAATGAGGACTTCAAAACCTACCACTTCACCCCATCTAAACTAATAAAGAGTGCCCTAAGTGTTGCTAAACAACTATTTTGCCACATAACATGCCCCACTATATGTCATACTCCTTGCAACATACATCCATACTCTCATACACTTAAAGATCCATTCATCACCCTCAACAATAACATCATCCCAAGAAATATTCCCACACCAACCAATCCCCCTAACCCTCCACATACATACCACCCCCGCCCCCCAACATACATCCCCAAAAACCCTACCACATATTCCATTAATAATATCATAAACCATAAACATATCCAACACACAGACACAAATAACATACAAAATACCTACACAAAATACCTATGCCAATGGCAACACAATGATAATACATACAATAAATGGCTCCCCCAAAGAGACCTTTTTCCACGGCATGACACCAATACCTCCACACATAACACTGAAAAATTAAAACAATACTACCAAAAGATCCAAAACAAAATATACTCAGATATCATCCTTGCCCACCATCCACAAGAGCAATTCTCAGACTCAAGGTCCGTAACACCACCCATAATTATCCCACTCTTAAACATCTACACAACAGAATGCAACCCCGAAAATGATATCCTTACATCCTCAAACACAATTCAAATAGATAACAATCAAGCACATCTATACGAAGAAAACGGCCGACATTTACACACCATACCCATTACCCGGCTCCAATGGTTATGGAACCAATATCATACAAAATTACAATCCCCTACAAACATTGAACCAACAACCCAACCCTTTGAAACCGAACTAATATGGCTTTACCAAAGATATAAATATCGAATACCAAAAACTGACCCCCTCAAAAATGCGCAATACACAATACCCACCCCCATTTTAGATTCACTAATATCATCCTTTAACATCGAACACTCATACTTTTCCTCCCCAATCACATGTCCTACCAAACTAAATAAATTCTACTCACCGTACGAAAGAGACAAAATATTTGGATCCCTAGGCAAGGCCTTTGAACACAAATGGATCGGAAATGGAATAGCTCACCCCCACAACGAGAAAGACATAGAACAAGCCATACATTGGGCTAGACTTGCCGCCAAACACGATCCAAACAACACAAAAACAATCATCGTCACACCGAACAACAATTGGTACCAAAACAACAACCTACATTCAAACCCATTCCCAGATTCCCACATCATTGCATTATTCGAAGCAGACACAATACCATACGAAGAACCTAATATCCCACCCGAGCTAAAAAAACCCCGAATAGAGCCATCTACATTACAAATACTATGCGTCCATCATCAAAATCAAAACCTGGGCTCCCTAGAACAACTTGCGGAACTTACCTCCATAACAGACAATCTAGACATACAACGACCATACACAAAACCGGCCCCACCAACACCCATACAAACCCCCGTAAACAAAAGTAAAAAATGGTCAAAATTAAACTATGACAACAACACATTAAACTACTCCGTCATACCTCCCCCTCTCCCAAACTACCCAGCTCATACCACACCAAAATTTAACCCCGCATACAGTTATTACACCGACGGCTCCTTTAAACCACCGGAACAAATTAGCCCGGGCTCTTGGCGAAGAGAAAAAGTTGGCTATGGCATATATAATTCTACCAAAGAAATTAAACTAGCCAAAAGACTCCATGGACTACAAAATATCCTCAGAGCAGAACTCATGGCCATTCACAAAACACTACAAATCATCACAACAAAATACAAAAATGAACCTGCACATATATTCACCGATTGTATAAATGCACTCTACCTACTAAACACTCAAATAACACACCCAACCCTTCACAACAGTCACCCCGACCAAACCATACTAACATCAATGGTACAAATGTTACAAAAACGTACACAAATCACAACCCTTCACAAAGTCAGAGCCCATGCCAACATTGATGGCAACGAACAAGCAGACAAACTTGCAAAAGAAGGCCGAGAAAAAACACACAAAAACGCCAAAGACCCTCACGAACATGCTCATGCCACCCCATACTACTTTCAAAAAGAAGATTGGCCTTCCAAAGAAGATACCCCCGACAAAGGCCCAATTAGATTTCTGGGCAAATATCTCAAAAAACAAGACCTCTACAACAACCTGGACACAATCTCAGAAAATATTCCTAACATAGAAAAATGGACTAACAATAACGACATAGACAATGAACTCTCTACAAACTTTTGGAAAAACCCCATCATCTCAGACTCACAAATAACGTGCCTCATCAAATTCCGTACGGGTCAGTACATGGGAAACGCTCGCAAACAACTCTTCTTTGGAATAGAAAGATTCCCATCCATAACATGCCCCATATGCCCCTCCACGGACCCCGACACATGGCTTCATGTGCTACTCAAATGCCAAAACCACCACATACACTCCCTAATTGTTAAAAGACATAACAAAGCGGTATGGGAAGTCCGAAAACTAATCACCTCCTACAATAAATCGAGATGTTTCATACTTATGAACGCCGGCACTTTTAATAGCAATCCACAAGAAAACACGGTCCCCCCATGGCTACTTCCATGCTCATGTATGACCCAAAGATGTCATTGCAACGCTAGGCTCAAACCGGACATTCTTTGTGTCAAAGGTTTACCATACAACGACCCACCACCCGAGAACATCAACCAAGACTACACCATTCAATTCATTGAATTCACATATTGCAACGATAGATTTTCTCCGGAAACAATACAAAACAAAATTGACAAATATCAACCCCTCATTGACGACATCATTGCCATTGGATGGAAGGTAGACCCCCTTATTGTTATCACATCCGGCGCTCGTGCCACCACCTTTATCCCATCTATGAAAACTCTCGAAGATACCTTCAAGATACCCATTGATACAATTAAAACTACCTTTAAAAATATCAACACCATCGCTATTCAACATGCCATGTCTATTTTACTGCATAAACGCAAAATCGAAAACAACCAAGTCCTCCCTGATAGGCAAGACCCCCCTTAGGAACTTCGCCACTCTGTCTCTCCCTGATTGGCTGCCTGTTTGGTTTTGCTTTTTGTTGTTTAGTTTGATCGTGGTTGGTCGTTGTTGGTTGGTTTCTGGCTACTCGTTACATAGTGTCTACCCTCGAAAGGGGGAAGTAGTTCCAGTTTGCTAATTCCTTGTCCGGTGGGCATGGTCTTAGCAATGGAACGAACAGACACTTTATTCACGCCGGTTCCCTTCGGGAACCGGCGTTCTTCTTCTTCTTACAAACTATAATAGCCGTATTAGAAGACGCAAAATTTACTAACCAAGATATATACATACTATACGTAGACTTCAAAAATGCCTTTGGCTCAATTGACCATGCCCGACTTCTAGCAACAATGACAGACCTTGGTTATCCAAAAGATGCAACTACACTTGTTGGGAACATCTATTCTCAATCATCCACTTGCTACACCGGGGAACATTTTGGAAAAACAAATCCTATACCCATCCAAAGGGGAACTATACAAGGGGACACCCTCAGCCCATACCTATTCATTATATTCTTAGAACCACTACTTAGATGGCTAGAAAGAGGCAATAACGGATATACTTTCGGCACATCACAAGTCACAATAAACTCCGCCGCATACGCAGATGACCTAGCCACCATAACTAACAAAATCAAACCAATCCAAATACAACTCAATAAAATTGATAGATATTGTAAATGGGCTGGCATGGATGTGGGAGTCCCAAAATGTGCCGCTACCGGATGCCCAAACAAATCTAAATTGAACCCTACCACTTTCAAAGCCCTAATGCAAACCTCTAACATCAACTACCGCAATCAACCAATCCCTATACTACACCAAAACGAACCATACATATACCTAGGTACAAATCTTGTTCCCTCACTAAAATGGAAAATCCAAATCCACACTACAACCACAAAGCTCATCAAACAATGCAAAGAACTAACTACATGTTCGGCCACCATGAAACAAAAAATAAAAATGGTTGATACCGTACTACGCCCAGGTGTGGCATACAGTTTTTACGGTGTACCGTACTCTATGCCAGCCATCAAAAAACTCGATCAAAAAATAATCGCCATACAGAAAACCATATGTGGATTACCAAAATGTATGTCAAACGCAATAACACAACTCCCACATAACCTATTTGGACTTGAAGCTTTCTCCCTCGAAAACGCATATCTCCGATGTATAGGTGAACAACTACAAAATGCCTTAAACGATAAAGGTAGACTTGGAAAAATCTATAATGGACTAACTCATTACATCCTTGCCCAATACGGAGGCGCCGAAAACATACCCAGAATTTAAAAAAGTGACTGCATGAGATCGCCAATAACACGTACATTCTTCTTATTAAAACATGTAGCCAAAGTCCACCTTAAAAGCACACTCCCAAACTTCCTCATTAATCCTACAACACTTGAAATACTATGGCGTCAAGAAACACTAAACCACAACACACTCAATGCTCAACTCTCCCAAAAGCTTCTACAAAAACTCCTCTCAAAAAATATTTTTGAACTAACCCAAATCACGTTACCTAACAGCACACACATCATGAACTATGAAGACTTCAAAACCTACCACTTCACCCCAACCAAACTATTAAAAAGTGCCTTAAATATTGCTAAACAACTATTTTGCCACTCAACATGCCTCACCACATGTCATACTTTTTGTAACATACACCCATACTCACATACACTTAAAGACTCATTCATTACCCTCAACAATAGCATCATCCCAAGAAATATTCCCACACCAATCAATCCCCCTAACCCCCAACATACATATCATCCCCGCCCCCCAACATACATCTCCAAAAACCCTACCACATATCCCATTAATAACATCATACGCCATAAACATATCCAACACATAGACACAAATAACATACAAAACACATACACAAAATATCTATGCCAATGGCAATACAATGATAACACATACAATAAATGGCTCCACCAAAGAGACTTATTTCCAAGACACGACACCAATACCTTCACACACAACACAAAAAAATTAAAACAATACTACCAAAAAACCCAAAACAAAACATACTCAGATATCATCCTAGCACACCATCCACAAGAACAACTTCCGGACTCAAGATCCGTAACACCACCCATAATTATTCCACTCCTAAACATTTACACAACAGATTGCAACCCTGAAAAAGACATCCTTACATCATCAAACACAATTCAAATAGATAACGGTCAAGCACATCTATATGAAGAAAATGGCCGACACTTACACACCATCCCCATTACACGACTCCAATGGTTATGGAATCAATATAATACAAAATTACAAACCCCTACAAACATTGAACCAAAGACCCAACCCTTTGAAACTGAACTAATCTGGTTATACCAAAGGTATAAATACCGAATACCAAAAACTGACCCCCTAAGAAATGCACAATACACAATACCCACTCCCATTTTAGACCTACTAATCTCATCATTTAACATTGAACAATCATATCTTTCTTCCCCGGTCACATGTTCTACCAAACTAAAAAAATTCTACTCACCTTATGAAAGAGACAAAATATTCGGATCCCTAGGAAAGGCCTTTGACTATAAATGGACCGGCAAGGGTATAGCTCACCCCCACAACGAGAAAGATATGGAACAAGCAATACATTGGGCTCGACTTGCCGCCAAACAAGATCCAAATAACACAAATACAATCATCATCATACCAAACAACAATTGGTACCAAAACAACAACCTACATTCAAACCCATTTTCAGATTCCCACATCATTGCAGTATTTGAAGCAGACACAATACCATATGAAGAACCTACTATTCCACCCGAGCTAATAAAACCCGGAATCGAGCCATCTACACTACAAATAATATGCGTCCATCATCTAAACCAAACCCTCGGATCCCTCGAACAACTTGAGGAACTCACTTCCATAACAGACAACCTAGGCATACACCGACCATACACGAAACTGGCCCCACCAACACCCACACAAACCCCTGTAAACAAAAGTAAAAAATGGTCAAAACTAAACTATGTCAACAACACAATAAACTCCTCCGTCACACCTCCCCCTCTTCCAGACTACCCAACTCATACCACAAAAAAATTTAACCCCGCACACAGCTATTACACTGATGGCTCCTTTAAACCACCCGAACAAATTAGCCCGGGTTCTTCGCGCAGAGAAAAAGCTGGCTATGGTATATATAATTCTATCAAGGAAATCCAACTAGCCAAAAGACTCCATGGACTACAAAATATCCTCAGAGCAAAACTCATGGCCATACACAAAACACTACAAATCATCACAACGAAATACAACAATGAACCCGCACATATATTCACCGACTGTATAAATGCACTTTATCTACTAAACACTCAAATAGCACACCCTACCCTTCATAATAGCCACCCCGATCAAATCATATTAACATCAATGGTCCAAATGTTACAAAACCGTACACAAATCACAACCCTCCATAAAGTGAGAGCCCATGCCAACATTGATGGCAACGAACAAGCAGACAAATTAGCAAAAGAAGGCCGAGAAAAAACACAAAAATGCCAAAGACCCACACGAGCATGCCCATGCTACCCCATACTACTTTCAAAAAGAAGAATGGCCTTCCAAAGAAGATACCCCTGACAAAGGCCCAATTAGATTTTTGGGCAAATATCTCAAAAAACAAGACCTCTACAACAACCTTGACACAATCTCAGAAAATATTCCTAACATAGAAAAATGGACTAACAATAACGACATAGATAATGAACTCTCTACAAACTTTTGGAAAAATCCCATCATCACCGATTCACAAATAACATGCCTTGTCAAATTCCGTACCGGTCAATACATGGGAAACGCCCATAAACAACTCTTCTTTGGAATAGAAAGATTTCCATCCATAACATGTCCCATATGCCCCTCAAAGGACCGCAACACATGGCTACATGTTCTACTCAAATGCCAAAACCACCACATACACTCCCTAATTGTTAAAAGACATAACAAAGCGGTATAGGAAGTCCGATAACTAGTCACCTCCTACAATAAATCGAGATGTTTTATACTAATGAACGCCGGCACTTATAATAATAATCCACAAGAGAATACAGTCCCCCCTTGGCTACTCCCATGCTCGTGTATGACCCAAAGATGTCATTGCAACGCTAGGCTTAAACCAGACATCCTTTGTATTAAAGGTTTACCATACAATGACCCACCACCAGATAGCATCAACCAAGATTACACCATTCAATTCATTGAATTCACATATTGCAACGATAGGTTTTCCCCAGAAACAATCCAAAATAAAATAGACAAATATTGGCCCCTTATTGACGACATCTTCGCCCTTGGGTGGAATGTCGACCCCCTTATGGTAATCACATCCGGCGCTAGGGCCACCACGTTTATACCTTCTATGAAAATCCTAGAAGACACCTTCCAGATACCCACTGAAACAATTAAAACCTCCTTTAAAAACATTAACACCATAGCTATCCAACATGCCATGTCCATTTTGCTACATAAACGTAAAATTGAAAACAACCAAGCCCTCCCCGATATACAAGACCCACCTTAAATGCTTCTCCGCCCAGATTTATCCTGACTTGTTGGTTTTGTGGTTCTGGCGACTTGCTTAGTTAGTTGTTACGTTGGTTGTTTGTGTGCTTGGTTGGTATTTGGTCACCTGTTACATAGTGTCTACTCTCGAGAGGGGGAAGTAGTTCCAGTTTACTAATTCCTTGTCCGGTGGGCATGGTCTTAGTAGTGGAACGAACAGACACTTTATTCACGCCGGCTCCTTCGGAGATCGGCGTTCTTCTTCTTCTTCTTAAAGCCCAAGTTCAATCAAAATTTAAGACCAAAATCAATGTGCATGTGTGTGAAATACAACATAGTATGTGGCATAGTATTCACTGTATTCGAGTGTATTTGATGTATTTTGTGTTATATTCCTAGCTTTTCCAAGAGTTCTATAAATTGAAATCATGATCTGATTGTTGGAGAGTGTTCGTGTAATGAGTGCGCAAATCTGAACCTCGTATCTCGAAGCCTAGTTCCTCATGGATTTCATGCAATTTGAGTTCGAGCACCTCCGGAGTCCCATTTCGGGCTTCCTGGGTGCTAAAGGGTTAAAGGGTCAATGGTCTCCATAGCGTGAAAGGTGCAGAAAGTGCATGGTGTATGCATACCGTACATTTTAGAACTGAAATCAACGACCACCACATACTGCGGTCAGTGGTTGGCCATTGGTCCCCATAGCATAAAAGGACCTGAAACCTCTAGATCAGAGAGATGACTAGTACATTTCATTCTCTGATTCAGAAAGAGAAGCACATACATCCTAGTCTTCCCTGGTCATTAGTACGACAAAACCTAAACAACACGGCCACAGATGGAAGGCAACGTTGGGGAGAGAGGACAACGGCAACACGGGTGCACACTTCTATATTAATACAAGTATAGTCCATTTCAAATATGAGAAGTGTTGGGAGTCCAAATGATGTGGCGGGACAAGGAGTTGCGTAGCGGCACATATTTGTGCCGCTTTATGGCCCATGTACAATCCAGCGACGGGTATACTAACATGCCAAGTCCTCCAAGCCCTTACTTCCTTCAAGTCCTTGATTGAGTTTTCACTATTCTCATGTCCCCAAGTCCTCATTATCTATTTAGTCAGGCAAAAAAAATGCAATTTTACTTTTAGTTTTAGCAAGGTAGGTTATCAAATAATATGATAACACATTGGATAATTTAATGTATAGTTGTATAATACCCAGCTACTACCCCCAACATACACTAGATATATGTGGGTCTATGGGTTCACATTACTCTTTCTATACAGACATATGCAAGTGTAGACATCCGTCGTACTTGGTGCGGCAAGGATAGCCCTGGGGCAATACCATGTCCGGTTTTTGACATGTTTTGAGATTTCATATGAGTGATTTCATTTAATAGATTCTAGCATATATTGTCCAGTATTGCCAAATAGACAATATTTTTAATAAATACAAATAGAGTTACATAATTGAATGGAATGTGGAGATTACAAATGTGAAGTGAGTTATCAAGACTTTTTTATATTATAAACAAGATAGGTTCTAATAGAATCAATGCATGTGAAACCGATGGGACAAAATACTTGGAAAAAATTATTACAACCGACGGGACAAGATACTTGGAAAAAATTATTACAAGAAACTATAAGTGCCACATATAAACATCATATATCACATGATGATAAGTTTCAAGTACCAGATGTAAATATCATGTATCACATGATGATAAGTTTCAAGCTCCAGATGTAAACATCATGTATCATATGATGGTATGTCTCAAGTACCACATAATGGTAATTTTTCCAAGTACATGAAAAATATCATTTTGGGATGACCATGTAGACAATAAACCAACAGAATCATAAATAAGTTTTACAAAATCTGATTGCATCAAAAATGTGTTTTCTTTTTTTAAAAAATATTTTAAAAAAAAGTTAAAGAAATTCATCAACAATTATTATAGTAACAAGATAATTTAAAAATAATAATATTTGAGAAAATCTTTTGTAATGCGTACAACATTGTCTAAGCGCCGCACGATGCCCAGGAATTGAGGAATAAGACACCATTTCATTTTCAGAATCTTATTGAAATTGATTGAAAAATCACAACTATCGACAATTTAAGTAAGGTCTAAAATGATGTTAGAACACCTTCTAATCTCTAGAGGAGGACGTAAATATACAGGGTAAAATCAAAATTTGAGGATGACTTTTTGAAATTTTTAACAGGAGTAGGAATATAGGTTATCTTTGCCGGGATTTTTATTTTTTTGGACTTTTAGGAAAAAAGTCATGGAGCTTCAAACATTGAAAGCTTGACTTTGGGGCAGTTGGGTAGGGTACTCCAGAGATGAATAATTGTACTGTACAATTGACTATTGCACTTTTTTGAGGCAGGCAGAAGTGAAGGAAAATCTTGGCAACCTTCATGATTTCACTTCACCCTGAAAGGACCAAGTGTCAAAAATGGGCTTTTTGAAAGTTTGGTCAGGTTCCTTTGGTGTCAATTTCCAACATTCCTCTTTGAAAACTTTACTATAGAAAGGCATTACTAAGGCCTTAGTGGGATTTGATGAAAAAGTGTAGGGTTTTGAATTTCAAACAGGGAAAGCGGGCACCTCGGGCACCCCAGGTACCTCCAAAAACTTTTGCAAGGACACTCTTCTGAATGTGAGATTTTTAGTACTTGCAAGGAATATTGTTTCCCATCTTATTGTTATAATTTTTTTTTGTCTTTAGTGAAAAATAGCATACCAACCCAAGTCAAAGATTTTCACATATTGTCACTCATTGTTGGGCAAGGTACCAAAAAAACTTCTTCTTTTCCACATAAACCTAGATGTCTTTATATTTTTCACATTTTATTTTTTCCACAACAATATGTAGTGTAAACCTTCTTACCGACCATTCGGATTATCAGTCTAAAACATATGAAGTTCACAAAAAATCAGAGCGTGAATTGACAAATTTCAAACCTCCATTCCTTACACATTTTTTTTGAATATGCTACACCCGTCTTCTACCTTGAAAAATTGGTTTATAAGGAACTAACATCATGCGTAACAAGACGGTAATGAATTTAGACCTTCTATAGTGCAAAAATTTGACACCAAGCGAAGCCAAAGACTGCTGATCCACTGAATGCAGGGAAGAATATGAACCATTTGCTTGACTTCAAACAGTATTATAATACTTTAATTCCTGCGGTTAAAGTTTATGAAATTTTGTAAATATATTACTTAATAAGTCTTAATTGAGATCCTATGTCAGAACTAGATATTCAAGTTTTTGTTTCCTTCTTTGTTCATTGCACTAGAATCCAACTTATTTTGAAGTGTTTTTGGTGGCCACTAGACGAAGAATTAGTCGTATGGAAATACTTCCTCCTCTTCAAGATAGACACTACAAGCAACCTATAATGGCTAAGTGGGACCAACTCATCCCACCAAAAAAAAGAAAAAAGAAAACACACACTCACAACTCCCAAATAAAGCATGCCCAAAACCGACATCCCAACCCCAAATTGTAAGCCATCCGTAGATAAAAAACGGCTTTAAGTACGGTGACAGATTTGAGTTACCAGCCTCCGGGAATCCTGACTTCAAGGCAGTTCGCGCTCTCGATTGATATCTGCATAATACCAGCTAGATAACCGTCTTATACCCGCGTGATACTCAAGCGCCACGAAAAGGAAGACGAAGCTCGGAGACCTAATGGTTCACGGCTTTGAAACGAAAACAGAGTGTGCAGGCGAAAGGGAGCTTTCTCGCAGCAGCGGCCGGAGCGAGAGGTTTTGTTCCTGGAGGAGTGGCATGGTGTCCGGCGAGTAGTGCTGCAGTTGGGAAGATAGGAGAGATGGCAGGCGTCGCGGAGGCGGAGAATGAGACGGCGAAGCGGAAGAGTACTGAGCCTGTGAGCAACGGTGAAGCGCACGCCAGCGACGACGATGCGCCTGAGGCGAAGCGGCGCAGTGTTGTGCGCTCGTGTATTCACGAGGTTGCGCTTCCGCCTGGTGAGTTCCGTCCTCAGATTTTTTTTTCTTACTTTCTTTGGTTTCTCTCGAGAAATGGTGAATGCACTGCCTGGAGGCTTTGTGCCGGCGTGTGATCAGGATTATTGGTTTTGTGTAGTTTATCCTCTGAAGGTCCTGTGAGCGTTTAGGTGATTATGGATGCGTTGGTGTTTGGTAGTGGACGGTCAGTCGTATTTCTTAGTTAATGTACTCTATTGGCACGGCTCGATAATGAAAATAGCTGGTTTTATTGCTAGGGTTTAAGGTTAGTAGAGGTATTTCTGTCCTCGGGAGCTTATCTTGGAACTGTCTCACGCTAGTGCTTCTTACTCCAGCTCCACCTGCTTACCTCAGTATCTTTTTCGACGTTTGGAACGTGCAGATTTTTAGATTACGAGGTCGATATGTAATTCACTAGTGTTATTTAGGTTACAAGTTCCGTAGCAGTTGTAAAGGTTGGGAAGTTTGATTTAATGGTTGCCCTATCTTAACTACAGAACGGGTCCTGGCTTTTACACGGTACTTGGTGATCAATCATTTTGTTATTTTGTAACCTGGACTTCTCTGTTCTGTGATGTGTTTGAACCTAATATTTCTTGAGAGTGTATGATAAACACCGGACGATAGTCAATCTTATGGCATTCGTAAGGAGATGCTTGACAGCGTCGAATGGATAAACTCTGCGCTTGACATGGCTGCGGCGTGTCTATGTTAGCTGTATGAGAAAGTGTAGTTGTTGTTGTTGCGAAGGATGTCTTGTTTTTTTTGGCTGTTTAGTTGATTGTAATAGCTTCTTGGGGAACTGCGCATGTGCAGTGTCTGGCTGGTGTCTGAAAGCATGCTGGAGGGCCATAGCTTACCTCCTGACGGCTGCATTTATTCCACCTTGGCACATGGAAATGGTAACACCATGTGCCGACTTTTGATATTATTCGCGTCAAAATTTTAAGTATTTGCACTGCCTCTAAATTTCACCATGTCTAATACAAGATTGGATAGGAGTTGAGCATTATTGAGGATCATTAAACCCTCTACAGTTTCAGGGCTCAATACTGCTAGACTTGACCGACTGGTTGGAAATTTTTAGTTACTAGGATGGTGGCAGGTTGTTCATCGCTATCCTGGAATGAACCGAATCAGCTTCTCACCCTCTTTTAAACTAGAGTTTTACGTGTTTTTAATTTGTTCAGCATGTTGTGGAAGTGCTGAATTGTCGTAGTTGTTTTAATTTGTCACATTGATACAGGACGTGGAGAAGTATCTTCTGGTAGGTTTGTCGTTCTGGTTGTTTATCAGTATCAGAGTGCAAATTTTGTAACGATTCTAAGTATTTGATTGTTTCTTTTTCTTCCTTCTTTCAGGATTTATTCCTTCTAAAGATGAGGCAGTCCATGGAACAATTGACAGCCCCATCTACACAGGTCCTAGAGCCAAGACATACCCCTTCACACTCGATCCTTTTCAGGAAATTTCAGTTTCTTGTCTGGAACGAGATGAATCAGTGCTGGTGTCAGCCCACACTTCTGCAGGAAAGACAGCAGTTGCCGAGTATGCCATTGCGATGGCCTTTCGTGACAAGCAAAGAGTTATTTATACTTCTCCATTGAAGGCTCTGAGCAACCAGAAGTTCAGGGAGTTGAGTGAGGAATTTACCGATGTAGGTTTAATGACAGGAGATGTTACAATCTCGCCGAACGCGTCTTGCATCGTGATGACAACGGAAATTCTGCGAGGAATGCTCTATAAAGGCTCAGAAGTACTGAGAGAAGTTGCATGGGTTATTTTTGATGAAATTCACTACATGCGTGATAGGGAGCGGGGGGTTGTTTGGGAAGAGAGCATAATTTTTCTTCCACCTGCAATCAAGATGGTGTTCCTTTCGGCCACAATGTCCAATGCCACGGAGTTCGCCGAATGGATATGCTACCTGCACAAACAGCCTTGTCATGTAGTTTACACTGATTTCCGACCTACTCCATTGCAGCACTATGTTTTTCCCATGGGTGGCCAAGGTCTGTATCTTGTTGTAGACGAGAAAGGGGTATTCCGAGAGGACAACTTTAATAAACTAAAGTCCAGCTTTGATATTAAGAAAGAGGTTGGCGGTAATGAAATTGATTCCCCTAATACGCGCGGGGGCCGGGGAGGACGAGGAGCACGTGGACGTGGAGGTGGTGGAAGAGGTGGAAGAGGAGATAAAGGAGCTGGTTCAGCCGTCGAGATCACCAAAATTGTGAAGGTATCAGGGCTTGTCGAATATTGGAGACTGTCTTGGAGCTAATTTCTAAAATTGGATCTCATCTGATTATAGTGAGACTTCGAAATACCATATTTTATTATAGAGAAACGCATACAAGGTTTGGGGTTGATATAGAAGTACAGTGCAGTTGTTCCTCACCTCCCTTCAGGCTGGAAATTTACTGCTTAATGACATGCTTATTTATTTTGAGATGATAACTCTAAGTTTTTGGTTGTCGTCATACATGCCGTGTCATTTATACGTTTTTCTATTCAGTTTAGAGATGCAACCAGAAAGTGCTAGCTTCAAGTGGTTATGAGCGTTTAAGTGTATTTTATGAGTTGGCTCTGTTTGGCAGATGATTATGGATCGAAAATTTCAGCCAGTAATTGTCTTTAGTTTCAGCCGACGAGAGTGTGAACAATATGCTGCCGCCATGACGAAGCTAGACTTTAACACAGACGAGGAGAAGGAGGCTGTTGAAGATATCTTTAAGAAAGCTGTGGAGGTGCTGAATGAAGAAGACCGGAGTCTTCCGGCAATTGATCTCATTTTGCCACTTTTGAAACGAGGCATCGGTATTCATCATTCGGGCCTTCTTCCTATTCTTAAGGAAGTAGTCGAACTTCTGTTTCAAGAAGGGCTTTGTAAGGCATTATTTGCCACTGAGACTGTAAGTGTTCCTCTATGTACCTTTATCGTTCAAATTTACTTTGATAGAGAATGCACAGACTACTCTATGAGGCCCGCACCAATACTGTAATATGCTTTGTTCCGACTCTTTTGCCATCACCCTTAGTTTTGTGGTGTAAGGAATTTTGCAGTCTTACTTCTGGGACGAACAACTGCTCATCCTAATAAAATCCAGGCAATAGTGGGCCACTTTGTGTGTCCTAGTTCTTTCAATAGGCAACTGGACAAGGTTGCTGTCAAGCCATTACAAAGTTCGTACTGTTCATTAATTATAATGTTGCAGTTTGCTATGGGATTGAATATGCCGGCGAAGACAGTTGTGTTCACGAATGTTCGGAAATGGGACGGACAGAGCCACCGATGGATGTCCTCTGGAGAATACATTCAGGTTTTTCCTACTCTTTGGATTGGGATGTTGTGTACTATGGATGACCGTGCTGACGATTTTTGCTCCCATACCTGGAGCTTCAATACCTGATTGATAGATGACATGTGTTTTTGGCATTGTGCTTCATTGCGAACAGCTTGTTATCTAGTTTTTGTTTTTTGAGCTGGAAATATCATACACCTATTGTATTTTGTACCCCCATTGTATACTGATTGTGTTGGTGCAGATGAGTGGACGAGCAGGACGACGAGGAAAGGATCTGCGTGGAATTTGCATAGTCATGATAGACAGCCAGGTGAGTAAATGAGCTGCATTCACGATTTCATTTATGTCGTGGAGCTAGTTACGTTCATACAATAGGCTGGAGAGCTCCTGAATACGAGTGCTTTGATGTTCCATTCTCGACACGTGTTTGGTGTATCTGCAATCAGTATCTTGGAATTTATGACTTCAGTTCTTTGCAAAAATCTTAAAAGTTGTGGTTGATTGTGCAGATGGAAATGAAAACATGCCAGGAGATGATGCAAGGGACTGCGGCTCCTTTAGTTAGCACTTTCCGTCTTAGTTACTACTCACTTTTGAATCTTATGAGTCGTGCTGAAGGACAATTTAACTCTGAGCATGTGATACGTCATTCATTTCACCAGTTCCAGCATGACAAGGTAATCGTCAAGTTCAATTCAGTTCGACATGTTGTTGATGCTGTTGGGCTTGTCGTTGTGCACCAGCGCTCGTTTTAAAAAACCATTAGTACCGGAAGTTCTTGGTCTTGCATTATACATTATGTAAGAGTGACGCACTGAAACGAAATCCCTGCGTGTTCTAGGCATTACCCAAGGTCGAAGAGACCATAAAGACGTTGGAAGCTGAAGCTGCGAAAATTGATTCGGCGGGAGAGGTATGTCAAACTAGGAAACACAAATATTTGAACTATCTCTGTTAAGCAATGTCTCATGCTACTTGTCTATCCACCTCTCTTGGGAACCATCACGTGGATTTATAAATGATAATAATAATATATCTATTTGATCCCAGACTAGCTTTTTTTAAGCTGCAGCACATTTGTTTATACTTGCCAGAATTCCGAGTGTGGAGTCGTCTAAACTAATGAAATGTGATTGTAGGCGTCAATGGCGGAGTACCATTCTGTCAGGTTAAAGGTCGCTCAGCTGGAAAAACAGATGATGGCAGAAGTTTTGCGGCCTGAACGCGTTCTTTTATTTTTGAAACCTGGAAGACTGGTACTGCATCATGTTTCCTTGTGGTCTTTTTGAACGATGCTATGATTAGTTTGTTCCACCGCCTTCTTTTGTTATCTACTTTTACTTTTCAGTTGTAATTGATCTACGGTTTTTGGTTCCAGCTAGCATTGTCGGTAGCCTCAGGTCTGTGCATCTTTGGAACGACTCGCTGACTAAACAGGCTCAATCTATCTGACCTTTTTTACTGCTGACTTTTGGTTAGTCGTTGCTCGACTTCTGAAGCAATCGATGTCCTTTTCTGAAACCTTTTGTATATCTTGTGTAGGTGAAAATCAGGGACGGAGCAGATGAGTGGGGTTGGGGGGTGGTCGTGAACGTCGTTAAAAAACCCACTCCAAGTCCGGCAACGGCCTCTCCTGCAGCGGCAAGTGCTCCTGCTAGTTCTTATATAGTAGATGTTCTTTTGTACTGTGCGTCAGGCGTAATTCAAGCCGGAAAACGGCCGAGACCGAGACCATGTCCACCAGGGGAGAAAGGCGAAATGCATGTGGTAAGGACTTAGTTGGTTTAATCAATCAGGTTCAAGTCGGATTTATTGCTTGTTGCCTTCACTGGTGTCAGAAAGTTAATTAAGTTTTGACGAATAACTGACATTGAATAAACTTAGACTAAATTTGATTTTTGATCTTTGGGTTCATCAAACCATTATGATGGTGAATGATCTCATTCTGGTTGTTTGGATGTTCATGAAGGTCCCAGTGCGCATGCCGTTGATATGTGCTATCAGTGCTCTTAGAGTTGCAGCTCCTCACGATCTAAGGCCTCCAGAAGCACGGCAAAGTGTTTATATGGCTGTTCAAGAGCTCGAACGTCGCTTTTCTGAGGGCTTTCCTAAGCTTGATCCTATTGAGGTTCGTGCGCTTTCAGAATTGTATCTCCGGTTCATTTTGGGAGTCTGTCTAGGGTAGAGTCATCTTCGTTTGCTCCACTCCTATGCCCCTTTTCTCTTATTGGCGATGCGTGGTCACGATTTGTAGGATATGGGCATTGATGATGAGGACTTCGTGAAGATAGTGAAGGAGCTAGAGGTTGAAGAAAAAAAGCTACTCGCTCACCCTCTTTTTCAGGTGTGATATCCGCTGAGTTTATTGCCATACGTTAGGAATGCCTTTTAACAACACAGTGCTCTGTAGTATAATATATTGTATGAATTTCAGGAAGCTATGATGTGCAAAAAGTGGTTTTGGAACCATGTGATGTGGATTAGAAGTCTACGTGGAGCATCTTCTGTGTTTATTACGTGTGATGGTTGTAAATTATTTGGTTCTTTTTTTTGAAGCGGTCTTTCATAGAATGCACTATGAACATTTACATAGTATATCCTCCAAGTTCAATATAACTTCAGTTCAATATCTATGTTCTGGCTACATCTGATAATATTTTGGTTTTGGACCCTGCAGTCAGAGAAGGAGGCAGACTGCTTTGCTGCTTTTCAAAGGAAGGCAGAGTTAATGGCAGAGATTGACGCGTTGAAAATTAGAATGCGAGACTCCCAGGTTTTTATGATTTTTCACTTCCTTCGTCACTACGGAAAATGTAACTACATCTCGTTTGAAGTTATGTTTTTTTGGCATTTTATCGCATCATCTATTTGATAATTTTTGGGAAGTCTCTGATTCTTACTGCGGTATTCGAAAGCATATCTCTCTGTGAAGCAAACTGATATATGTTGAAGTCAACTTACAAAGTGGGTACTGGTCTTAACAGCTGCAAAAATTCAGAGAAGAGTTGAAAAACAGGTCTAGAGTACTTAAGCGACTCGGACATATAAATGCCGATGGTGTGGTACAAACAAAAGGTCGTGCTGCCTGTCTCATAGACACTGCCGATGAGCTCCTTGTGACAGAGCTTATGTTCAATGGTACGCTTTTCTTGGCCTGCTGCCTTTATATTTATTTGCTTTGTCGATATCAGGTCCTAACTGCGTTGCCTATTTTTGAGCAGGTTTGTTTAACGATGTAGATCATCACCAAATCGTGGCAATTGCGAGCTGTTTCCTACCCGTTGAGAAATCAAATGAAGTAGTACGGTTGAAAGATGAACTGGCATGGCCGCTACAAAAGCTCAAGGACACAGCCAAGGAAATTGCAGAGGTACGTCAACCTGATTGATTTTGGTTTTCGGCATGCCTTCTTAATAAACAGGGTTATATGGTGGTTATAAACCCACTTCAGTACCTTTGTGCTATGTTTGTTTTCAAGGTCCAAAGGGCGTTCCTCTCTTACTTTGTTCGAATACTACCGTCCGTCATGTGCGGTTTTGAGGGGTGCGAAAATTTTACAGTACACTTCCTTGGCTGTACTGTTTGTGTCTGACAAAGCTCCACATATTATTACACAATAACTTATTTTGTGGTGAATCAGATTCAAAAAGAGTGCAAGCTGGAGATCGATGTTGAGGAATATGCGGAATCATTCAAACCGTTTTTAATGGACGTCCTTTACAACTGGTCTAAGGTTCATGGTTTTTTTACCGTTTGACCTTTGTTCATTACTGCAAGTTGAAGGAGGAATGACATTTTTCATTGATGAGCCTGCCCAGCTTTAATACCTGAGGGACCAATACGTATGGTGCCAAACTATGTAGCGGTAGTGCTTATATTCGTTGAATTCTAATATGCTTTGCAATCGCAGTTGACAAAATATCAGGAGATGGTGATGCAACTGTCAAGCAGTGAAGAATGTATTGCTCATTCGGCTGTGTTGCAGTACTCTTCTGTTTCAGAAAAGATTCTAACATGTGCTTGTTTCAATACTGAAGGGTGCCGCATTTTCTGAGATTTGCGAGATGACCGACATTTTTGAAGGCAGCATCATTCGTGCTGCACGCAGGCTTGACGAGTTTCTGAACCAGGTACATTTAGGGGGCGTCAATTGGTTTTTCTAATTCCGCGACCGTTGCTCATTAGGTGAGCTTCGGTATTTAGCCTGATTGGGTTAGTTGAACTTATCCTATGTCCCCTATTTTGAAGTTCTTCATCCGAGCATTTCATAATCCGAGGTTGATGCTTATTGTGCTAATGGCTTGATTTTTACAGCTACGTAATGCCGCCCAGGCAATCGGAAATCCTGATTTGGAAAACAAGTTCCTGCTCGGGAGTGAAAGTATACGACGAGGTATCATCTTTGCCAACTCATTATACCTTTGAAGACCTTGTCCCTGTCTATTTCAAGGTACGTTGCTCGGAGAATCGATTGGGTAAGCGTACTTCATGGGCGAGTCCCTTGGGTGCTTTGTTGTTATTGTACATCAGGTGATTAGTTTTTGTGGAAGATTTAAACAAGTCAATTTGAGTTGGTCAAATGGTTTACTGTGCATTCCTTGTATGCTAAACACATTCTTGAACTGAGCTTCTGAGTAGAGATGATTTAGTTCTACATCTTGTAACAGCGACTTCCAAGTCCCAACACAACAATGCCACTTAGAACCGGCAATTTTACTTGACTCAATATTGTACATCGTGAGACATTCACTAGAGCCTGCTTATCTCTTGAGATGCAGTTCATGAAAACAAGTGACAAGCAGGTTCGCCTTTTGAAACCTGTGTCCAAATCAACAACATTCTTTCTTTTTACACTCAGTAGTGCAAATTTTTCTATTTTCTGAACTGACAGTGTTTCTCTCTCTGATATATAGCTGTACTTTTCATCATCTAAAGTTCTTCCGATTCTTGTTGTTAATGCACCTTTTAGAAACATTGGAAAATTACTATATTAATTCTCTGTACTACCTAACCTGAAAATTCGAGTGGGACATTTGCTCATAGGGCAATAACAAGAACGCTATTATTTTGCTTGAGTGGCGCAAGTATTGCTTGAGTGCAAGCCATTCCCTTAGAAAACATCTTCACCAATCATTCGGCGTACTGAACAGTCTACTGTACATACTGTACGTATCTCGCCACACCAATTTTGCATGTTGGAAACGATTTTGTCATGACATGAGTATAGGGAAGTTTATAGTTTGGTCAAAGAACTAGTTAAACCTTAAATTCACTGTCAAAGTTTCGCTCTACTCCGGATGATTCAACGTCAGCAAAAGTCCAAGTCTGGAAAACACCTCAATAGCTGAGTCCAACATACGAAACGTGGTGATACAAAGTCAAAAGAGGATTAATTCTTTCGAACGCCATAGAAAATGGTTCATCCTTTGACTGCAGAAAGAAACAAAACACGGATCTAGAAGCTCAAGCTGATGGAGCACGTAACGTGAATCGAGCCACAAGAACCGGCTCACTCACAGCACATGCGTGGGCGCCGAAATGTAGCCTTAAAATGTAGCGATCATCGCTGATTTCGACACGCAATCGACCACCCAGCACAGAAAAATTAGTACTTATGGTGGATATATGGCAAAACTTAGTTCCAGAAGCAAATTCTAAGTGCAGTTCAAACACTTCAAAAATACATGGTATACCATTTTTGTGCTCTAAACAATATGCTCTGTGGTGTTGATGTAGTATATTTTATCTCACTGGTAGAGAGATAAAATACTTGCGAGATATCTATTGTCAGAGTAAAAAAATATGGAGGTGCAAACGTGAATTAAACCACAAGACTTATGCACAGTACATGATGCATGGGCCCCGAATTAGCCTCGAAAGGCAGCGACCGATCTTCACTGATCTCCACACGCCATCGACCACCTATCAATACCGGAAAATACTGCAGTGAATTCACATCTAGATTGCACTCTGATCAGGTTCGATGGCCCTTCCGCAGCTTCCACCGCCATTAGGCCAGGCATGGAGCAACGTGTTCTACGACGACTTCACGGGCGAGTCCTACACCCTCGCCACGAACTTTCACCACCCGATGGGCAAGGCGAAGTGGAAGTGGGACGCGGCGTCCAACAAGGAGATCTGGTGGGATCCCGCCGGCACACGCGTGGTAACAGACACATGTAGTAGTTCCGGCAAGCCCGTCCTGCGTGTGAGCGTCTGGTCGGACTGGTTCCACCGCATCGACAGGCTCGAAACGCGGCAACAGTTCGGGTACGGGTACTACGAATCGCGCCTCCGCTTCAAAGGCGCCGAGGGCATGCACAGCGCGTTCTGGCTGCTCCCGAAGGGCATGATTGACGACCCTGTGCCACCCGGAGAAATCAAAGGTATGGATGGCTTGCTTGTTACAGTAGCGGGAGTGAGTGATTCATGAAGGAGAAAAACCGACTAGCATTCATTGCCTCACTAACAACCCGTGAAGGTCATCACCTTGGTCCCTGATCAGAGAGATGGTCTGTGAGGAGAGGTTGAGGGGTCTAGGGTCTCTTTTCTACCTTTTAAGTGATCATTTTGACACCCGCTGGTTTTCAGGTGGCGTAGAAGTCGACGTTGTGGAGAATCGGAAGGTTGACGGGGCTGGGACCGACATACACTCCCAGGGCAATACGGCGGTGCACTGGGGCGGATACGGGGCGAATCACCGCTCCAGGGCGTTCAAGTTGGTGGCGCTTCCGGCAGACCCCGCGACGTGGGCGACGTTCGGGGTGTTCCACTTTGAGGGCGGGATGAAGTGGTACTGGAACGGGAAGGAGGTGAACTCGGTGGGCGTGTGGTCCCCCATGAAGAACTCGATTCTGTTCTCGACGGAGGTGAATCAGAGCGGCGGGTGGGCCGGGAACGATCTGGAGAGCTACGGCAGCGTGGAGAGTCCCGCGGGGTACATCGAGGTGGATTACACCGGGTTCTGGGAGCTGGTTGTTGTCGCGGATGCATGTGAAGATGTCACGATTTCTGGCTCTGCTGTTCTAGCGGCGTTCGGAAATGAATCCGGTGCGGGAGCAGCTTCTGAATATGCTGATCATGTTGTTGAAGATGCACTCACGGATTCAAGCTCTGATATACCGGTTTCCGAAAATGATTCCGTCGCAGGTGCTAGTAGATGTGTTGATCCTGTCGTTGAAGACGTCACGGACTCCAGCTCTGACTTCGCGGTGTCTGGAAATCGTGAACCCGTTGCAGGAGCTACTAGATTTTTTGAATATGTCGTTGAAGATGTCACGGATTCGAGCTCTGATATTTTAGGGGTGTCCGAACATGAATTCGTTGCGGGAGCTACCCGATGTGTTGATGCTGGTGTTGCTGATTTGTAGTACTTCGCTATCTCTGCATTCGCAATTTCGCATGCATGATGTATATTAAATGATCGCCGGGGATCTCTTGAGACCGTTATAATTAATTTTCATTCTTTGTAACCATGTAGTTGGGAATTTAGTGCAACTGTTCAATTTAGATGTTGAAGGTTGTATTCAATATATTGGCGGTTTCCATTGTATATTGCCTGTCGCGCTATCTCGCAGTGAGTGATATATAGTCCTAATATGACTTATCTATGACAAATATAACATGCCTTATTTTGTAACAGAGCATGCTTAAAATACGAATTTGACATTGGAAAATTTAACATATAAGAAATGAACTTGCATTTTTTATAATTATTTCCTTCTGAAGGGTGCCATTTGATATCATTTCTTGTTGGTGTAAAAAATCTAGCCAAACATACTCATCAGTATATATTGACAAGAAAGTTCACGATGAAATGCACATCTGGGGCTTTCACATATTTTAGATACTCGTAACATTATCTTGGCTTCCTTAGTGAAAATTGGGAATTCTGGCTGTGACTTACATGACACGAGACTGTGATGTTTGCTACTTTACGTCGACCAAAACGCTAACTGTTACAGGTGACTTTGGCAGCATATCACAAACTTTGGTACGTGAATAGCAATCAACCTCCAAATTCTTCTGTACGTTTCGTAGGATGATAAGATGCCAGAGCTTCTGGAATGCCGACAAGATACTAATATCTTAATTGTACATGTGAGTTGTGCCTAGGACATACAGTAGGTTAGCAAGCTCACCAAGAAGACGTAATGCATGCCGGAACACACAACAAAACGCCAGGCTGGGTCAAGTTTGCGAACAATAAGGCTTCTATGTATATACTGTACAATCCTCATTTGAAGCCAAGAAAAGAAACTTGATCTAACAGCTACAACATCATAAAGGTGTGCAATAAGACGACCGTCACAACTGGGAATTAAATCAAAGACACAAACCGACCCCAACTTAATCAGCATCTTCAAAATCTGAACGCACTAAGCCAACCACACGCAGATACAAAACGCCACTTACGATGCACTGGAACTTAAGACTAGATACTGTATTGTCATGGAGAAAAAACGTGGACAATGTGTCCAACGCATGATGCTCATTAACCAAGCTATGTCTAATGTGGAGACATGTTGAATCATGTCAAGAATTCGATCAGTCTTTCCTGGCTTGCTGAATACGGACAACGTCGATCGATCAATTAATCCGTCTCTCCTAATGTACAATTGCTGAGTTTGTCGAGATTCTAAATTATGTACAATCTGCTGAATTTGACTAGTCACACACAGAGCTCTCTTCCAGGCCGTCAACTCTGGGAGAAAGGGCCGGGCGCGCCGTTCCACCCTTGCACGCATTGCAGAAGGGGCCGGATCAGCTTGCCCTCCGACATCGCCTCGAACACCTTCTCGACCTCCGTCCCGGGCGACACCGTCCTCAACCCCGACAGCAGCTGCGTCCCGAGCTCGCCCCGCACGAACTCGTACAACGGATACGTCCTGCACTCCTCGATCCTGTTGCGCACCGACGACACCCCCTTGCTGTCGTATGCCTCCCGAACCAGCGGCACCACCGTGCGCAGCCGCTCCTGCACTTCCGCCTCGAATGCTGGAATCTGCTCCAACACCGAGCGCGACGCCTCCTTGTTGAGCCTGAGAGCGTGGCCTACCAGCACCGCCCGCAGCTTCTCCATCAGCGGGTACGCCTCGCTCGCGGCGTCGTCGATGTACGTGAAGACGGGCTGGCGCTCCACCACGAGGAGGAGGTCCTTCTCGCAGAAGCGCGACGGGAGCAGGGCGCCATCCTTGCCCATGAACAGCGTCCGCTTGGCCGCGTGCGCCACCGCCTGCCTGACGGCAGCCTGCATGGTCTCCTCCACATGGCGCAGGTCCACGGCCTGGCACAGCCCCACCAGGAACGTGGAGCTCATGAGCTTGAGGATCTCCACCGCCTCCTCCGTCTTGCGCGCCGACACCAGGCCCAGCGAGTTGACGTCCTGGTTGTGCTGCTCCGCGCTCTGGACGTGCGTGGTGACGGGGTTGGCCAGGTAGTTGAGCTCGCTGAGGTACGACGCTGTTGAGTTTATTTTACGTTCATCAGTATTTTCATCCTTCATTTGGATGTTTTCTGTTAGCTAGGGTTTGACACTCCAATTCCCTTTATCTGTCTGTTTGCTTTCTGCTGTAGTTTAGTTTTTGAGTGTAAGGTCTTTGCCGTGCTCCGGGAGCTTGAGGTGATAGAACCATGTAGTTCCTTAGGTGCTTAGCTCTGAACTCTGGATTAATCCATTTGTGTTTGATAGAGTAGTATATGAATAAAGAAGAGCATTCTAGAAGTACTTGTGTATTAAAGAAGAGTGAATATAGAGTATGTTCTTCAGTGTGTCTTAAAATGTTTTGTGATCGTTACATGGTCTGGCGTAAGGAAGTTCAACAGGTTATGGGCCGAGCTTTCTCTAGTTCCTCATGCCATTTCAAGTTATTTTCGGTGGGTTTTTTTTGTAAAACCATTGTAAATGGAGAAACCACCCCTGGAGCGCTGCGTTTTCGATTGATGGAGCATATTATCTAAGCCTTTTACTTCATGGCGCAGTTCTTGCGACTATGAGGTATGTTCTGTGTTAAGTATCTTTTCTTACATGGATTCTTAAATTCTTTTTCTACCTCTTCCTCTATTTCGGTCCATATTTTTTGATCTATCATAAGCGGAAGCGTGGTAGTTTGTGATCCCTCGGAAGCGGAACTGTGGTAGCCGTTATCCTATAGTTTTCATTGAAACCCTAGAGTGATTTCCCTTCCTAAACGTGATCATGGAACGATCGGAGATGGCCGGCATCAAGGTGTTTGACGGGTCGAAATTCAATGTATGGAAAAGCTCGATGGACATATTGTTTGCCTACAAGAAGGTTTCCGGAATTGTCAATGGCATTGAACAAAAACCTGCTAGTACTTCTACCCTTGAGGCGATTAATTCTTGGACGGAGAAGAATGATCACGCTAGGATGCTTATAATGCAGGCAGTGACATCCACAGTGATGGAGGACTTGATCTCTTGTACCACAGCTGCTGAAATGTGGACCAAACTTAGGTCAATTCATCAGCTAAAATCCGCTGAGAACGTCTATATGGTTCATGCTGATTTTTACGACTATAAGATGACCAAGAGTGATAGCATAAAAGCTCATATTAACAATATTGAGCATAAGGCAAGCATCTTGAAAGATTTAGGTGAACCACTCAGCGATAAGCAGGTGATTACAAAGATCTTGATGAGTTTACCTCCCAGTTACAACAACACCGTTGCTGCCTGGGCAAATGTACCTAGTGAGAGTCAAACCATTTCTGCGATTACCACCCGTTTGTTACAGCAGGAACACATATTAAAACAACAAGACAAGGAAAACTCGACAGATACAACATATTTTACCCGTGCCCAACCAAACACGAAGAAGATGGCTAAATTAATCAGACGGGAGCAAGATGCAACGTATCTTCGAGAACTTCAATCGCGCTCTGTCTGTTTCAATTGTGGTGGTGCAGACCATTACGCCAGAGATTGTATGCTGCCTAAGCGTGATAACCACGATCATCGTGACAACCGTGATTATCGCGACAAACGTGATCATCGAGGGAGCTCAGGTACACATCATTCTCGACCCCATGATTCGCGTCATGAGCGTCATAGTACATCTCAGTCTTGGCATGGCTCTCGTGATAAGTATCACGACAAAGGAAAAAGACCTCTGCATCAGAGCAACGCATGCGCCGTTAATACTGTTTATTCGGATGAGGAGCACAGTTTTGATGAGGATTCAAGAAGTGAAGCATCATCTGGAGGTGACTACGCATTCACGGTTATATCCAGTATGTCAGCAGCACTATCTGTCACATCTGACTCCGATCTTTGGTTCGGAGATACGGGCGCTACGGAGCACATGACAGATCGACGCTCTTGGTTTGATACATTTACTCCGGTCGTCGAAGGATCATGGTACGTATCTGTAGCTGACGACAGAAAGTTGCCTGTTCTTGGCACCGGTACAATTCGAATTACAAGACACATCAACGGTGACCATAGACGAGGATCTCTTGAGAATGTACTGTATGTACCATTACTTAAGCGAAATCTTTTTTCCATTGGACTAGCTATCGAGAAGGGTCTCTCGTTTACCTCTCATGGTACTTCCTGTGAGTTTCGTCTACATGAAGGAAAAGGTCATGTGGTTCTACAAGGGACCAGACAAGGAAAATTATTCCTCCTATCTTTTGAAGTTGATTCCTCTAGATCTGAAGCCAATGTCATTACTTCTACAGTATCTGATATTTCCGCTTCACAAAAGACTGAGACGGATGTTTGGCATCAACGCATGGGCCATATTAGCCTTGATACCATGAAGCAGATGTCTCGTCATGAATCCCTTTTGGATTTTCCTCTCATTGATCTTGAGAGTTCCTCATCCCTATGTGAAGGGTGTTCCTTGGCGAAGCAGACGAAAGCTACTTATCGTCATGATCAGAACAAAGAGAGATCACTAATCCCAGGCGAATTTCTACATTCTGACGTTTGCGGGAGATTTTCAAAAAAATCCCTTGGTGATTCTGTTTACTACATATTGATCAAGGATGACGCAACTTCTTTTCGTTTTATACATTTTGCCAAGGCAAAAAATGAAGCGCTTCTCTTCTTTAAAAAGATTGTTCGCACTGCTCACCATGATACTGGTAACACAGTTCGTAGATTTCGGTCAGATCGAGGGACTGAGTTTTGCAACAAAGCTTTTCTGGATGATGAAGGTATCAAGAGAGAAACTAGTACTCCCTATACCCCACAGCAAAATGGATACATTGAACGAGATAACAGGACCATTTGCGAATCTGCAAGGAGTATGCTTACAGCGATGAACCTACCCGTTTATCTTTGGGCGGAAGCAGTGAGTACTGCAGTTTATTTACTGAATCGCACCATCAATACTCAGACAGGGAACAAAACCCATTTGAGCTTTGGTATGGCAACAAACCATCTGTTGCAAATTACCATATCTTTGGATCTCTTGCTTACGTTCTTATTGATAAGAAATTTAGGCAAAAGTTCAATGCCCGGGGAAAACAGGTTCGGTTTGTAGGGTACAGCAATACAAGCAAAGGGTGGCGATTTTGGGACTATGGTGCGAATAAAATCATAGAGAGCTCTGATGTACTCTTTGATGAACACCATGGGAAGTTTAAACCTGACGACCATCAACGTATCTCTCAGTACCTTATGATTGATCCTCCTACTTTATCAACCAGAACTGTTCCTACAATACCTCCTCCAGATTTTCTTTCTGATTCTGATCAACTCGAATCCTTGAGCCTTTCATCCGACCTTAATCCTACTCCGGTTGTAGTGGGAGAACATGTATCACCTTCTGCTACTGAATCTACAACTGATATTGACGAAACCTCTCAGAGTGAACCCCTTCAACCACGTTTTAGGAGTCTTGCAGATCTTTATGCAAACTCTGATGAGCCTGAGGTTTCTTCCAATTCTCTTCCTGAAATGACCTCTCAAGCCTTACTTGTAACAGCTGGTGAAGTGTGCATGGAGCCACAAACCTATAAGGAAGCTATTCTTTCTGATCATTCCACAGATTGGCAAGATGCCATGAAGAAAGAATTTGACTCCCTAATAGATAATCGCACCTGGGATCTTGTATCTTTGCGTGTTGGACGGAAGAAAATACAGTGCAAGTGGGTGTTTAAAGTCAAGTACAAATCCTCTGGTGACATTGATCGATTTAAAGCTCGAGTTGTTGCCAAGGGCTATTCTCAAAAAGCTGGGATTGACTATACTGAGACATTCTCTCCAGTTGTGAAGTATTCATCTATTCGTGTGATCTTTGCTATTGCTGCAGCACACAAGATGAAACTTCTACAATTTGATATTGGCACGGCATTTTTAAATGGTGATCTCCATGAGGACATTTATATGTGTCAACCTGAAGGTTTCATTGCAACAGGTTGCGAGAAACTAGTGTGTAAATTGCGGAAAAGCCTGTATGGCCTTAAACAAAGCGCCAGACAGTGGAATATGAAGTTTGATTCTTTTCTTAAAAGCTTCAACCTTATCCCCAGTGAAGCGGATCCATGCGTATATCATGACGTCAACATGACCCTTATCCTGGGCATTTTCATTGATGATGGGATCGCCGCTTCCACTGATTTTAATAGACTCAGTGCTGTGATCAAGCATTTAGAGACTGTTTTCAAGATTGTGAAAGGGATTATGGATTACTATGTTGGATTCCAGGTCTATCAACATCCCGAGACATATGCCATTACGTTGCACCAAACCCGTTACCTTACCGATGTCCTTCATCGTTTTGATATGTTCGACTGCAGTCCTGTATCAACGCCAGCAGAC
This sequence comes from Bryoerythrophyllum caledonicum, assembly GCA_963971425.1. NCBI lineage: Eukaryota > Viridiplantae > Streptophyta > Bryopsida > Pottiales > Pottiaceae > Bryoerythrophyllum > Bryoerythrophyllum caledonicum. The sequence continues at coordinate 2,594,777 of OZ020518.1, read as the reverse complement.
TCGCACACAACTCTATATGAAGTTGCCAGCGATGAAGACCATTCCTTTGAAGGGCCTTATCAACAGGCGATAGGATGCCTCATGTACGCTATGGTGCTCACTAGAGACGATATTTCTTATGCTGTGACAAGATGTGCACAATACTCATCTAAACCACGTATTTCACACTGGGCAGCGGTTAAAAGGATAATGCGCTATATTCGCGGAACGATCTCTCATGGAATCACTTTCTATGGAACCTCATCTGATCTTGAACTCACAGGCTATGTAGACGCAGACTATTGCAATGATGCGAGTGATAGGAAGTCTTGTACAGGAGCTGTTTTCAAACTTGCGAATGGACCAATCTCATGGATCTCGCAGAAGCAAGGTTGTACCGCTGACTCCACTACAGAGGCGGAGTTTGTAGCTCTAGCGGAGGCTGCAAAAGAAGCAATCTGGTTGCGTCGATTATTGCGAAGCATTGGTCTTCCACAGAATACCAGAACCGTCTTGTTCTGCGACAACCAATCTGCAATTCGACTCGTGAAGAATCCCGAATTTCATAAACGGACAAAGCACATCGAGCGAAAATATTATTTTTCCAGGGAAAAATACGAGCAAGGGGAGATTGATGTTGTTTATATCAATACGAAGCTCCAGCTCGCTGACCTATTCACCAAAGGGCTTCCAAAGGTGCAATTTCTTATTCTTCGTGAAAAGATAGGCATGACAGCTCTTCTTTAAACGAGTGGGAGATTTCAAGTGGGAGTTCTCAACGTTTTACATCAGATCTATCATTTCCATCTTACCGAAGTTTACTTGCATATGATTCTTTAAGTTGGAGTTTTGAAACGTTCAACATCAGTTCTGTCTGTTCACTCAAGCTTACTGAAGTTTACTCACATTTTGTTCCCTCCTCTCTTGACTGAAGAACGAGTGGGAGTGTTGAGTTTATTTTACGTTCATCAGTATTTTCATCCTTCATTTGGATGTTTTCTGTTAGCTAGGGTTTGACACTCCAATTCCCTTTATCTGTCTGTTTGCTTTCTGCTGTAATTTAGTTTTTGAGTGTAAGGTCTTTGCCGTGCTCCGGGAGCTTGAGGTGATAGAACCATGTAGTTCCTTAGGTGCTTAGCTCTGAACTCTGGATTAATCCATTTGTGTTTGATAGAGTAGTATATGAATAAAGAAGAGCATTCTAGAAGTACTTGTGTATTAAAGAAGAGTGAATATAGAGTATGTTCTTCAGTGTGTCTTAAAATGTTTTGTGATCGTTACATGGTCTGGCGTAAGGAAGTTCAACAGACGCCATGGCGATCTCGGCGCCCTTCATGCCGTAGTCGAGGCTGGGGTTGGGGCCGCCGGACAGGTTGGACGGCAGCCCGTTGTTGTAGTAGTCGTTGACGAGCTCGCTGAACTGCGCGAACATGAGCTTGCCGATGGCGGCCACCGCGAGCCACAGGTTGTCCATGGACACGCCGATGGGCGTCCCCTGAAAGTTGCCGCCGTGGAGGGCGATCCCGCGGGCGGCGTCGATGATGGGGTTATCGTTGACGGAGTTGATCTCGCGCTCGATGGCGTGGGTGGCGGCCCGGATGACCTCGATCTGCGGGCCCAGCCACTACGGGGACGTGCGCAGCGCGTACCGGTCCTGCTTGGGCTTCTTCAAGGGGTCCGTCTCGTTGAGTTTGGCGGCGGCCTTCATGAAGTCGCTGCCGTCCAGCAGCCACTCCATGACGGCCGCGGCCTCCATCTGGCCAGGGTGGTACTTGAGCCGGTGCGTGAGGGGGTCGGCGAACTCCGGCTTGCCCTGCATCACCTCGCAGAACAGCGCCGACAGCACCTCGGCGAGGAGCGCCAGCAGGTTGGCGTCGAAGCACACGGTGGACGCCAGTGCCGACCCCACCGCAGTCCCGTTGACAAGCGCCAGCCCCTCCTTGGGCTGCAGCTGGAACGGCTGCGCCACTTCCGCCAGCCGCAGGGCCTCGAGCGCGGACACCTCGCGGTTGTCGTGGGTGACGGCTGTGGAGTTGGGCCTGGCGGTGAGCAGGCCCGCGATGTAGGAGAGGGGGACGAGATCGCCCGAGGCCGTGACGATGCCCCGCAGCGACAGCTTGGGGGTGACGTGCACGTTGAGGAGCTTCTCCATGGCCTGGAGGATCTCCCAGCGGATCCCGGAGTAGCCCTGCATGAGCGTGTTGGTGCGGACCAGCATGGCCGCCCTGGTGGTCGGGGCGGGCAGCGAGTGGCCCTTGACGAGCACGCCCGCGTTGAGGAAGCGGATGAGCTCGCGCTGGAGCTCGACGCCCTGCTGCGTGCGGCGGTGCGAGGTGGCGCCGAAGCCCGTGGTGACGCCGTAGATGTCGCCGCCGTTCATGATCTTGTTGAGCACCCAGTGGGAGGACTCGTCGACGCGCGCCTTGGCGTGGGCGGCGTCGAGCACGACCTGGACGTCGGGCCTGCGGGCGATGGCCGTGACCTGGCCGACGGTGAGGCTGACGCCCTCGATGGCGACCTCGGTGGAGTCGAAGTAGGTGGCCACCATGCGCTTGATCTCGTCGAGGTGGTTCCCTTGCATGGCGGCCGCCGTCCTGGCCCAGTTGAGAGGATCCGACGCTGCGGTTGGTGTCAAGGGTGTCCCGGGCAACCCATGGCAGCCAGTGGAGTAAGCAGCGAGGTCGTTAGTGGTGGGGAGCGTCTGGGGAGCCATTGGAGTATCACCCAAGATGATGCGTCTGCACACAAGTGCCTGGAGGAAGTCTGTCACTCGAACTAATTCTCCTCGAAGTGTAGTGCGCACCGGCAAAGTGCTAATCAAAGAAGCTCAGAGAGCATGAAGTGTGATGTTTCCTTGTAATCGAAACTAGGATGATCTGTGTACAAGTTTGCGCCAGAGATTAGGTAGTCAGCGTCCTTACTGTCTATTGGGCTTAGCAAATGAGTTGAGATCGCAATTCTGACTGATCTGAGAGAAATGTTGTGTAGAATACACGGACAAAGTTTGTGCAACATGTGAGCTGCTAGCTGATCTAGATGGAGTCTAAATGTAGCCTTGCTGAAGAGGGCTCAATCCCTGCGAATTGGTTCCTCTGTTGAGGTGAAGGTTTCAGTTGAGATGAGGAATTGGATTACGGAGCAGGGGATTTATATGCAGAGGGATTCAGTGGAGGCCGGATCAAAGTCTACTACATGTCACAGTGGCAGTTGCATTCACTGTTGAGGAAACTCGGTCCTGGAAGTTTGGAAGTCACTGTGCACCGAGACATTTCGACGACGTGGGCATTCAGTGTCGTGAACATGGGATCTACCTTTTGACCAACTTTTCAATAAAGGGCTGGAAAAGAGCTGGATTCAACGTAGTAACGCAGGAGCTGTTTGTGACATTCTGGTGGAAAGCTGAGAGCTTGAGGTGCAGTCAGTTGTTGAAGAATTGTTGGAGCCAGCTCGAGATGTTGCAGGACGGGTAATAAATAGTTGTAAAAGTGCAGATTCTTATTCGGAGACATTTTTGGAGGACTTTGATTTTATGTTTACTGTCAACTTCAGGATTTCCACCAGGCCAAAACTTTCTTGGTCGTATTGTTTGATAAGCTCTCTAATAATTTCATTTTGTGGTGCAAAGAAAAAAACAATCAAATAAAAGTCAAGGGTGAGGCCATAGCATATTTAGGTATAAAATACTTTAGACCATTCTTAAAAAAGTACATAATATTTATTTGCAACATTCTTATACCATCAGCTAGCACGCATTGATTCCTTGCAAAAATGATGAAAAAATATTTGCAAGAATATAGATTGCAAATTTGCAACTCTTCACACATAATCCTGGTTGCTCTTGTGTTGTATGAGAGTCCAAAATCACATATTTTCTTGCGTGTGGGATGCTCTTGTTCATTGGTAGTTTTCCAACGGATCTGGTTCGACAGTGCTATTCTCTTATTCACATTAATATTTTTGTACGATTTGAATCTTAGTTTGCAGCAGACTTGGAAGTATTACGGACATAAAGTTCCTGTCTACCAAATTTTAGATGTAGCAAAAGTGTCTCATTCACAACATTGAATCTTGCATCAACACAGTGGGGTCAAAAATGATCCCAAATATTAGAAGCCTCACTTTTATTCACTCTAACTCAATTGCTTACACCCCAGATGGTCTACAATGACAAAAATACCATTAATGATAACAAGTTTCTAGTGAGCGCAATGACACCGCAAGTAGTAATGAGTAGTGACATTCAAATAAGAGACAAACAGTGACACCAAACTCTCAGTTCCAAACCGAATCCATTAAATACCCTCGAGGAGCAGTGCACCAAGGCACAAAGTCGGAAAGGTAGGAACAGGGTTGAATGGGGTGGGGATAAAACATGCCCTTACTATCATGTTGAAAATTAAAGATATCTTTAAAGATGATAGCTAAAGAATCTTCAATCCAAAGGTGTGAGTCTTGCTAAACTTTCATATATATTTTGTATTCAACAGAGAAAAATACGCGCTTGTACATACGAATCCCGATTGACGTTTGAGGGTTAAGATACCCAACTTCCGAGGCTGTGGCTTGGGGCCAGTCTCGTCGAAGGTACATTCAAAAGAGGCATCCGTTCCAGACTTCCGCAACCTATATTTAGTCGCTGACCCGAGCACCCACAGTAAGTACTAAACTACACAACACCAGGTCCAAAGGCGTCAACGATCCCGTCACAAAAGTGCACACAATCGCACCAGTTTCTCCCCTCCTTTCAACGCCAATGGCTCTGCGCCTCCCGCGACCTCGCGCCACAGCCAGCACATTGCAGGATCCCGACACAAAGATTGGCCACGAAGCCACGCACGACACTCGTCAACGCCAACGAAATCGTACGAGCAACGCGGGTTCCATTGAATTGGCGGCATGGCCGCACACTCAGGTGATCCAGTTGCAGTGACGCTGCACATCGAATTCCAGCCCAGTGACTTGAATATATTTGTGCTGCTGCGGAAGCACTCCTCACTTCACCACCCATTTACAGTACTCACTCCTCAAACTATAGACTGCCCAATTATTCGTGAAAACCTGCTCACCTGGTCTCGATTGACGAACCATCCAGTTCTCCACCACCTTGGAATTGATCTAGCTTGCTCAGAATTGCTCTGTACGATTGCCATATACTCAGGTAGGCTAGCTAGTTCGTGCATGCGGCTGTGACATTGCAAGCTTTGCGCCACAGGTCACAGTCAAGTCGATTCAGCAAACGGCAGCGAATCGGCGCATAACTTACAGCGGCGCCGTCGGATTTGCGTCTTTCAGACTAGGTCAGGCCTGAGTATTACCATATCATGACTGCACCCGGAAGCGGGCCTGAGTCCATTGCTGCTGCTGCGACTCCAGCGGTGAGGGCGTCTACTATGGCCAGGGGCCAGCCCCGCGCCGATGGGCCGGCGTGCGTGCTCGGCATCGGCACCGCCGTGCCCCCCACGGAGTTCCTGCAGTCCGAGTACCCGGACTTCTTCTTCGACATCACCAACACCGCCCACAAGCACGCGCTCAAGGCCAAGTTCACCCGCATCTGCGACAAGTCCGGCATCCGCAAGCGCCACCTGTTCCTCACGGAGGACGTCCTCAAGGCCAACCCCGGCATCTGCACCTACATGGAGCCCTCGCTGAACGCGCGCCACGACATTGTCGTCGTGCAGGTGCCCAAGCTCGCCGCCGAGGCCGCCGCCAAGGCCATCAAGGAGTGGGGCGGCCGCAAGTCCGACATCACGCACGTCGTGTTCGCCACCACCAGCGGCGTCAACATGCCCGGCGCCGACCACGCCCTCGCCAAGCTGCTGGGCCTCAGGCCATCCGTGAAGCGCGTCATGATGTACCAGACCGGGTGCTTCGGGGGCGCCACCGTGCTCCGCGTGGCCAAGGACCTGGCCGAGAACAACCAGGGCGCGCGCGTGCTGGCGGTGTGCAGCGAGGTCACGGCCGTCACCTACCGCGCCCCGAGCGAGGAGCACCTGGACGGGCTCGTGGGCTCGGCCTTGTTTGGCGATGGCGCCGGGGTGTACGTGGTGGGCGCCGACCCCAAGCCCGACGCGGAGCGGCCGCTGTTCGAGGTGCACTGGGCCGGCGAGACCATCCTCCCGGAGAGCGACGGGGCCATCGACGGGCACCTGACGGAGGCGGGCCTCATCTTCCACCTGATGAAGGACGTGCCCGGGCTCATCTCCAAGAACATCGAGAAGTTCCTGACGGAGGCGCGCAGGTGCGTGGACTCGCCCGCCTGGAACGACATGTTCTGGGCCGTGCACCCCGGGGGCCCGGCCATCCTGGACCAGGTGGAGGCGAAGCTGGGGCTCAGCAAGGACAAGATGCAGGGCAGCCGCGACATCCTGGCGGAGTACGGCAACATGTCGAGCTCGTCGGTGCTGTTCGTGCTTGACCAGATCCGCCGGCGGTCCGTGGAGATGGGTGCGGCGACGCTGGGCGAGGGCAGCGAGTTCGGATTTTTTATCGGCTTCGGTCCGGGACTCACCCTGGAGGTGCTCGTCCTCAGGGCCGCCACCAATAATGCCTAGGCCGGCCAATGGATGTGTATGGATTGAAGACGGCCATGGCCATGATTTGTGCAATGTGTACCTCATCTATGACCAGAGCGTGAGTATCATTTGGTCAGGCTTCGGAGTGGCTGCTCCGTACAATATTTGGGGCTGCTGGGCATTGAGAAGATTTCGCATTGAAATCCCCAGCTAGGACTGGTGTGATGTAGATTCAGGTTTTATTCAGATTCTCGCGGGACCGCGGAGTGCACCTCTAGGATTATTGTATTCCTGAATGGGCTGTACAGTCCTGTGCTTCGCATTGGACACTCGAGCACCAATATAGTTGATAGGAGACATTCAGTTTTGAGGTTCGGCCTTCATCAGAAATAGGTGAATGCAGTGGTGGATTCCCGGTCCATGTACGTGAAGAAAGGGCTGGCTGGTGGAGTTTGTGGAAAGCGGTTGAATGAGGACTATCATTTTCTACCCACACATGAAACAATTTGTTTCACGCGCAGATCACACATCACGGAGGTTTTACATCACTGGTCCTCCCTTTTGAGAAGCGAGAACCGCTGAATCAAGTCCCTTTTGAAGTGGAGCAGAGCCAGCGGTGATTCTTGAAGAGGCTCTATTATATTGTAGATGTGCATAGCATTGAGCAGCCCCAGAGTGTCAGCTATGACATTTTGAAAGTTGACACCGACATTGTATTGATATTCATTATTCTTCCAAGTAGCCTTTATGAAACAAGCTCTGTGTATGATCACTATGTCAATCTTCGGACTGGAAAGCTCCGAACTGGAGGCCACACCAATTGTCAGCCTGTGGTCTTGTGCAACTGACTACTTTCGCATGTAGAAGCTACAGTATCTATGCTGGAACAAATGAAGTTCTTTACAGCGACTACGACTTACGAATTGGAAACCAATGAGGAATTATCCCATTAAGACCCGCGTTTATTTTTGGGTTGTTTCGGCACTCTATCCTCTGTAGTAAGAAAATTTAGAGCGAGAGCAAGATGAGCATCTTTTGGGACCAGCTCCACCAAAATCAATGCAGACATTGGTGAGCTACAATGATTTTCCGTGAAGTAAGGTTGCAATGAATTGTGTACCATATGTGTAGATGTTGTTTTGCATGTTGTTTTACCCATGTGGATTCTTGTGAACTCATCGGCCTTAAAGTGTTAAGGGTCGAGTGCAGACCCTATCAAAACAAGGTTCGACTCTTACTATTCACCAAATTTTGCACAACCCAACATGAAATCCCTCCGGAAATTCCTCTTCTAGAGCTTGAATCCTTGGGAAGTAGTACAGCACCAATAAGCTTGCAAAGGCTCTACTACTACGGCGATCTACTATGATATGTGAAGAGTTCGATTGCTTAATTATTGTTGTATGTTTGTTTTTACGACTTTGTGATGATCATACGACTTGGTTAGATTTGTGAAGGTGGCTTTACGTTGGGATCAACCGATTTATTGCGTCCAAATTGAAAAAAAGTTCTTCATGTACTTGGCTTCAGTAGGTATGAAAACCTTTCATTCATGTTACAATGACAAGTCAACAAGAAAATAGGGTATTCTTTACAACCTCAAAGAAATTCATATTATCTATTGGTAAAAGAGTCTTATTGTGAATAAAAGGGTTTAGCAATATTTGTAGAGCCTGCCTTTAGGGGCCTACCTTTTTACCAACTTTTCAATAGAGTTAAGCAATATTTTTTATAAATTTTAGCAATAAAAGAGTTTAGCAATATTTTTATAAAAGTTCAGCACTAAAGTTTAGCAATAAAAGGGTTTAGCAATATTTTTGGGGCCTACCTTTTGACCAACTTTTCAATAAAGGGCTGGAAAAGAGCTGGATTCAACGTAGTGACACAGAAACCGTTTGTGACATTCTCGTGGAAAGCTGAGAGCTTGAGGTGTAGTCAGTTTCTAATTTCCTGTCCGGTGGGCATGGTCTTAGTAGTGGAACGAACAGACACTTTATTCACGACGGCTCCTTTGGAGACCGATGTTCTTCTTCTGTAGTCAGTTGTTGAAGAATTGTTGGAGGCAGGTCTAGGTGTTCCAAGTTTTCAAGATCTTGCAGGACGGGTAACATATAGTTGTAAAAGTGCAGATTCTTTTTCGGAAACACTTACGGAAGACCTAGATTATTCTGTCAAATTGAGGATTTTAATCAGGCAAAAACTTTCTTGATTGTATTGTTTGATAAACACTCTAAAAATGTCATTTTGTGGTGCAATGAAATATACCCGAAAAAAATTCAAGGGTGAGGTTATAGCATATATAGTTTAACAAAATACTTGAGACCATTCTTAAAAAATACATAGTATTTATTTGCAACATTCTTTAGACCATCACCAAGCACGTTTTGATTCCAAGTTGGAAAAATGATGAATATATATTTGCAAGAATATAGATTGCAAATTTGCAACTCTTCACACATAATCCTGATTGCTCTTGTGTTGTATGAGAGTCCAAAATCACATATTTTCATGAGTGTGTGATGCTATTGTTCATTGGTAGTTTTCCAACGGCAATGGTTGGACAATGCTATTCTTTTATTCACATTAATATTTTTGTAAATTTTGAACTCTTATTTTGCAACAAACTTGAAAGTATAACGTACATAAAGTACCTGTCTACTAAATTTTAGATGTAGCAAAAGTGTCTAGCTCATTCACAACATTGAATCTTGCATCAACACAGTGGGGTCAAAAATGATCCCAAATATTAGAAGTCTTACTCTTATTCACTCTAACTCAATTGCTTACACCCCAGATGGTCTACTATGACAAAATACTATTAATGATAACAAGTTTCTAGTGAGCGCAATGACACCGCAAGTAGTAATGAGTAGTGACATTCTAATTATAGACAAATAGTGACACCTAACTGTCAGTTCCAAAGCGAATCCATTAAATACCCCCGAGGAGTAGTGCACCCGGGCACAAAGTCGGGAAGGTAGGAGCAGGGTTGGATGGGGTGGGGTTTAAACGTGCCCTAGTATATATACGTTGGAAATTAAAGATATCTTTAAAGATGATAGCTGAAGAATCTTCTATCGAAAGCTGTAAGTCTTGCTAAACTTTTATATTTATTGTGTATTCTACAAAGTAAAATACGTGCTTGTATACATGGCAACCTTTTTTACTAGCTATAAATAGCCCAATTTCAAATGGAAAAGAGGAGGTGCAAAAAGAACAAAGGAAAAGGATTGGATTCTCAGTGTCTCTTTTGCCACGTTGACATCCACATGCGTTGGCTACTCGCCAGGTCGCTATCAGTAGGTCTAGGCCTAGCTTGTGCTTTCGCCACCTATAATGTCAAATTATTGAGCCCTAAAATATTTTGGCGCCAGTTCACGCCATGATTGTTTTAGTAAGTGCCAGAGCCCAATGAGGTCGTGTACGTTGGTGCCAACATCGCGCGTTTGGAAGTAGTACAGGTCGCCACCATTGCACTTTAATTTAGGGTTTAGATCGCCCGTTTGAGCCTATGAAAGCGAGTGGGGTGTTGCCCTTGCGTTATGGGGAGATTGTTGTATCGCCTTCTTTATGAAATCAATTTTCGTTGTACTCGCCAAATCTGCTTGTTGCTACATGTTGGTGTTACTCTTCTGATTTTTTTGTCCTTGCCACTCTCATGTTTTTTATGTTTCCTTGGCAGTGGGCCGTGTGATCTTGTGTTTTTGGGCACCCTATAAATGGCCTCGATCTTGGCTTCCAATGCACTGAGTTCCATGTGCTTGCATTGCTTAGGATTTCAGGGTTTAAGAGCACAAATAGAGGCCATCTTCTTTTCTGATTTGCAAAGTGGTCCTCAAGACTTGTTCATCCCTGATTTTTTGATGCGACAAAGCATGTTAAGTATACCTTTGTGATCAGCTTTTGGTTGCTCCGTTTTGTGATCTGATCTCCCTTCTTATGTTTTCTGATCCAAGATACTTTGTTTTCTTACCTGGATCGCTTGCTTCCTATTAGTTTCTGGATTGCATGTTGCTTGCCGTAATCTTGCGTGGCCGTGTTTGTTTCCGTTAAAAAATTTATGGTTCTAACCCCTGACCAAAATCTAGAGCATTTTCTGGTTGTGTGGTTTTTGTTTCAAGCTTTTGCAAGATGGCCAAGAAATGACGATGGTGCAAAGATTAAGGAGGACGATGGTGTTGGAATCCTATTTTTGCAGCAGTTAGAATTTCGATGACGGATCGCCAATCCTCTTCCATGAACCTGCAGCAAAGCGGTCGAGGACGACCTCCTACAGCTGTAGTAGAGGTGACGGTGTAGAGAGCTCAACAGGGGAGTCTCGGACTTAAGTTCATGCAAACCCGGCCGTTAAGCTCATCTTCCCTGCTAGACTGGAAACATTGCTTGAGATCTCACCTTCCGAAGGAGACAATATGGTCGAGGTCGTAGACGTCGAACGAGCTGCGCCTGCGGATGTAAAGGAAGCAAAGCGATTGAAGTAGAAGAGCTACGATGTGTCTTGGAAGTGCCAAAATCTATGGGCGGTGCAGCATCCGTGGGCCGAAATGATCCACGGGACGTCCGACACTGAGATGACAGAGTCACGTGCCGGATCTGTAGTGCCGTCAAAGGCAACCCCATTACAATGGGTGCCAAGACCGACACGCTTGAGAAGCATGTCGGCAAACAGATTGTTGACCTAGATCTTTCGCATCTGGGGAAGAAGGTAGGCGACGCCTACTACGCCAAAGGCTGCCGCCATGCCATCAACGCAAGGCACCAAAAGGCCCACATGTTGAACGAGTCAACTGTTGCAGAGCAAGTGAATGCTGACCTACGAGGGGACAAAGCCAAGAAGATACAACAATTTGCTACAATTTTCCACTTGCTGCAAAGTGGTCGTCCCATGCTTGAATATGAGAGCATGCTTGAGCTGATGACGTTCCTGAAGATGCCACACTTAAGTAGGAAGCACTGGAGTGATTCGGCTGGTTGGACAATGGCTGAATATGTGCACAAAGAGATTGTCTCTAAGACGAAGGAGCACATGCAGACTTGCTCATATTTTGCTATTACATGTAGTGAGGTTACTACAGTAGATAATGTTTCATGGATTTCTATTCAGGCCTATGTTGTGCATGATTTTTCTAGGGTTTCGATGCTGCTGTCCCAGGAGCAGATTAAGGAGGGGGCAACGGCTTCAAAGTTGACTATCTGCATCATGGACGCAATCTTGGGCAAGGGCGGCATAACATACAAAGACATGCGAGAGAAGTGGGTCTCTTTTAGGGCGGACGGCGATGTTGTGTTTCAGGTCTGTCTTTGCACCTAGTTTTCTTTGCATCTTCTGTGATTTAGATCTCTGTGTATAGGATATGTTGGTTGCTGAATCTAATGAGAGGTCAACGCTATGAGCAGGGTTTCAAAGGAGGTGTAACTAAGATTTTGCAAGATCATATAGCGCCTCACATGGAAGGCGTTCATTGCTTTAGTCATAGAACTAATTTGGCTTTGAAAACCCTGTCACACTTGCATATGATCGCGAAGATAGAAACCTTGTTGCAAACTTTGCATGCGTACTTCAATGCAAGTCCGAAGTGCCATCTAGAGTTTATCAAACTAGCTGAGATCATGCAAACAAAGGATCTGAAACTGTTGTCTCAATTATGCCTCATCACATGTACTTTGTAACCTTCCTTCACTGTGCCGTATGCAAATCAGTTCTTGTGCATGTTATCCAGTCTCTATCCCTGTCAATTGTTGTTGTTTGACGCATCTTTGAATGCCCCATTTGTTTGAGGTTGCTAAAAAAAGTTGTTATTCTGTGATGATCAGGTGAAAACAAGGTGGTTGAACATGTTGTCCCCTTTGAGGAGGGTGATGGGCGAATACAAGAGTCTCATGGCAAAGATGGTGGAGGATCGACTTGACAAAGAATCGAAGGCGCCTGCAAGGGAGACAACAAGGAGGAACTTCGAATTGCCCTGTGATATCTCAGCCCCATGCGCATTGACTTGCTATATGCCGCTCTTAGAAACTCTCTACGATTTGATCAAATTCTGCCAACAAAGAGACATAATCGTCTCTGATTATGTGGTTGCAATCAAAGTGTGTCAAGCTCGTCTTTTCAAGCTCTATTGTGATCCCAAAACGCAGTTTAGTTCTGATTTTTTTTTATGAGTTCATAGATTTCCTAGGTGGGCGACATCATAGCATGTCGTGGACCTGGGCCTCTTCATGATTGGACTTGAACTCCACCGAGGTTGAACACATTAAGTTTACATGCGGAAACTTATCCTTCGATGCTGTAACCGGCAATGTGTATGGTGTAGCGGAGCGTGTGACTTCTAATAACTTCACAAATGTCACCTCTTGTGTGAAGTCCCTCTGCATTGGTAGGTTCCATGGTTTCCGCTAACTTACTTCAGTTTAGATCTGTTTTATTTGTGGTTATCATGTTCACCATTCTAATATCTTTGATATGGTCACTGTGCAGCTGCAACAGATAAGCCTATTAAATGCTGACTGGCTAATCCTTGATTGCAACATTATGGATTGACTTGGTGTGGTATACCCGCAGTATTGGCTACAGCCAAATGCTGATGCTTTTTTCGACCGTCATTTCTCAATGGTCAAGTTGCATTTCTGTCGGAAAAGCGTGCCTAGAGAAGTAGTGAACCTTCCCTTGCTAAGGGAGGAAGAGCTCAACCACCAATGTAGAGTGTGGAAGTCCACCATGAAGGCAAATGTTGCAGAGGCCATGGAAAAACCCTTCCTTGTAAACCCTTTGACGCGCCCATGGAAGAACATAGCAACCGCAGCGTGGTTGAGAGCAACAATGTCTAAATGGATAAAGGTGGCTGAGATTGTTGCTGTCCATTGAGTGCTTGGGTCTATTGAAGACAAGCGCATCTTCTCTTCAGTTGCCATTTCAAAGGGCAAGCTAATAAACCATTTGAATGAGCACCTTAAGTGTGTTGTTGGTATATACTCTCAGAAGTATTTCACCTTGGATACTTCCCCCTTTGAGAAAGCATATGAGGCCTAGGGGATGGATGCAAAGCGGAAGCCCGATTCCTGAACTTTTGTTGTGATTCCCAATGATGTTCATGTCAAGCAGGGTCCGCATATTCACCACTAGGGGTGCTTGGAATTTTCTATTGCCAGAATACTATAAGACATTTGTTTAGCATATAACCAAGGAACTACTCAAAACTTTGACATATTTGGTGCCATTATAAAAAAAACGTTATTCAATAGGTGCCAGAATTTAGAGACTAGTGAAATCATGCATAGCGAGGGGTTGGGAAACTTTGCGGACACTACTCGCCAAATCTTGCATTCACTCCCTTGTCTAGGGTGCCAATTATAGCAATTTATTGAAGCTAATGTAGCCATTTCAATGATTAAAAAAAAACATATATATATATATATATATATTCGCCATGTTATCGACTATATTATCCCCTAAAGTTCCTTGACAATTTCCCTCAAAAACTACAAGTGGTACTAACTTTCAAACCACAAATCCAAAAAATAAAATAGAAATATGTCCACGAAGCTCTTATCGAAGGCAATCTAGAATAAAAAATAAGAGAAAATTGATTTTTTTTCGAATTTAAGGAACCTGCCCAAAAATCAAGGAATCCCCCCGAAGGAGACTCTGGTCCTTTAGGGGTTATTATGTGAATAGCCACACTCAAGTCACTTCAAAATTCCTCAAAAAAAAAAGGCTGATATACGGTTCCCGATTGACGTTTGAGGGTTAAGATACCCAACTTCCGAGGCTGTGGCTTGGGGCCAGTCTCGTCGAAGGTACATTCAAAAGAGGCATCCGTTCCAGACTTCCGCAACCTATATTTAGTCGCTGACCCGAGCACCCACAGTAAGTACTAAACTACACAACACCAGGTCCAAAGGCGTCAACGATCCCGTCACAAAAGTGCACACAATCGCACCAGTTTCTCCCCTCCTTTCAACGCCAATGGCTCTGCGCCTCCCGCGACCTCGCGCCACAGCCAGCACATTGCAGGATCCCGACACAAAGATTGGCCACGAAGCCACGCACGACACTCGTCAACGCCAACGAAATCGTACGAGCAACGCGGGTTCCATTGAATTGGCGGCATGGCCGCACACTCAGGTGATCCAGTTGCAGTGACGCTGCACATCGAATTCCAGCCCAGTGACTTGAATATATTTGTGCTGCTGCGGAAGCACTCCTCACTTCACCACCCATTTACAGTACTCACTCCTCAAACTATAGACTGCCCAATTATTCGTGAAAACCTGCTCACCTGGTCTCGATTGACGAACCATCCAGTTCTCCACCACCTTGGAATTGATCTAGCTTGCTCAGAATTGCTCTGTACGATTGCCATATACTCAGGTAGGCTAGCTAGTTCGTGCATGCGGCTGTGACATTGCAAGCTTTGCGCCACAGGTCACAGTCAAGTCGATTCAGCAAACGGCAGCGAATCGGCGCATAACTTACAGCGGCGCCGTCGGATTTGCGTCTTTCAGACTAGGTCAGGCCTGAGTATTACCATATCATGACTGCACCCGGAAGCGGGCCTGAGTCCATTGCTGCTGCTGCGACTCCAGCGGTGAGGGCGTCTACTATGGCCAGGGGCCAGCCCCGCGCCGATGGGCCGGCGTGCGTGCTCGGCATCGGCACCGCCGTGCCCCCCACGGAGTTCCTGCAGTCCGAGTACCCGGACTTCTTCTTCGACATCACCAACACCGCCCACAAGCACGCGCTCAAGGCCAAGTTCACCCGCATCTGCGACAAGTCCGGCATCCGCAAGCGCCACCTGTTCCTCACGGAGGACGTCCTCAAGGCCAACCCCGGCATCTGCACCTACATGGAGCCCTCGCTGAACGCGCGCCACGACATTGTCGTCGTGCAGGTGCCCAAGCTCGCCGCCGAGGCCGCCGCCAAGGCCATCAAGGAGTGGGGCGGCCGCAAGTCCGACATCACGCACGTCGTGTTCGCCACCACCAGCGGCGTCAACATGCCCGGCGCCGACCATGCCCTCGCCAAGCTGCTGGGCCTCAGGCCATCCGTGAAGCGCGTCATGATGTACCAGACCGGGTGCTTCGGGGGCGCCACCGTGCTGCGCGTGGCCAAGGACCTGGCCGAGAACAACCAGGGCGCGCGCGTGCTGGCGGTGTGCAGCGAGGTCACGGCCGTCACCTACCGCGCCCCGAGCGAGGAGCACCTGGACGGGCTCGTGGGCTCGGCCTTGTTTGGCGATGGCGCCGGGGTGTACGTGGTGGGCGCCGACCCCAAGCCCGACACGGAGCGGCCGCTATTCGAGGTGCACTGGGCCGGCGAGACCATCCTCCCGGAGAGCGACGGGGCCATCGACGGGCACCTGACGGAGGCGGGCCTCATCTTCCACCTGATGAAGGACGTGCCCGGGCTCATCTCCAAGAACATCGAGAAGTTCCTGACGGAGGCGCGCAGGTGCGTGGACTCGCCCGCCTGGAACGACATGTTCTGGGCCGTGCACCCCGGGGGCCCGGCCATCCTGGACCAGGTGGAGGCGAAGCTGGGGCTCAGCAAGGACAAGATGCAGGGCAGCCGCGACATCCTGGCGGAGTACGGCAACATGTCGAGCTCGTCGGTGCTGTTCGTGCTTGACCAGATTCGCCGGCGGTCCGTGGAGATGGGTGCGGCGACGCTGGGCGAGGGCAGCGAGTTCGGATTTTTTATCGGCTTCGGTCCGGGACTCACCCTGGAGGTGCTCGTCCTCAGGGCCGCCGCCAATAATGCCTAGACCGGCCAATCGATGTGTATGGATTGAAGACGGCCATGGCCATGATTTGTGCAATGTGTACCTCATCTATGATTAGAGCGTGAGTATCATTTGGTCAGGCTTCGGAGTGGCTGTTCCGTACAATATTTGGTGTTGCTGGGCATTGAGAAGATTTCGCATTGAAATCCCCAGCTACGACTGGTGTGATGTAGATTCAGGTTTTATTCAGATTCTCGCGGGACCGCAGAGTGCACCTCTAGGATTATTGTATTCCTGAATGGGCGGTACAGTCCTGTGCTTCGCATTGGGCACTCAAGCAACAATATTGTTGATAGGAGACATTCAGTTTTGAGGTTCGACCTTCATCAGAAATAGGTAAATGCAGTGGTGGATTCCCGGTCCATGTACGTGAAGAAAGGGCTGGCTGGTGGAGTTTGTGGAAAGCGGTTGAATGAGGACCATCATTTTCTACCCACACATGAAACAATTTGTTTTACGCGCAGATCACACATCGTGGATACTTTACATCACTGGTCCCTTTTGAGAAGCGAGAACCGCGGAATCAAGTCCCTTTAGAATTGGAGCAGAGGCACTGATGATTCTTGAAGAGGCTCTATTATAGATGTGCATGGCATTGAGCAGTCGAGCCAGAGCTGGTACGAAATATGTTGACTCATATGTGTAACGTCGGTCATCGGCGATGGGTTGAACTCTAAATGTGCAGCTGGTTTCCAACCCCAGAGTGTCAGCTATGACATTTTGGACATGTTGTGTCCGGTGCGAAGCACTGAAACATGACACCGACATTGTATTGATATTCATTATTCTTCTAAGTAGCATTTAAGAAACAAGCTGTGTGTATGATCACTATTTCACGCTTTGGACTGGAAAGCTCCGAAATGGAGGCCACACAAATTGTCAGCCTGTGGACTTGTGCAACTGATTTTTTACGCATGTTGAAGCTATCTATGTTGGAACATATAAAGTTCTTTACAGCTACTACGACTTACCAGTTGGAAACCAATGAGGGATTAACCCATTAACCCTTTACCGCCCAGCTATGTTTCTGGAGTAACCAAGATTTCTGCTGATTTTTTTCTTTGAACCGGATTTGATGGAAATATAAACCCTAATATTAATATCTAACCATACAAATATTTAACTTAACCCATGGCCTAAACTTTGAGGAATTTTTGCACAACATCCAACGGTTGATGGAATAGATTATAGTGCTTAAAGCTACCATATATTGGTAGTGGAAAATGTGGATTTTGGAGGGTGTACAACTTTAACCATCAATAGATTCTTGCGAGAATTTTTTTATTATGAATTAGAGTGGTTCACATGTGCACTAGGTTGGTAGCTTCGCATCAATTTGGCATATCATATGTGAAGAGAATATCTTTACATAGTTTTTGGTGATTTTTGTGCTTTTTTTTACTTGATTGTATACAAAAATCTTCCAACCTTATATGAATCAAAACGCAAGTTTTGTATGTGAGGAGAGAGATCAACAATCCCAAAACAATTAAGAATGTCTTAAAGAGAAAGTTTAATAAAAAGTTAAGACCAAATTCAATGTGCATGTGTGTGAAATACAACATAGTATGTGGCGTGGTATTCACTATATTCACTGTATTTTAGTGTATCTGGTGTATCTTGTGTTGTATTCCTAGCTTTTCAAAGACATCTGTAAATCCAAATCTTGACCTGATTGTTGGAGAGTATTCATGTAATGTGTGCGCAAATCTGACCCTCATATCTTGAAACCTAATTCCTGATGGATTACATGCAAATTGAGTTTTAAGACCTCTCGAGTCCCATTTTAGGCTTCCTCCGCGGTAAAGGATTAACTCAAAAATTCACATACAAAACTTCCATTTTGATTTGTTTAAGGTTGGAAGATTTTTGTATACAATCAAGTAAAAAAAAGCAAAAAAATCACCAATAATTGTGTAAAGATATTCTCTTCACATATGATAAATCAATGCAAAGCTATCAACCTAGTGCACATGCGAACCGCTCTTATTCAAAGTAAAAAAAATCTTGCAAGAATCTATTGATGGTTAAAGTAGTACACCCTCCAAAACCCACATTTTTCACTACCAATATACGGTAGCTTTAAGCACTATAATCTATTCCATCAACCGTTGGATGTTGTGCAAAATTTCCTCAAAGTTGAGGTCATGGGTTAAGTTCAATTTGTAAGGTTAGATACTGATATTAGGCTTTGTATTTCCATCAAATTTGGTTCAAAGAAAAAAATCAGCAGAAATCTTGGTTACTCCATAAACATAGCTGGGCAGTAAAGGATTAAGCCTTAAATGTCAAGGCGACCAAATTTTGGTTGATGGATGAATGTAAAATGCCTCCACATGAAGAAAAATCATTATTTTCATCGAAGTTTTTGTGAAGATGTTGTCAATGAGTGTGCGTACCACATGCACTTTAGAAACCCTCCATGGACGTGTGCACTTTTTTGTCTATAGTGAAGATTGTAATAAAAATGGATGCGGCCGCTTTAGATCTAGATGCCCAAGAATAATATTTTATGCAAGGGCGACATTTTTTTTAGTGAATCGTGTATTGACTCCAAAAACATTATATTTGGATCATGGCCATGCTCCTCTGTCAAAAGAGGGCACTTTTCCATGGTGTAAAAGCTTGGCGGTTGGCCATTCAACTAGAGATAATGCGAAACTACACTCTACCTTAAAAAAATCTTGTTGCCTAGCCATGACTTGAAGAATGATTTCCAGTCGTACTAGAGCTAGCTAGGACGTAAGCAGTAGTCTGTAAGCATGGACGCAATCAATGGAAAAAATCATGAATCAATGATTATACTAAACATCGCATTTAGTGTCGTCTGCACTAAATATGAACCCTTACACTAAATGTAAGAATCACAATTAGTGTAATGACACAACATTACACTATATGTGAATGGCAGTAAAACTTGGTTTTTAATTTTTTTTACTTGTGCACAATTAGTGTATGAAAAAGCTTGCCGCAGTGAATGAAAAACAAGACTATTCAAAGGAGCATAAGTCACTCAAAAAGGATCGGAATTATAATTAAAAGATATTTTTGACATCTACATTTTCTGTAGATGTCAAAAAACATCTCATATGTTTAATTTGAAGAAAATCTGAGTAAGTTATGGGCATTCAAAGATTTTGGTGATGTAAATTAAACAAAGTGGCAAAAATGAAGGAATATTTGTATTAAAAAGACTAAAATCATAAGTTTGAAGACATGCAATATACATGATAAAATAGGGGTAAAAAAATATGTAAGGAAAATAAAAGTAGAATTGAAAATTCATATAAAAATGAACTCATACATTAATTTGCCATACGCAAATTTGGGACTTGTTGTCCTTCAAAGTAAGGACAATATTTTGCAATAATTTCCCGAAGGTGGGAAAATAGTTGCTCAATAGTCCAAGTGCCATCTAAACCTAATGATAAACCGCATCTTATCATGGCTTTTCAGGCATATGAAATATGTTGAGAATTAACCATGCCGTTTACATCTTCTACGGCACTTGCTGCTAATTGAAGAAAAAACTGCTTACCCAGATTTTGTAGCTTCCCGGACCATTGACCGTCACCACGTGGTGTATTTTGCCATGCATTTGCTTGGATAAGTTTGGTTTTTTTCGCCTCCCAACGCTTCGTCCATGCGTCTTTCATATTTGAAATAATAAATGTGTCGGCGGGTTGGCAAAGGTGAGTCGCACTAGCAGGTAAGTATTTTAAAACGGTTATTTTTATTACTAAAACGGCCGCCAACGGAGGGGTTACATTGTTGGCCGTACAATTGTCCACCCACACGTATTTTATACGATTATGGATGTCCGGTTGGTAAGCCTTAATAGCTTCCTCAAAAAATTGTGGAAAACAAAGATTGGTCCATCCATCTTTTGAGCCCCGTGCGGTAACTAACACTCGGAATAGAGTCGTCCAAACCTCTAATTGGATAATTATTGTTTGGGTTAGAAAATATCAACATTGGTGCCTCTATTATTGCTCTACAGCCCCGAGAAATCCTAACCACCATGGTCATTGCCTCTCCGCCGGCAACAACATCCGCGTACTTCACGGAAGTATCTCCACAAAAGCCAAGGGTTTTACCATTGTCAACATTATTGGAAAAGTGAGTTTCGTCCAAAATTTTCCATCAAATTTTCATCAAGTTCGCCTGAAAGAAATCCATGGTGTAAAATGTCTAAATGGAAAGCCGTATCACTTCAATGTGTGCTTTTTTCCGGACTACAAGTTAGACGGCCTCTTTGTGACAATAAAACTATACAGTAGGCATCCATAAAATGGGAAATCCATACGTTTGTTATTTTTTGTGTTAAAAGAACATTATCCTTAGGGTCGGTTGATTGAGAGCTGTAAGGTGAATCCATCAATAAAATAATAGAAAGGGCCAGTTCTATAAGGATGAAGGAAGAGAATTTTACCCCGGAGGTGTAGTAAACTTCAAATGATTGCAGTAGCTTTAGATATAGCCATTGCATCCAAAGTGAACGGCGGGGCCCTCGTCCTGCGGCGGCTTTGGTTAGAATCCGCTTTCGGGTGCCCATGGTGCTATGCGTGATTTGGGCGGGTTGGGTGTGCGAGCTATTTTCTACAGGGAGGATGTTGTCGTGTAGGCTCCACCAATGGCTAGCGCGGACGAGGTTTGTTTGATGTTGGCCGTCGAAATGCTCTGGAAATGCTCTGATGGCGCAGCTGGTGAGTCTAGAAGTTCCATGGAGTGCGTGGTCCTCCACCATCCATGCCACCACGGTCCGTCGTATTTGGATGGTGGTAACTTGTTGAACCGCTCGACGACGTAGGGTGGGAGTAGATGATTCCGTCCCTGCGCCGACGAAAAATGGGAGTTACATCTGTGATATCTACTCGGCTTGTGCAAATGGATGAACTTCGTGGATGAATTTCATACCAGGGGTGGTTGGGGCATTGCCTGTTTGGCGGTGTTGTCTTCAGCGTGGTCCATGGTGAGCTCAGACGATGACGGAGCTGTGGAGTAGACGATGATGGGGCGTTGGTGAGGTGGTGTAGCTGGTGAGGGCTACGGAGCTGGAGGTCAACCAATTGTGACGCAAATTTCCGACCAAGATCCTAAACCCATAAGGTTTGCGAGCTTCCAACATTGGCCCCCGACCTGCGGGGGTATAAGCCCTCCTCCCCCCCCTATGTATGTTTGGTCGCAACCCCCAAACAAATTTCCGACCTGAACCCCAAACCGAAACTCCTCGCCACCTGAAACTCCAGAAACCCCACGAAACTCGTATCCTAAACTCTAGAAATCCGAAACTAGAAATTCCAGCAAATTCTAAATTCCGCCTCGCTAAACAAATATGACCCAACTTCACTATACCTTCTGTGAACAAACATGGTGAGAGAGTGCAAGAAAGGGATGGAATTATAGATAGGATTTCAATGAGGAGAATAAAGGCATGACGGTTGGTAGGCAATTGATTGCCGGTAGGGAGAGGTGAGAAATAAGAAAAGTCAATAGAGATAATAAAGACATGACGGCTAGTAGGCGGTTGATTGAGGCATCATTAATGATGTTGGCCGCTAACACTAATTGTGAACTTGTTTGCAAATAGTATAGTAGGATAATTACACTATTTGCGTGACTACACTAAATCCGATGTTTAGTGTAGTGAAGAGATGGTATTTGGGGGCCAACAAGCATATTAACAACCGTGGTGGTTTTCACCATGGATGTGGTGTTAAATACCACAAGCTGGTACATTTGCTGGTATACTTGTTGATTCTCAAATACCATCTTTTGTCAAGTCATTTCATGCAATTACCAACATTCTTGATATCATATTTTGATTGATAAGGTATAGAAAAAAAACAAAATCTAAAATTTACCACTAATCTTTAGATCTTAGAGGATCTAGTTTCCTCAATGGAAGTTTGGTGCATTGTATTGAATGACCCCTAGGAGATGGATGGAGGTCATCCCCGGACCCGGCCTCGTTCTCCAAGCAATCAAGTTTTAGAGTTCAAGGTTCCCTGATAAGGTTTTATTGTTTTGAGTTAGGCTTTGAGGACTACGGGTAGGGATTACATGTAGAAGGATTTGGTGGTCTCTCCACAAAAATTCTTCAGCTGAACATGAAAGAGTTTGGTACACTAAACATCGCATTTAGTGTCGTCTACACTAAATACGAACCCTTACACTAAATGTAAGTATTACAATTAGTGCAATGACACAACATTACACTAAATGTGAAACATTATACTATATGTGAATGGCACTAAAAATGGGTGTTTTTTTATAAAGTTGTGCGCAGTTAGTGTATGAAAAAGCTTGCCGCAGTAAATAAAATCACTATTAGTGTATGAAAAAGCTTGCCGGAGCTAACACTAATTGTGAAATTGTTCGCAAATAGTGTAGTAGGGTAATTACACTATTTGTGTGACTACACTCAATGCGATGTTTAGTGTAGTATGTTGTACAACAATCAGAAAAACTTTCACTGCAACAATTGTCAACCAATGAATTAGTGAATCTGTGAATTAGTGAATAAATTGTAAATTAGTGATAAGTATATTGTACAACAATACAAACTTTCACTGCAAGAACTATGGCATCAAATCCTAGCACCTGATTTATTCCGTGTACTAGAACCTGAATTATTTCGTGTAAGATTCATAACTTGAGAAGGCATGGAGAGTAATCTTTACAACTTGAAAAGGCATAACATTCATAACATTCAAGACAAGGAGGGTAACATTCATAACATTGAAGGCAAGGAGAGTAACATTCTTAGAATTGAAATTTCATGGTATGAGCCAAGTTTCAAATAAAAATTTTGAGATGATTGTAGAGGTTAAAAATAGACACTATTGTCAATTCCCCCTAATATTCACAAAAAAATTAAAAATGCTTGTGGTGACAGTCCAAACCTTTCAAATATACTGCGCATGACGTGACATGACAATGCCCCTCCACTGCAGCTCCGCTCACGATCGCAATCTCGGCGTCGCTCCTTCGTAATGCCACCACCTCCTTCTACAATGGCAGCATTAATAATTAATGTTGAGGAGGCTTACAATCATATCAAGGTTCAAGTAAGACATAGCATTCAAGAAAGATGGAGAACAAGCTCACTAAAACAGCGGGGTGCTATAGCAATGTCTTCATATAAATATCTATAGTATGTAAAACATATATTTGTTTATATTTTGAAAAGATCTTTGAATAGGAAAACGAAACTAGTTGGTGACGCTTTCAACAGCTTCAAGGTGACACTTGTTGCTCATAGAACTGTGTAAAAGGCAAAAGTCATAAATAATATTCACCGATTCAAAGTATTCTTTTAAGTTTTTAGAATTTGTGTTTGGATTTGAAGATCAAACTGTAAAATATGGAACTGGACAGTTCTTATGGAGTGACAAGATCTAGAGTTTGAACCGGAGGTAGAATTAGAGTTTTCCTTGTTTCAGTTGTCAATTCAATCAATTCAGCCGATGGTTTCTACACCATTGTTATCGTACTCACGAGATGAAGCTGGGTCTTCTTGTCCATTGAAACAACATCGTATATAGCAGCTTTGGCAAGGTAATCTCCAAGGAGATGCTCGTGTTTTAGTGATCTTACTTCAAATTGGATGTGTTGAATCGGGCACCCGTTAAATGACATTTGAAAGAAGTTTTCAGGGCATGAACGAAGACCATTATTTTTGGATATCTAGGCCAATTGAGGTAAACGTTGGCCACCATCGTTGGTTACAAAGGCTAGTAAATTTAACAAAGATTCAATGTGCAGATTTCATTGCGATCATTGTCAAGCGCATCCGCAAGTTCTTGTTGATGGAGTAGCACTCTTCTTCGAGTTTAGTTTTTACCTCTACTTGATTTTTATTAAAGCTTTGTACTTGATATAAGTATTTTTGTGTTTCATTTGAATGTTAAAAATCAAAAGATGGTAGATCAATGGTACTTTACCTCCAAGTTAGAACTCTAGAGGTTCGTTGGCCTTATTAGATAAATATAAACTTACCTCTAGGTATTTTCCTTGGGCCAATGAGTGTTTTGAGATCCATGTGAGGTGCACATGGGCTTATCCCATCCACCTTAGGGGTCTAGAGGGTAGGTAGGCATCTTCTCCCTGCCTCCTAGTCCAATTTTTGAATGGAAAAGAAATTAGAGTGTTTTTGAAGTGAAGTATGTGTGGGTGTAAAAAGCCGTGAGTTTGATCGGCTATAACTCTTGTTGTAAGAAATATTTTGCAATGAAATTTTATGGGTTTCTTTTTCTTTAAAATGCAATTTCTAAATAAATCGTTTGGTTTAGGGTTGTAAACATAAATTTACAAGCGTGTGAGTAGAAGAGGGTCTACTGCCATCCAACGAAGAGGAGTAGAGATTTAGACGACCACCAAAGTTTGTAGTTTTTTATTCAGTCTTTGAAAATTTCAGGCATTTTAGAACTATTTTTAAATTTTTCAAAAACTTATCACTCAAATCAATTGGACTTGTGCAGCAAAAGTAATGGATTCTTGATTAGATATAGGTTTGTTACCTTTATCTTTTAAAACCCGTGAGTTTCTAGAGCTATCAATATTTCGTAGAGAATTGGTTGAAAGTGAAATTTTTGGAGGAGATAAAATTTTTTTATTAGCTTTTCAGAAAGCTATCAACTTTTCAATTTGGATTTTTTTTTGCAAATATTATGAATTAAGAAGCAAATGAAGGACTGATGCCTTCTTATTTTGTGTAGAATGTAGTTTGGATGAGTGTGAAGGTGGGTTTCTTCTCAATCTTTGAAGACTTTGAAGACTTAAAGACTTGAAAATATGAAGATCAAAGATTGAAGACCTGTGTGTTGTGGCTTGTGGCTTTGTTATTCCCAACCGGTTTGTGATGCTCGTTGTCTTTTTATTGATATTTCTAGCCGATTTGGAAACTTGTTATTTTCATTTTTTGCATGGTGAACATTGTTGCGGGTTATGTGGTTATTCACTTTTAGCCCTATTTTTTTATGTTTGTGGCGACAAAGTGAGGTTGATCACCCACATGGTCGATCTTTTATGTTGTTCCCACCGGTGAGGCACGATTGCTGGTCACCGTGGATTTGAAGTTTAGGAGCCAATCTTGTGGTTTGGCCGTCCCGTTTTACCTGTCCGAGGTCGTGGTTTCTTATCACTCACCCTTACCGTTAACCCTTTAGAGCCGCAACATAATAGGCCAATGGGGAGGAGTTTTAAAACTAAAGATTGGAGGCTGAAGACAACAAGATTTGACAAAACTCCATAGCAGATTATTCCAAGTCGCAGTTAGATACCTCGTGTATTTTTAAAGCGCACTCCTTTGAAACTGACATCGTAAGGTCTAAAAGAAAGTTACCAGATTAAGGATGCAACACAGATAGAAAGAGAAGGAGCTCTAGTCCAGACGATGCGGAGTCCTCCATCAGTTACACAACGATCTTGGAGATCCAACTTCATTGGATTGGGGAAGACTAATGCAAAAAAAATGTTGGGTACAAATTAAGAATAACATCTAAACGGCAGAATGTGCTGATGAACAGTGACGTACGCGACATAACCGATTTCGTCAGAGCGTCAGGGCAATGTATGGCGGACTTCGGGCTGCTACGCAATTACTCACTCGTGAATAGTCCCACCATGTACATCTCACTACCCTTCATAACCTCCCCGGATGCCTCTCCTGCACATTTGCCAACTTTTCTCCCTTCATTACCTATCGTTTCTTTCTCACGGTTTGAGTTGTTCTACCTATTTCTAAGTATGCTTTGAGATGATGCCTTTTCCTAATCCGTGTCACTTCTTGTAAAATTATTTTCCCCTTTCTTTCATGAGCTGTCCAGGTATGCACAATGTTGAGCCTTGACTAAAATCATTGACTTCGTCATCTTGAATCAATTCTTTCCTACATAAGCACCACTTTGACATTCCAAACTACCCCTTCTTTCTTGCTAAGACAACCCTTGTTCTATCTCTACATTTCTACACGTCTACAGATCTTTGCAACAACACCAACGGTTATAGGTCTATCCTTCTCATTTCATACACTCGTTCAGGTCCATTGCTTAAGGATTAAGACCTACGTCTATTGTTTCGGCACTCTAACTTGTGTAATAAGAAAATTTAGAGGCAAAGCAAGATGAACATCTTTTGGACCAGCTCTACCAAAATTGATGCGGAAATGATTAGCTACAATGATTTTATGTGGAGTAAGGTTGCGATGAATTGTACCATATGTGTAGATGTTGTTTTTCATGTTGTTTTGCATGTTGATTTACACTTGTGTATTCTTGTGAACTCATCGGCCTTAAAGTGTTAATATTAATACATCCACCCCTTAGATAAGTTATATCTTGCTAACTTATAACCTTTGTTAAATTAAAACCCCTGCTATCAATAACCTCCACTAGACTAGCACTTCCATCCATCCAAACCTTGAAACTCCGAATTTTGCAAAACCCACCTATTATTTTGTTGCCGACCCTCCCTCCATTGTTTCAATCCCTCAGAATTGAAATGATGACATAACAAACACCAGGTATCAAATTGTGAAATGAAGTTGGAGGCTCAAAAATCCTTGGAAAAACACTTAAAATTTGTACAACCCACCATAGACTTGAATCAACTCCCTCTATTGCTTCAATTGTGCCAAAGCAAAGATGGAGAACAAGCACTATGGAGGGTCCATTGCAAACCCTATCAAAAAAAGGTTCAACTCTTAAATATTCACCCAAATTTTGCATAATCCAACATGAAATCCCTCCGGAAATTCTTCTTCCACAGCTTGAATCCCTGGAAAATCATAAAGCACCAGTTGGCTTGTAAAGGCTCTTCTACTACGGCAATCTACTATGATATGTGAAGAGTTCGATTGCTAATATTGTTGTATGCTTGTTTTTACGACTTTGTGATGATCATACGACTTGGTTAGATTTGTGAGGGTGGCTTTACGTTGGGATCAACCGATTTATTGCGTCCAAATTGGAATAAAAGTTCTTCATGTACTTAGCTTTAGAAGGTATGAAAACCTTTCATTCACGTTACAATGACAAGTCAACACTAAAATAGGGTATTTGTTACAAGCTCAAAGAAATTCATATTATCTATTGGTAAAATGAATATTAATGTGAATGAAAGGGTTTAGCAATATTTCTGGAGCTCCATAGAGTCCATTGAACTCCACATAACGTAGCATACACGTTTTCCTAAAAAGTCAATTCTATGGTAGTTACTATTGCGCCAGATCTTAGTGGTTTATGTTTACATGTACCTTATGTATGGTGACTCCATACATTACAATCAATTCTATCAATTATTGAATATTGTGCAAATTTTCTCCAAAGTTTAGAGTATGGATTAAATTCAACTTACAACTTGGCTATCATTAGATTTCATAGATTTTGGAGATGCTAAAATTCCTCAATTTACCATAATCTACCAATTAAACTCACAAACAAGAAAAGAGAAATGAAGAAAAAAAAAAGTATTGTATTCTCTAACGTGGATCCAAAGGAAATTGCCCATTTCTACAATTGTTTGGGCACGTAAACCTCTATAACAATGCTCCAGGCCACCTCAAGGACAATTTGAAGAAAACGTAGGGGTGGATCAAGATGAGCATCTATTGGGACCAATGCCACCAAAATTGGCGAACTACAGTGATTTCCGTGAAGTGGGTTCACGATGAAATGTACCGCCTCCGTAGATGATTTTTTGCATAATATATTACGCTCGTAGATTCTCCCAAGCCTTGTGAGCTCGTAGGCCTTAAAGGGTGAAGTGTCTCATATTTATCCAACACCTTCACGTATCAATATCCACACAAGACATTGGTCAAAGCTTATAGGACCACTAACAAATTCACACACACTCACATATAGTGATAAAGGTAAGCCCCCCTAAAACCGACAAGTTAAGGAATGTGCATACATGGACAGAGGAGATAATTATAATATGATTTTTCAGTGATAGCCAATAGAATTACAATTCCAACCCAAGTGATTTCATGTTTTTTCGATGAAAACTAAATTAGTTATGAATTTTCAAACTGTGCAGCCATGTTTAGTGGGTGGCCAGCAGCATGTACCCCCATAACCAACGACCAAAAGTAAGGGTCTTGATTAATAGCAAACCTCCATTTGGAGCTGAGTTGGTGGTAATGGGATGGAAGAGGGTTGGATATTCCCCAACTTTATAGGCATTGACTATGGTTTTTGTTGGTTATGGGGAGGCTTACCTTACCTGGAATCAAAGCCTGCAACATCTCAATCAAACCGCAATCTTCTTTGATTGTATTATCTGAAAATTATAAGAAATCAGATTACAAGAGATTACCTGAAGATTATAGTTTTGTGAAAATTAAGAATCACGTCATGGACTTTTTGATTGGAAACAAGACGTTGGACGAGATGTATGGCTCGAGCAACGTCGACATGAAGGACGACATGAAAGAAGTGAACAAATTGTCGGCCGACACCGCTGCTGTGAACATGGACGAGTTCAAGACCCTGGACGAGATCTACGGGTCGCACAACACCGATATGGACGCGCTGCACAAAGTGCACATCTTCGACTCCAGGTTGAAGATGCTGGACGACATGAAACAATTGCACATCGACGACGACGATGATGATGATGGTTGCAGCAATATGTCGGTGTTAAGCCCGGGGACGGAAGTCAGTGCATGCATCAGAAACGACGGCAGCTGCATTCCGCGTCGGAAACTTGGCACCTTGGAAATCCCAGCCATCGTCACAGGCACCGCAATTTTACTCTACTCGGCAAAAGATAGAGCCCTAATTCAGGATCTCTGAAGCCGGGAACCTCGATTTTTTCATAGATCTATGCTCCTTCTTTCTTCTTTATTTTCAAAAAAATTCTCAGATTTGGCTACGATGCTGGTATTTCGGGATGAGCATGAGCGTGGTCTTTTATCACAGAATTTTTTTTCTTCCAAATATGATAGGGAACTTGGAAATAGGTTGTTTGTTTTGTGAATCTTCTGAATCGTCTTGCTTTTAGTGGATAGGAATGTGGCAAGTAGCTGGACGACATGGAGACATTGACATGAAGAAGGCGGTTCACGACATGAACCTCTATGCTTTTGCTGGGCTCGGCACCTTCGACATGGCTGATACATGTAAATGTCCAAACCCAACTCAAAATGCTTAAAGGTGACAGGGTTACAGGTTAGGGTTTCCCTATGTTTGTGCAGATGGACCTGCAGAGGAATTGTATGGCATGTTTTGCCAGCAATATTTGGGTCACCAACCGGTCCGGGCCTTAACAAAATTCGTTCCGCGCTACGGTAAGGCCCTAGACTCACTTATCTGCAGAATTATCTCACTAATTCTATCTAGCATGTGCTTGCTGCTACCCTAACTTTTTTGGCTGGTGTAGGCAACAGCGGCTCCGATACACGATCTGAAGTGGAGGCTGTCATCGATCGATCTCGGAATAGAATGGGAATGGCCACATTAGACATGGTTCAACTCCATTGGTACATTCCCGACGTAAATATATAGCATTCTTTGCATATTGTTCCACTTTGGGTACTTTCAAATTATCCTCTTGAACGATTAAGAATGATGCAGCGAAGAATATCAGCATTCTCATATGAGAGAAAACCCTGATTCATTGCCATGATTTTCTGAAGTTTACAGGTGGGATTTTAGTGATAGCCGCTATTGTGACTCCATGAAGTGGCTTCAAATCCTCCAACAAGAGGGCAAGATCAAGGAGCTGGGACTGACAAATTTCGACACTGAACATATGATCAAAATAGTTGAGGATTGTGGAATCCCAGTAGTTTCCAATCAGGTTAGTGGTCATTCCCAAGACACCTTCTCTACTGTAACGATCATGATGTATTGTCTTTGAATTATTTTCTTATGTAATTGTCTGTTGGAAGTGAACTTTGCAGGTAACATACTCTGTGATTGACACAAGGCCGGAGAAGAAAATGGTTGCATGGTGTTTACAGCACCACGTGAAGCTGCTTGCTTATGGGTGTGCACCTTCATGTATACGTGGGATGTGTGTTGTGCTTGCAATGTGGATTAGGCCAAACTTCTCTGCTCCTGCCTTCATATCTGGGAATGAAGAGGTGGATAGGATGTTGTTCTTGCACAGCCGTAACTGATTTCAATGGATGTTAGATAATTGCTTCTTACTTGCTGAGTTTATATGAGGAAAACAAGTTCTTTGCAGGACAATGCTAGGCGGCTTTACGTCGGAAAAGTACTTGGGTGAACCTGAGCCGGAAACGAAAGACCTGACCACACCATCACTCTCCAAGTACAAACATGCTATAGACCGATGGGGCGGTTGGGCTCTGTTTCAGGTTCGAAAATGTAGATTCTCATTCAAGCACATTAGAGGTGTTTGTAAAGTCACCAAAAGTCTTTTTTTCTCTTTGAGCTGCTATTTAGATGAATGGAAGAGCCTGGTGGTAGAACCCTTATAATGTATGGAAAAACTTGGTGGTCTTTAACTCAAGTTAGAAGTAGTTTAGGAAGTAGTTTTAGAAGTAGTTGTCTTTAAGAAGGAAAAAGGAGAGGTCATGTTGAACCCTGAATCATAACCGCCTTTTTTTCTCTTTGAGCTGGGCTGATGTTATAATTAACAAGAGGTCAAAACGCTTGGTATGTTTGCCTCACTTTACAGATATCTCTGTGAACAGTTGAATATTACTATGGTGTAGAAAAGTTCCAGCACCTTATTTCTTATGGAAATAGTGTTGTTTTTGCAGGAGCTTCTCCGTGCCATGAGCGAAATTGGTGAGAAATATAAGGTCAGTATCAGCAACGTCGCTGTGAGATACATTGCAGACAAGTCTGTGGTTGCTGCAGTCATCATCGGTGCCCGGCTTGGCATTTCACAGCACATTGCTGCTAATCAGGCTGCATATTCTTTTCCAGGTACTTGTCTAATATGATAAGAGTAAAGGCACCCAAAGTTTCAATAAGATAACCCATCCGTGGATTTGAATACCACTATTTGTTCATTTTATTAGCTATTTTTCATAATTTATAATGAGAAAAGAGGTAAATAACTCTAATATATCGTCAGATGTAAATACAACCAAATTATGGCTGATCTATGTCAATATGTGTAGGTTTGGATGACGGAGATATAGCGTTGATCCAATCTATTGTGAAGAAAGGGAACGAACTTCCTGGAGACCCTGGTGATGACCATAGATAACTTAACCCTTGAACGTAAGTTGGGAACCGTATATGTAGGGACATATTTTACTCTGTAGAATACCTAGAAAGTACTAAAGTCTATCAAGACTTACACTTTTAAAATGAAAATTCTTCAACTAACATCTTTCATTTGGAGGTCATTTCAATATCTCAACCTTATCATGTTTAAATACAACATTGTATGTGTAGAATATTGTGGCCACCAGCCGTACCTTCTCACGTTTAAGGGCTAACTTTGAAAACTGATCATAAATTTCTGGACTGGGACCATTCCTTTCAATCGTGGCTTGTAATTCTATATCTACTTTCGGCATGATGTGTGCCAATTCCTTTTTCTTTGGCAATTTCTCTTCCTTGAGAGCATTTTCACTGTGTAAAAATTAAGTAAGATGTCATCCGTAAAGTCATACCAAACAAGAATCAGCCAAGGGTCACATGTATCTGTAAGGAACCATTATTGATGGCAAACGCCTTATTCACTCAAGTACTAAAGTAGAGGCACCTAATTCCTATCTGCCACTCAATTCCGATGTATGCATGGAATGGTGCATGAAAATGGTAAATGCATGAAATGGTGCATGAAGCGACCCAAAACCGATAACTCAAAATCTGAAAATTTTAGTAATTATCAGCATTGGGTCACAAAGTGTGCAATTTTGGGTTGCTCCACCTCAATTGAGCTCTCATTGGTGGCCTTACCTCGAAAGTTGAACAAGGCCGATTGGCATTGGGTACCCTACATGAGTTGGTTATCCATGGCTGTCTTCTCTCTTTTACTCACTCTCACTTATTGGCATTTGGCAAAGGAGGACACCAAATCTTACGTAGTCTGTAGTTTGATTATGGGCTCCGGTGGTTTTTGGGCTCCTAAATTCTATATCAATTCCAAATCTTTGTGATTAAATTTGAAAAAATATATGTTGAGTTTCATTCCTAATTCCACATCTTTCTACATAAATGTTTTTGACATACAATATCATTTGAGTCCCCAAGTGGCTTAAGTGATCGGAATTGGGTGCCTCTACCTAACAGGCAGAAAAATGGTATGATGAAGCTCTTGATCCATTTCTCAAACAATCTTTCACTGTTCTAGAAACTGGAACGCATAGCTTTTATGCCTAAACTTGTTATATTGGCGGTTCTCAGTATCATTTGCAATTTTGTGCAAAACTTTGTAGTTGCAATTTCTAAGTGCAATTCAAACAGTTTGAGCTTTATGATATCATTTTTGTATCCTATAGATGCTCTATTATGTAGAAGCAATTAGACATGTTAAATTTTATGATTGCTTACTCTCAATATGATTTTTTCATCTATGTGGGTTGCCATATTTGGCAACAAAAAGAAGCAATGACAAGCCTTTCATGCATAAGGTATTTTTCCGATGACTGACAAATTAACCCGTGAAGGCCCAAGGCATTTTCACATCAAAAACATTTCAAAACTGCTTGTTCTAGTGCAATTGGTTAGGAGGGAAACAAAAACTTCCATTCCTACATCTAACCGTAGGATCTCAATAAAGATTTATTAAATTATGTCCCCACAGAATTTCATGAACTTTGAAGGCACAAATTGAAATATTATAGTGCTTGAAGTCAAGAAAATGGTTCATTTTCTTCCCTGCGTTGGGTGGATCAGCAGAATTTGACTTCATTTGGTGTCAAATTTTTGCAATACACAAGGTCTAAATTCATTAACATCGTGTTGAGCACAATGTTATTTCCTTTTACACCAATTCATTAGGGATAGAGAAGGGGTCCCATGTCCAGTGGACATGGACTTGGTGGTGGAAACAAACAGTCACTTTATTCACGTCAATGCCTTAATTTGGGACCGGAGTTCTTCTTCTTTTTCTTCTAGAGAAGGGGTGTAGCATATTCAAAACAAGTTTGCAAGGAGTGGAGGTTCAAAAATTGTCAATTCACGTTTTTTTTGGTTTGACAAACTTAGTACGTTTTAGAATAATAATCCAAATGGTCAACGCGTAGGTTTACACCACATTTTGTAGCAGAAAAATTAAAATGTAAAAAATTTGAAGATCTCGAAGTTTTAAGTGGAAATGAAGAAGTCCTTATGGTACGTTGTCCAACAATGTGTGACAATGTGTGAAAAATGTTGGACTTGGGTAATGTGCTATTTTTCACTAAAGGCAAGAAATGTTTTTTGAAAAAATGAAAGGAAAATATATTACTTTCTATTATTGGAAATCTCACATTTGATAGAGTGTTCTAGAAAAAAAAATTGGAGTTGCCCGACGTGCTGGCTCCCCCAATTTGAAATTCAGAACCCTATAACTTTCTTGTTAAATGTTGGATTTAGGGGGGAAAATGTACTCACACAAAGCTTTTAGTAGTGTCCATCTACGTTAGAAATTTCAAAGAAGAATGTTATAAATTGACACCATAGGAACGTGCCCAAACCTTCAAGAATCCCCCTGTGTGACTCTTGGACCTTTAGTGGTTAAGCAATGTGCACATAAGGAGAACCCAAATAACAATACGTTTATTTTTCAGTGATAGTCAATAGAATTACAATCTCAATCCTAGTGATTTCACATATTTTGATGAAAATTGAAGTAATTATGAGTTTTCAATGTGTGCTTTCATGTTTAGCCTATTCTTGCCACTTGGTACCCCCATTAGCACCAACCAAAAGTTAGGGGTCTTGACCTATAGTAAGCCATAATTTGGAGCTGACATAGAGTGAATGGGTGGAAATGGGGCAGATATGGGGTGAAATTGGGACCAAATATAGAGTGCAGGTGATAGGAAGGTGGTGATGATGGGATGGATTACCTTAATCCTAGAACGACGGAGCCTATGACCGTGGGACTAATCCCAATTTTCATTCTATTATCACAAAAATCATTGTTTTCTTATTGGTGAGAATCTGAGATTATTGTGATTTTCCAAAGAAAAAGTGAAAAAAACTCATATCAAATAAAAAATATGCTTAAAATTCTGAAAATTTCACCAAAGGTGTATATTATAGTAAATGAAACTTTGGGGTTAAGCTAAAATTAGAAAATTGGCGAACCATGGTTATAGGTCCAAAGTTCAAATTGCAATAACTAATTCAATTTTACGTATTTTTAAAATTTTAAAATTGGAATGGAAACCATTCCTCATAAACTTCATTTCATTAAGTGGACTCAAACTCAAAAAAACATCGTTTATTGGCTCAAATTCAAGTTTACAGCTAGAGCTAGAAGTTTCCAAAATTCACTACATTGAGCTCCATGTCACAAACATTTCTTCTTTAGATATAACATGATTGCCTCAATGAGGCAATGTTCATCATCATTTCATATTTACACATTCCATGAACTCTCTACCCAAAAAAATGGGTGAATAAAAATCATTAACATCAATTATCGTCCTCAAGTGTCATCCGAGAAGACACAATGTAGCTTCTTAATAGGCGTTCTAGGGTTAAATGTCTTAAGGATCGTTTGTACTTGGAAGTTTGTACATCCTTGAAAATTCCTTATGTCTATGGAAACCGGATAAATTGAAATTTGTTTACACTGGAGGATAGAAAATAGTTTCATTCATTAATTAGAAGTCAAGATTTACAAAAGTAGGAAACCGTGCGTACGCACCCAACCACTTTATAAATAGCTAAAGTGCCCACTACTTGCATACCCGTGCATACCTTCATTATCATGGCAATG
Organism: Bryoerythrophyllum caledonicum; assembly: GCA_963971425.1. Taxonomy (NCBI): domain Eukaryota; kingdom Viridiplantae; phylum Streptophyta; class Bryopsida; order Pottiales; family Pottiaceae; genus Bryoerythrophyllum; species Bryoerythrophyllum caledonicum. The sequence continues at coordinate 2,559,640 of OZ020518.1, read as the reverse complement.
ACTCGTAGTAAGGGTACACATATACACTTTCAAAAGAATTGTGTAGTACCCAAAAATTGTGCAAATACTTCCTACCTCCAAGCTACCTCCACAATCCTTGTCATGATTTCATCCACCACGCAGTATGCCATGTCATTTATTTCCTCACCACTACATTGATTTTGATGTTTAGTGTCATGGGCAGTAAATGACTTGTAAATGCTATTAGTTTTCACTCATGATGAATATTTTTACCGACCATGTCCACTATGATCCCCCTCATTGAGTAGTATAGATTGTTGTGCTCTTAGTAAAAATTTATATCAAAAATAAAAACTTACAGCATTTACAAGTCATTAACTAAACATCAAAATAATTAACTGCCTATAACACTAAACATCAAAATCAATGTATTTATGGTGCAAATGCATCAATTCCTACCCCCATCCACCAGACCTAAATAGCAATTTATACCTCCATGAAATTATGGCGTTTGATCCACTGACAAACGTCGTATGGCTATATTTTTTATATTGGTGGTTTGACAAGCTAAGATCCAACTTCAAGAATCAAAGCCTCCCAGACGATTTCCACACAACCTCATCCCAAGCTTTAAATACAAAAAAACGTTTGTCTCATAGTAAAAGACCGGAAAAGGAACTTCGGAAAGGCTTGTACAGACGCAATAGGAACAGTGAGGTCCTGATAGTAAACAGCAGCTGCAGACAAACCTCTCACCATGTCTTACAAGGCGTTGTCGGTGTTCACACTTGGCAGATTGCTTGTAGCTTGTTCGGCAAGGTTACAGCCAAACATGTCTGTGGTGGATCTGAGAGAGTAGCACTTCACACAGTACATCAGTGCTCCTGTAATGATACAATAGTACTACTCCTGCAGAGCAGAGGTTGCGGTGACTTGATCGAAATGCAGAAGTCGATGAAGCTCCAAGTTGTGGTCCTCCTCTGCCTTTTGTTGCCGCCGGTTGATGCGGACGCCGGGGCCGATTTCTTAGACACGAAAGAGCAGCAGCTGGAGTGCATGGTTGACCAAGCAATCAAGAACTACGCACAAAAATGCGGTACTAGCTTGATCATCTACCTCTTCCGTCTTCCTTCATACACTGCTAGTACAGTGGTAGAATTCTACATGGTAGGGAGGTGTATTTTTACAGTGTAAGTTTGTGTGTGCCAGAGTTACTAGCAAGTTGTGATAACCCTTGGAATTGCTCCCGGGACGTGTGCGGGCCGGTGCTTGGGGACAAGGACGGCCTCCGATGCCTGGTGGTCAACAACAAGTACTGCACCTCGCTTGGTGAATCCGGAAACTCCTGCACCTTCATGAACCTCGACTTCAGGTGGAGCTATGTCCGGTGAGTAAGTTGGTGTGGTGGCGGTGGTTTGGCTATCTGCAAGATCTAGAAAGTTGAGGTTTTAATATGATCTGATCGTGTTTATATGAGTGTTGCAGAGTGGCAGCCACGACGAACTTGAAGAGCGTGGACACAAGGCTGTCTATCTGCTCGCAGAGAGCGTTGGACCCCTTGATGCGGGAGTTCGCTGCCTTGGACCCGTCCACTCTGTCACGTCACTTCTTCGCACCCATGGACGGCACATGGCGAGTCCTCCCCGGACTGGTAAGTTACAAATTTCCAGTAAGTGACACAAGTGGTACACTGCAGGACACAAACTAAAAGCTAATAAATACTTGGCAGCCTTCACATGTTTCCAACGTTGTTTTCTCGTGAGCACAACCAGGTATATTATAACGTATCCTAGTAGTATCGCGTAGGTATCAGTCATGAAGTGCACATTGGAAACTAGTATGGATTCCTTGTGATTATAGAAATGCATTAGTAGTAATGGCAGGCAATCATCTTGTATCCCATCCATTTATACAATCTAAAGCTCCTCTATAGTACCCCAAGTTTTTGAAGAGTTGACCGGCAGTTCTCCCACAGCTTTCCCAAGCCAAGTCACCTTCTCCGTGTGATTTCGGTTACAAAGAGCATCCTGGAAGCCCTGAACCTGGACCGTCATAGCCTGGTTACAATTATCCCGTCCCAATCCAGCCAATAGCACGGCCTTTATAGCTCCAGGCTCGCTAAGTTCCACCTCTCACACGTTGAAATTTTGGAGCTATGAGAGACCATCATATCACTTTCTAGTCATAGTAGAGGACGCAAAGAGTACCCGAGGTTGACTACATGGAACTCCAACCTGGTTGCAAGGGGAACTTCATTGATAAGAATTGCTAAAAAGTAGGTCGTATGAATCTCAATGCAAGCTGGAGTTGAAGCATGATTCCCTTCACGTGGCTCTTGATTTTTCTAGGCTCGTCACGTCAATATAGAGCCCTTCGTTTACCGGTTGAGGGCGTATCCAGTGAGGATGTTGTTATCTCACAATGTGTGCATGCAGGCTCAGAGTGACGAGGATTGCAAGAGCTTTGAGCCGCGTGGCCGGCCCTGGTTTCGGACTACAATCTCGGTGGGGAAGGTGGTGGTGGTGCTGGTAGACCTATCGGCGTCCATGAACAAGAATTTGCCGTTGTACCTTGGAGCTGGCACAATCCTGAGTGCCGCCAAGAATGTGGTGGCGCAATTGTTCCTGACGCTGAATTCCGGCGACCACGTCAATGTGGTCGTGTTTGATAGCACCAAAGCCACTCCATTGGCAACTTCTCCAGTAAGGAATTTCCTACACCCCACACTATTGTTTTTCACTCATTATTTTAAAAATAATAATTTAATGGTGAACCAGTTTTGTTAGAAATGAAAAAGAAACAGTTTCTGCATTCTTAGTGCACTGAGAACGACAATTTTGAGTGAGAAATGAGGGGGTTGTCACCACCATATTGTTCTAGATTGTTTTAATTTGTGGCTTTTTACCTCACGTATGTCACCAATTGAGTCCTAGATTTCCAATACTAGAAAATTTGGCACTTCAATACTTAAATACCTGGATAGAATTTTCTTTTCCATCATGTATCCAACCCAGCTAATGTTGTAGGGCAAACTTTCCCCTTTCCATTGATGAGGTATCATTTTTTCGGTCCTTCGTTACCATCCTCGCTCAAACCCTTTGCAAATCCTCATTTAGTAAGTGAAAAACGACAAGAATTGAGTGCTAGCCATTCTAGAAATATATAGCATTTTTTCTTCGCCAATTGAGTATTAAAAATGTCTAGTGATTCGTTTTAGGTTAAAGGAGCTATGGCAACATGCATTAGTAGCAAGCCTGGTTAGCAACATACACATAATATTATTTTGATGATCTTCCAAACAAGTGAGTCATCTTGGTCACAACGGGTAACTTTTCCACATTCTCGAAAGGTGACACTTTTTGAATGAAGTTGTTGATACACCGTTCAATGAATAGAATGTGGACCAGAGTAGTTTGATTTTCTACACTAGTTGGAAACCTTGAATGCAATTGTCGACTAACACACTTTCTTGAAAACCAATACCCAATCAAAACTGGACATGATGCAAATGTTGTTAGGGGTTGACATTGTGATTACTGGAATGATATTCAGATCTTAGTCCAAGACCACAACACCACAGAGCAGCTGGAGTTGGAGCCCCTGAGGTTGGAGTTGAATAAGCAGACGGTGGAAACTCAGTCCAAGGCAGCAGACTTATCCCGTGCACTGCAAGCTGCCTTGCCCAACTTTGATGCCAACCCTCAGGCTTCCAAGGTGCGAAATCTTCCGCAACTTCCTCTTTGGAAAATATGTGGAATATTCCTCCTCATGTGCTCTCATTCCTAAGTTATGCTCATCTATGTCAAAGAGGGATTTGACATGTCTAGAATGATCACCAAAAAAAAGAGGTCCAAAATCTCTAGATAGAGGATGTCCTTACTGATAATTCTTAATATTGTTACGTGGTTAGTTGTTGATAACAGTTGCATCTTTGTACAATTTCTAAATGAAAAGTATTTTAACTTCATAATTGCAGGTGATAGTTGTTATCACAGATGGCGTGTTTGCCACCTTAGCCAATGTGACACTTCCATCTGATAACTTAACAAACATCAAGCTCTTTTTATACAAGTTGCCACAGCTCGACGACAACAACATCTACTTGGCTGGCAACACATTGCTTCAGGAGCTCTGTGCTGTGGGTGCTCATTTTGAGCCCATATTAGAAAACTTAGAGAACCCCCTTCTGGCCCTCCACAAGTATTTTTCCTACTTGGCCAGCTTGAAGAGGGCTTTGACAGGAGGGAGACCACAGTATGGGTATGTGTACAGAGATTTTGAGCAGATTGGTGGCAATATCATTACAGTCACCAAACCAGGTGCTTGACCTCCTCTACTTTAATCCTCAAACCATTGTTTTAAATTTTTGTTTTAAATCTTTCAATCTTCTTTTATGTAGGCCGACTAATATTGTTAAATCTTCTGTGGTGTGTGTAGCTTTTTCTGAGGCCGGAGATCTTATAGGAGTTGCGGGGATAACAATCTACATGGAAGTGCTTGGGAACTTGACTGATGCAGTCACCCAAGCATTGCGAAGCAGGATCACAACCTCGGCGTACAATGCTACTACCACATCACAGGTCGTACTTACCGCGGCAAATTGTAGCATTGCGGTAAGTGATTATCTAGAGCTATCAAAGTTATAGAGTTGTTTGTAAAGTGAGGCAAATATACCTAGAGTTTTGACGCGGTAATTTGACATGTTCTCTCATTTTTTATTATCGAAACCAATCCCAAGTAGCTCTAAATTCTTATAGTCTCCTCTGTAAAAAAAATGTAGCTGAAAGTCATGGTAGAACAAGATCTCTCCTTCATTCCTGACGGCCACCAAAACTACTCCTAATTTGAGTTTAGAGACCTCCAACTCTTCCAAATTGAGTAGCTATTAGGCATTATCAAATATTAGTATTGTAAGAATACTAATATTTAGAGGGGGTATTTCATTGAAACTTTGAGTGAACTATACAAATAACTCAAATATTCCTTAACATTGTATTATATGGACTAAAAAGTGGCTATTAATTTTTCAAAATTAACGCTTTTTAGTTATATCAACACAGTCTTTTATACAAAACTTTTTAGGATGTAACTCTTATGCATTCTTTGATACCATTTCTGAGTTGTCTTACAATATGTTATGAAGTGTAGATTTATGCATTAGAGCATGTTAGATTTATCACATATTATGAAGGAGAAAAAAAATACTAGACACCAGAAATGGTAAAAGAGATAGACTCAAATGAGCAATCATTACAAGAAAGAGTGTATGAGTAAACAAAACAATGACTTTGGTATAAACTGTTGTTCTTCGGTCATGTCATACCATCTTCTTGCTAGTGAATGTTAATACGACATTGTTAGACTAAGACACAATATTTTCTTCTCCTTGGTGAATCTGCAGAATGGAAAGACATCTAAGCCATGTGGAGGGAGCAATGCCACCAATCTTGCAAGCAATGGCGGTTTGTGCTTAAAAACAGACATGACAAGCACCATCCATGACATTACTTGTTGTGGCGTGTGCAAAGTATCTGAGAACACCAAAGTTGTAAGCAAAGTGGTGGTTGGAATAGTGGTGGGATCCCTTGTGGGCTTGGTCCTTGTGGGCATTGGAGGAGTTTTTGGTTGGAAGCGATGGAAATGGTCAAAGGAACTTCATCATATTGCGGATTATCCTAGTTCACCTAATCATCAATAATATGAGGAGAGATGACCAAAAATGAATAAAGGGATTTTTTTGGTGATATTTTTTCTTTTAAACCCATTTTAAGTCTTTTTAGTGATTTTTTCTTGTGCCAAGAAAAAAAAATTGATAATTGCATTTTCTGATGGATAATAACAATATCATAGTTTTTAAGATATGCTTTAGACCTAGGATTTTTGAATTATTATGGTAAGTGATTTAACCCTTAAGGGACTAAGAGGACCAAAACGGTCCTCTGCTGAATTTAGGCAGGTACCTATGATTGCAGTCATTTTTCAAATTTTTTGAGAATTTAGGTGAAAAGAGATATTTTACTTACGGTTGGCAAAAAAAATTGAGTTCTTTCCGATCAATATTGAATGAGTTATGCAGTTTCTTTTGAAATTGTGGGAGTGAGGGCAGAACGGGCAAGGCTTAGAACCAATGAGGCTTTAGAATTGGTCAGGGGAGTTGGTGGAAGGTGGTCAGCTTCTCGACCGGGTCAGTACACTGCCCAGTCAAGAATGGGGCGGCACATTTGAATGCAGGAAGGCATCAACAAAAATTGCATCAAACCTTTGAAAGTCAAACTGGTTGTGGTTTGACGACAAAATTCCAACAAACTTCATAGTATAGCTACTGATGTATGCTTCAAAACTCTTGAGTTGGCGTTGTTGATTGTTGCCTTCATGCATAGTCAAGAGTAAATCACTCTTCGGCTTAGAAATTTCGAGAACATGCGGGAGTATCATCAAATACAAACAGGAGGTGAGCAAGACAAGGGCCGGCAAGGACAAGCGTTGGACGATCAGACGACGAGGTGAGGAGCAGCAGGAGATTTTTCGAAAGTGGTGACGATCAAGATTAGGTCCGGTATTTCCGCACAGACCACCAAGAACATGTGCAGTTTAGGCCAACGAGCCGACCAACAGCAGCCAAAGAGCACGTCAAGCAGGGCTTTTGATCCCATGCGGTTGTTTGCCTACAGACCCTACATGTAAGTGCCCCAAGTCCAGTTGCGCTTCCAATAAGAGAGATGCTCATGCATGTTCGGCTCTGTGGAGCTCCGTTGAGATCTCAGGCTCTGTGCAGATCGACGTAAAGGTCGGAGATCGGCGTGAAGGTCGGAGGTTAACGTGAAGGTCCACGTTGACGTGAAGGCTCCATCGACGTCAATGTCAAGTTCTATCGATGTGAAGGTTCCATCGACGTCGACGTGAAGGCTCCATCGACGTCAACGTCGGGTCGACGTGAAGGTCAATGTTGACGTGAAGGTGAGAGGTCCACGTGAAGGTCGGCTCCATCAACGTCAAGCTCCCTGATTGCAACAGCAGGTCGTAGCAGCTCCCCGACAACGTCAGGCTCATCAATTGTGGGACGTGGTGCGGCAACGATCAGAGTGGATGGACGTAAGATCATGAACGATGAGGACAACGCAACGCGCCAAAGCATTCGGGTCGGGTGTGCACCAGCGCTGCCCACCTCCAACAATGCAGAATCTACTGAATGCGCAGCAACATCAACAAACGAGAATCCGGACGTCATGCAACCACCACAGATCCAGCCTCTTCTACCTATCGATGTTGTGCAACAAAGGTCCTCATCTTCTGACTCAGATAGGTGCAACGTAGAAAGACGACCATCTTCATGCTACTATAAAATCTCAGGTGAGTACTACAATGCTATGAATGATGATCAAGAGGAAGAGTCAAGGCCTCCAGAACTAATGTTGAGTGCTCAAGATCATGAGCAAGGCGGAAGGAGAGACAACTTTCACTTCCATGTTGGAGATTCAAGCCAGGCTGGTGGGAACTACATTGGTGCGCATGAACCGTTGAGTCCATCGCATATACTGGGAGTTGGCGGGAGCGTAGGATCAACAGCTTGTGCTAGGCCCGAACTGTCGGGGATTGGAGCGGGGGCTATCAGTGGAGCGGGGGCTGCCATCGGAGCAGAGGCGGGAGGTGTAGTTGAGCGGGGCACAGTGAGCTGCATCGCAGCGGAGCGGGAGCCGCTGAGCATAGAGCCGAGAAGGCAGGGCCCCTACATTGGAGCGACACCGGCGGGGAGCTCAGCTAATACCAAGTCTGCGAATGCAGGGAAGCCGGTGTCCTGATGTAAATATCTACAGTGTGTAAAATATTTACTTGTTTATCTTTTGGAAAAGATCTTTGATTAGGAGGACGAAACTTATTGGTGACGCTTCCAGTAGCTTTAAGGTGACGCTTATTGCTCATGGAATTGTTTAAAAGGCGAAAGCCGTAAACAATATTCACCAATTCGAAGTATTCTTTTACGTTCTTAGAGTTTGTGTTTGGATTTGAAGTTCGAACTAATATGTCGAACTGGAGGGTTTTTATGGAGTCACAAGATCTAGAGTCTGAACCGGAAATAGATTTACAGCTTTTCTTGTTTTAGTTGCCAATTCAACCATCCCAACCGGCAATTTCTACACCATTGTCAATTCACCCACAAGATGAAGATGGGTCTTCTCGTCCGTTGAAGCAGCCTTGTGTTGAGCAGCGTTGGCATGGTAATCTCCAAAAAGACGCTCGTGTTTTAGTAATCTTACTTCAAACTGAATGTGTTGAATCGGGCACCCGTGAAGTGACATTTGAAGGAAGCTTCGAGGGCCTGAACGAAGACCATTATTTCTGTATACCTAGGCCAATCGAGCTAAGCGCTGGCCACCATCGTTGGTTAGAAGGGCCAGTGAATCCTTTGACAAACACTCAACGTGCAGATTACATCGCAATTACTATTAAACGCATCCTCAAGTTCTTGCAGATGGAGTAGTACTATTCTTTGACTTTAGTTTTTGCCTCTACTTGATTTTGATTGAAGCTTTGTACTAAATTTAAGTGTTTTGTGTTTCATTTGAATGATAGATGTTAAAAGATGGTAGATAGAGGGTAGTTTACCTCCTAATTAGAACTCTAAAGGTTTGTTGACCTTAAAAGATAAATATGTACTTATCTTTTGAGTTTTCCTAGGGCCAATGGGTGTTTTGAGGCCCATGTGATATGCACATGGGCTGATCTTATCCACCTTAGGGGTCTAGAGGGTAGGTAGGCATCTTCTCTCTCCCTCTTAGTCGGGTTTTGGGGAAAAAGGGGTAGGTGTGCTTTTAGAGTGAAGTGTGTGAGTGTATAGAGCCGAGAGTTTGATGAGCCATAACTCTGGTTGTATGAAATATTTTTGAATGAAATTTTTCCTCTTTGAGATGTGCTTCTAAAAATATTATTTTTGTTTGATTTAGAGAAGTAGAAAAAGAGTTACAAGCGTGTGAGTGGAGGAGGGTCTGCTGCCACCCAACAAATAGGAGCAGAGATTCGAGCAGCCACCGAAGTTTGTAGTTTTTGCGTCTCTCTTTGAAAATTTCAGGAGTTGTAGAACTTTTGTTTAGCTTTTCATAGACGTCTTATTCAAGTTAGTTAGAGTTGAATTGCAAAAGTTATAAAGGTTTGAAATTGTGAAAACCCGAGGCTATCCATTGAGAGGGCAGAGGTTTCAACAAGCCATAACTTTTGGACAATAGTTTAGAATAATTTGAGATTTGAAGGGTGTGTGAACCATTGTCATAGCTCTTCAAAAAGCTGTTACAATTAAGATTTGGAATTTTGAGAAAGAAGTTATGAGCGATTGAATTTCTAGAAGGGCGGAACTTTGAACTCATATAATTTTCGGACAGTAGCTTAGAATGACTTGAAATTTGGAGGAGTGTTAGTTATCTGTATTAACTTTTCAAATAGTTATTACACTTAGTAGTTGGAGTTTTGAGTCATATGTGGCACCTGTTTGAAGGTCACAGCCTTGGTGGAATCTTTTCTATTGTGTATTTGAACACTTCTTTTGAGTTTCCTTGTGTTTTTGAACACATGAAGATGTGAAGACAAGAAGACATGAAGACATGAAGACTTGTGTGTTGTGGCTTGTGGCTTGTTATTCCTAGCTGGATTTGGAGGCTCGTTGTCTTTATTTTGTTATTCCCAGCCGGATTTGGAGGCTAGTTGTTTTCAATTCTGCTTCGTAAATTTTGTTGCGGCGAAGTGAGGTTGATCACCCACACGGTCGTATTTTTGTTGTTCCCACCGGTGAGGCGCGATTGCTCGTCACCGTAGGTTTGAATTTTAGGAGCTAATCTTTCGGACGGTTTCAGCTTGTGGTTTGGCCGTCCCGTTTTACCCGTTCGAGGTCGTGGTTTCTTATCACCCACCGTTACCGTTAACCCTTTAGAACCACCACAAGATAGGCCAACGGGGAGGAGTTTTAAGACTGAAGACTGAAGACTGAAGATTATAAGATTTGACGGAACTCCATAGCAGACTATTAAAAGTCGCAGCCAGATACCTCGCGTATTCTCAAGGCGCGCTCGTCTCTACTCGACACCGGTGCTGCCAGGGCCATGCAGCCCGGGCGAGGGCCTGCCATCCATGCATAGCCCCATGCATAGCCCGCCTCTGCAACATGGGCGAGGCGCTGGCCATCCTGCATGGCATGGCGATGTCGGGGCCAATGAGGCTGTAGAAGGGGGGGTTGAGGAGAATTGGCCTAACCAAGGGAGAGAGACTAACACAGCAGAAGGGATTTTGGGCATGGCTGGGCAACACAATATGAGAGTTGGCCAAGGTTTGGGAAGAGCATATGAGGGACGACAAGTTGACAACAATTGAGCAGTGCTTCAAGTGAAGGAGAAGATAGTGATGACGATGAAGTTGGAGAAGTAAGTGATGTGAATGAAGGAGGCATTCGTCATATTTTTTGCAACGAGACATGGAATCAAGATAATTTTACGTATAATCTACAACTGATGCCTTTTGTTGGACGGAGAGGTTAGAGAACATATTGTCGATATCTTCCAACATTTTTGTATCTGTGGGAGATTTTTTGGCCATACCTCCGCCTCCGTTCAATTGTTACGGAAACAAATAGGTATGCAACCACGGACTTGAGGGATGGTAGAACTATGGGGGGACGAAGGTAGGAGGCATTGACAATTCCAGGTTTGAAATGTTTTATTGCAATTTCTTTATACATGGAAATGAAAAAACAACCTAACTTGAAGAGTTATTGGTCCAAAAAAGGGAGCATATTTCATTGCCCTGTTATTTCTAGTCTCATGGCTCGTGATAGATTTGAAGATATCAAATGGTGCTTACACATTACCGACCCGGCAATGTATGACAACATAGAGCGAGGCGTGCCGGGATTTGACAAAATTCGTCAAGTGAGGTGGTTGGTGAATGAGGTTAGGGATAGTTGCAAGGCCACATGGTCACTTGGGAAGTACATTTTGGTGGACGAAATGATGATTAGGTATAAAGGGACCTATGCCTCCATCCGTCAATATATGCCAAACAAGCCGGAGAAATGGGGTTTCAAAGTTTGGTGTTTTGCGGACGCGACCTCTAAGTTTGTATGGAATTTTGACATTTATTGTGGCAAAGTCAACAACAACGGTGTTGCTCCTCCTATGGCTCAAGGTGAACCAACCCTTGCTCACAATATAGTTTTGAAATTATCGGAAGGGTTAGAACATAAAGGGCATGTAGTAGTAATGGATAACTTCTTTTCTATGTTGGTCTTTTTATGGACTTGAGGGCCAGGGGTATTTTTGCAACGTGTACAATGCGATCAAACCGCATTGGGTTACCCTTGGATTTGAAAAATACCAAAAGGTTTAGTAGAGTTCCACAAGGAACTTTGGATTGGCGCATGTATAGAAGTAGAGGTATTAGTTGCGTCTTATGGAAGGACAAAAAACCCGTATTACTTATTTCCACTCATGAAACTCCAATTTTGGCTCCGTTTTTTGTAGTAGACATTGTACCACGTAGAAGAGGTGCTATTAGAGAATTGATTCCCACATCACCTGTGCATCTAAAGTATACAACAAAAATGAGAGGAGTAGATGTGGCCGACCAATTGAGAGCGTCATATAGCTCTCAAGTGAGAAGCCACAAATGGTGGCACAATATCTTCTCGTTTCTTTTTGACATGACAATTGTGAACATGTATATCTTATACTTGTCTCATTTAGAAGAGGAGAGGCGTAGAACAGGTGTGGAGAAGACGCCTATGACACATCTAAAATTCAAAACGGATCTATGCGAAGAACTAACACGTAATTGGCCACGACGTGAGGATCAACCTTTGTCATGCACGGTCCTCGTGGAATTTGCATTCCTAAATATTCCAAAAAGCGACGACAATGTGTAGTATGCATTGGACAACACCCTAAACCAAGAAAAAGTCATTGGAAATGCATGGGGTGTGAGAACAAGGCCATGTGTCTAGAGGAGGGTTGTTTTGAAATCTGGCACAATTGCATTTGAAATGGTGAGTTTTTGTTTGTTTATTGTTTTTTTGTCCCACAAATTTCGATAGGGATATACTATTTCATATCAAAATTTGATTGTCCACTATTTTTGAAACATTTAAAATTTTCATTGTAATTTTATGGATTATGTTCTTTGTAATTTATCATTTGGGCTATTCAATATGTGGTTAGATGATGTGATTATTGTGTCAATTTGTGTAATTTTATTGAGCTATGAGAGTTGTTGTTTCATTCAGTACATGTAATAGGACAACTTTGTTTTTTGATTCAGGCAAGTAGGAGCAACAACATAGAAGGGCAAGGGGGAGCAGTGGTATAGAAGGGCCCTGGAGAGAACACGGCATGGGGAGCTACATGGGCATGGGGGGTCACATGGGCATAGGGAGGAGGTGACGTGGACTTTGGTGCATCCTCACAGTAGGACGGGTTGGAAGCTGTTTTCAGGGACCGGTTTTTGATGTCCTGCCCCATGGGCAATTGATTCCAATTCATTTATAATTCCACACAAAATGAAATAATTTTGGTTTTTTTTTCTTTCACAATTATGTTTTTAGCATGGAAGTGCAAGTATTCACTGTTGGGATGAAGGAGAACTTTGATATTCAACTACCAATTGCAATTTCAAAGAAATACCATCATTTTTTAGATTTTGAACCCCTCCTCCGCTTTCTATTTTTTTGGGAGTTTTGAGCATCATTTTTGGATATGTGTTTTTCTGGAGTTGTTTCCAACTTCTAGGTGTATCTGAATCCACATTTCTTCAAAATGACATAGAAAGAAAATTTTGATTTTTGTGGGGCTGTATCCTACATTTCTTGTTGGGGCAGTTCAAAAAAAAAAAACAAATTACATCTTTCAACGTTATGATCTTCCAAATGACATACTATCTACCTTCTAATTTTGAGGCTTTGATGTAGGTTAAGGTAGGTGTTAGATCTTACGATTACAAATACTATACATAGTATAAAACTTGATTTACAACCCCTTTTCTGTTCAGGACCATAAAATCGCAGTTTTGGAGGAAAAAACACCCCAGTCCTTTAGGGGTTAAGAGACTTATAAGTGTGATCCCATATTAAACATTATTTTACAAATCTATAAATTAGTGAAACTTGAAATTCTTACAACTTCATTGTACAGTACAATGAAGTGAAATTTGTATCACCTTCACCAATTACGCTCCTTCACTAAAAATCCTCCCTTTATTATCAACAATTGGTTTTTGATGAAGTACACTTTAATGTTTGATCAACGTGTATCCATATTCTAAATTTTTTCATAGTTGTTATTAATTTTAAATAACCCAAATATTTTCATCTATACCAAATTATATTGAGAAACCTTCTTATATATGTTGGATGAATAGATTCATGAGAAAAATAAAATAATTCTATATTTATACCAATCGGTACCAATAAAACTAATTGATACAAAAGGAAAAATCTATAATATTCTATCTAAAATTAGGGTTAGGACAACCTCTTGAGTTGTAAAATGATTGTTGAGTTTCAATAACAATTAATCATTTTTCTAATTGACATGCTCATTTCTTCACTAATCCACATGTATATTTTTTCCTTTCAAGACCATTTCTATTAGCTTCTTCATAGTGAAACAAAGAGTTTAAAACTCATTAAGGATTGACCTTCTTAAAAATTCCTACAGTGAAGACTCTTCAAATATCAAATTATCAATTTTAGAATATGATATACATCAAACCATCTAAACAATTAATATACCCTTTTTCACAATTTGACTTGTCTAGAATTTTGAAATACATTGCCAACAAAGGTAAAGTTTTTTTTATTGATGAATTGTGTGAGACGGATAAAACATACATTAAAAATATGATAATGAAAATTGCAAGGTCACATGGAGATATTGCACTTGTTGTTGTCTCTTTGCGCATTGCCGCACTTTCACTTGAAGAAGGCCACACCACACACTCTTACTTTAGGATATCAATTGTGCTAGACCGTACATCTACCTACCAAATCACAAAGCAATTTGATTTAGTAGAATTAATCTGTTAGACAAGGCTGATATTTGAATACCATATTCATTAAACTAGCAGGATTTCTACATTGTGAGCGGCGAGCGGCGAGCACTGATGTTTTTAAAAAAAATTGGTAGTGTTTTTTGTTGAATGTGGAAAGGGTTGCCTATGGTTGTGGGTTCTATTTAGACTGTGTTGACATATGAAAAATAAACAAAAATTTACGACGACAATGTACTTGGACATATGGAAGTATGAGTAGGGTAGGATTGATTACAACAATTCAATTGAAATTGTAAGGGATGCTTATGGGTGAGGATTTAGAGTTCAGGGTACTGCGACAAGTCAATAGACTAAAAATGGGCAATGGAAAAATTCGAATTTATATGGTTTAGGGTGGCAGGCAGTATTTAAGTGATACCTAGTTCATACCCTTATAATACCTTGGTGATATCCGTGTAATACCTAAGGGATAAAAATTAGATACCATGGAGATACCTATTGTGTCCGAACCACTCTAAATTGAAACATTCCAATTCTGCGACAATGGAGGTTTAAAAAAGAGCAATGCCTAGGATACAAAGCATGTAAACTCAGAGGATATTTATAATAAATCAAATATTAAATTGTAGATAGAATGAAATCACGCTGCATGACATACGATGTTTTTTGATAGACATACCTTCTGATTAAAATGGGATATTGACATGAATGAAGATGACTCACGATGGGAAAATGATGAAGACAACCAACTCGTAGTGTCATGGTAAAACAAAACAACAAACCAATGCAGAGGAATCAAGATTCCTCCGCGGATAGGTCATTGGACTCACTATCGTCCGAAAAACTATCACTACTCTCTGAGCCACTAACGCAAGCATCCCCATCTATGAACGGACATGTAGTAAACCTACGTGGGACTACCGTTTGAAGACGTGGAGGGGAATGTTGTGCTGCCATGGCGTCTGCAACAACGGCATTCCAGGGATTCAAATGGAATCGTCGCGTGGGGCTCTTCACCTCCAACAACAAGGGAGAAAACACTCCAACATGTGTCCTTGACAATGATGGCATCAATGACGAAGGCCGACTGCACAAATTAAAACCTTATTAAGAATTTCAGCATGTATCAAGCTAGAACCGTAAACCGCATTCCAAAACTAGAACTAAATAAGTGAAGGACTTACTTACAACGTCTCTTTGGGACGGTCTTCACCTCTGATTCGTCGTCATCAACCTCCAAGGGGAGCTTGCGAGAGCCTCCGGCCACCACCGGTGGCGATGCTGACTCGACGTCAACAGTGTCAGGGATCAAAGGAAGAAGAACTTCTTGCACCAACTCTCGGTCCTCCTCCAATGCCAAAATGTGCCGCTTAAGAGCCTTGCAGGCCTTAATAGACGCCCCTTCATGAAAAAAACAAATCATACGATGTTAGCATTATAAAGTGAAAGTAAAATAGAAGAATTTTGTAATAGAATGAACTAACCAGTAGATGCTATGAGATCCACGACAATGTCCTCCTTGGTAGTGCAGAGATCAATCAGAGCCTCCATGAGGTTCGTAGACTTCTCTCGCGTACCACGCCATGGTACGTCGCTATCCGCCCTCATGGTCAGCGTCTCCTGAGTAATGAGATTGGTCATGTGACCATCTAAAGACAGGTGAATCCCATCTCTTTGCAGCTCCATCCTATCACAGGAAGAGAATGGAACCGCGGGATCCAGTTTCCTCACGAAGCACTTCATAAGGAAGCACTTGTGAGTGCGCCCAGGGTGGCCATTGCGGAAGAGTGGAAGCCCATTGATGGCAAATCACTTTGTCTCCTCGACAAATCCCACCCAATTGGCCCAGGCTACAAATTCATTGGAGATGAACTTCGAATTTGGGTAGAACACGATAAGCGGCGCCCCATCACAAAGCAACGCCCCAACCATCTCAAAGGCCCGGTAAATCCAAGGAGATTCTTTCTTGCCTCCGTCTGATAATTGGGTTGGAAGCTTGTTCCAATTCGGTACGTCGATGCCGCCATCAATGTCGGGGACTAGTAAATCCTCCGGAACGTCGAACAGTACCATATCCGCCAAACCTAGAGTGCAATCCAAAGCCTCATGTCGCCGATGTCGTAAGCCCGAGTGCTCCTTCAAAAACAAGCGAAGCTCCTTCCAAGCTGCCGGTTCGTCACCCTCCACAACGACACTATTAAATAGATCCATGATGGAGAGGGCACTCTCACACATCACCTTTATAGCAGGAGAAGACTAAAGACGATCGAATATCGGAATCGAGTACACCGTTTGAGAGGGCTTCACACCAAAGGTAGAAGATCGGCTGCTAGTTGAGGGTGAAACGCCCATCGTAAGTGTCACCGCTGGAGGGACTGCGAATCCTCCAAATCCCCCTAGTTGAGTAAACAGCTTCTGAGGCCCTTCCTCTGCTACCAACGCCACAAACTCCCTATACCTCTCTTTCGTCTCTTTCTTCTCCTTCTTTGAACTCTCTTTCTCCAGCCTAGCAGCCTCCTTCTCATGTTCCTTAACTATTGTCTTAGCTGCTTTCTCAGCAGTCTTGGCTTTGGCCTTCTCGGATTGCTCTTCAGACGCTACCGCAGGAGCCGCCAACAGAGGAAAGACGCTGCCAACAAGAGGAGGAACCGCAATGGATTCGTAGGCCACTCGTAATTGGACCTCGTCTCTAGGAGCGGGAACCACCTCCCGCATCTCCAAGAACCACGGGCATTGGAGGAGGTGGTGCATAGAAAACCGACGCCTCTGAGTATCTGTGAAGATACACTCGGGAGCAAAAGTATCTAACCACTTTGTGAAACGGATGGGTAGGTCTCCGGCTAACAAAGATCCATGGGCCACAAGCACCCTCCAAAAATATCGCATCACTGCTCGCTTCAGAACCTTCTCGCAACCGTCCTACGCCATAAACTCCTCGCTCTTTGTGTAGGAGCCCCCCTTCCCGGTGTGAGTAAATAACACCTTCGTCCACAACATCATGCTCTTTGCCTTAATCCATTTTCCAATGGTGGGGACGGGATTTGGAAGCCCTTCAGTCTTAACGACAATGTTGTCCTCAAGGAGAATCTCTGCGTAGAGCTTCTCAGACTCTTCTTCGAGCTAGAAGACCAAGTCCACATATTTAGAATTTGATCATAGAGCAATCATGCAAAAAAGATGTGAATGTCAAGAAAGATTGGACCTTATCCCAGCCCAGAACGTTGCCTTGTCAATCCAACAACAAAGAACCTTATCCGACGCGGAGAAGTTATACTCCATCCTGGTACCCTTGCTCATGTTCCACCACCTGCACCGGCGCGACTTGAACTTCGCAACTACCCTAGCCGTGGCGATGAGCTGGAGTTTCTCAGGAGTCATCTCGGGCTGCACCTAGAAAACATCAAAGTGACGATTCACCTACATCACAATATCAATCATTAGAGTGGAATTTATAAGGCCAGGAATTAGAAATTCATTATGAAAAGGATTAAATAAATTACATATACCTACCTCTTTGAAGAAATCCTCCCCGTTAGCGGGGTTGGCAATTGCCAACATCCAAGTGAGCATGGTCTGGCAAGTCGTCTTCTTCTTTTGCACAACTTCAGTGCAACGGCTCACCAACTCTGAGGCACTTCCATGCCGATCTTCACTAACACCCATGACCAAGTTGTCCTTAAAATTTTGGATCTGCTCTTTTTGAACAGCAATCAGGTCCCGCTGTGGACAACATAAGGTCGTGATCAGTTTTAATATTTTGAAGTGGAATATGAAAAGAAAATGAATGGCAAGTGCTACATGGACAAAGGGATCATTACGTACCTCATACATGAGCTTTACAAATGCTTCGAGAGTCATATGATACCACTTTTGTTGTCCCTTCTTCGACCACTCAAGGACACGAACTTCATAATCTTCATCGCTGATGCGCTCCTTCAACTGCTCAAACTCTAAGAGGTCGAAATGCTGAACACGCTTTAAGTCGTGTGTGAAGTGTTGTACAACGTGATCTGATTTTTTTTTCCTACGACAAATACTATAAGAAACCCGTGTTTTTTGTAACACGGTGAAAAACATGCCTGAACGTCAAAAGTAACATGATGTTGATGTCACCTAAAATGTCACCAATAACCCATCTAGATGAACAGGCCAAAAACGCCGAAAAATTTGTCGTAACATGGTTGTCAACCTCTTGACATCCAACTGAACGTTGCCTGAAATGTGTGGGAAAGAGTTCCACGTGGAGGGGGGCCCATGTCCACATCAGCTATGTTTTCTTTTGGGCAGCGGATTTTTTTCATCCAACTCCATTTTGAGTGGGCAATGACGTGGAATTTTAAAAACTGCTGACTTGGACTCGAAGAATTATGACGTGGACAATCCACGTCAGCTGACATCATGCTTTTAGAGCATTTTTCGTCCACACAAGGCTGTTAGTTTTGACGTTCGTTTTGATATGCTCGTGTTGCTCATGACATCAATCCTGACATTGGCGCGTTTTGCCTATATGTTGTCATTGACCTTTTTTCATGTTGGAGATCATGTTTACTTGAACATCTAGCATGTTCTTTTGGACGTTTTTCCAAACATGTTTCTAAAAATGATCAAAACCCTAATGTGTGTGATTTGGCGCTTGCTGGGGCAATTGATAAACAAGCATGGGCATCTGGGAAGGACTTAGGGTGCCTAAAAATTGTTCTTTAGACTACGTCATCGATGTGCGCACCGTTGTCTACATAGATGGATAGGGGCCCAAAGACAGCGGACGGACGGACAGTCGGACATGATAGACAACACCCTTTCCGGACACATGCCTAGAGTATTCAAGAGAATATGCCCCAAATCTATATGAATATTACCGAATATTCTCTACCGGACGGACAACAGCCTCTATCGGACGGATGGACGCCGGAACAACCCTGGGTGCGACGACCTAGGTCACAGCTTCGGCGCTCGAGAGGATCTACAGAGCTGGAGTTCAGCGCTATGTGGATGGGAGAGCTGCGGTTTGCAGCTTGGCGCGACCTGCGCCACGAAGAGGAATTTGGCGCAAAGATGATTGCGAGGTGGAGCTCCACGCAAGTTCGTGTTAGAACCACGTACCTGCAGTTCGATGCGAAGACCTCACGACGTGCTTCACGAGTTCTAAGTAAGTGGAGGACGTACCGGCCTTGCTGATGCAGCGCCTCTCCGTGGTGGCGAATACTGAACTTGGCTATGGCTAGGATTTCTTAACCATGGCTGAGGTCAGCTATGGCTGGGAATAACTGGCTATAGCCAAAGCTCCCGGTGCGTTCTTCTTCCCTTTAAGCTCTCCCCTTGCCGTCTTGATTTGCCGCAGATCGCCTTCCTTGCTCCCAGCTAGCCCCGTCATCACCGCTCCATGGCTCCCGCCATAGCCGCCGTTGCTTTGCTCCATCACCTTCAAGTTGCCTCTTTCTTCTCCTTGATGTTCTCCTAATCTCCATCCTCTTAGCGTTGTAGTGAGCTTCGCCGCTGCCCACCTCCCACTTCTATCACCTAAGTTCAATTTGCTCTCACCCACACTCCCAAAAGTAAAGTGTAGATGCTGTGGAGGTTGCTTTTGTGTAAGTCGCCCTTCGGCTCTTCCTTCCTTGCGACATATTTCATCCACTACAGATGAAAGTTGTCCATTTCCTCAGTTTTTTGCTTTTGGGCAGCGGGCTGCAGTCATTCTACAGTGAAATTAAATGCAACTGTGGCTGATGTGGACATCCTGTGTTTTCTATGATGTCACAGTCTGACGTGATCACGTTTCTTTTACGTCGCCAAAAACGTGCATGTCTACGGTGACATCAACGCGTTTTGTCTTTAACAGGAAGACGTTTGATGCAACGTCAAACTAAATTCGAGGAACTGTAGCAATTTTTTGACTAACGTGTGACATCACAGAAAACACAACACGTAACAGCCTCGGCAACACCAAAAACATGGTTTTCTTACAATGAAAAGAATATTTCAGTTTCATTAAATGAAGTACATTAGTTAAAGCAAGTGAAACAAACGAAGTTCGAAGTATTTTAGTTCGTACCTGTTTAAGTCGGTCATCACGTTCAACAAGATGTGTTGGTTCTCGATAGTCGGCTCGATAACCACGGCTCTAACAGACATGTGAAAGGTGACATCAGATGGGTGTAGTTGGGAAATCACCTCAGTCCAAGCCATATGGCGATGATTGCCATCCCACACGAAAAAGAACTTCTCCGAAAACACCGAGAACTCCGGACGAGTCTTCAACAACTCTTCAAACTTTCGGTCCTCTTCTATCCAAAGCTCAGACCACGTTGACATGTCTGGTGGTTGCACCCGCTTCTCCACAAGGGAGAAACTCTTCACCGACACATAAAAACATGCAGAACCAGGCCGATACCCATTGACAAACTCCCCCTTCAATTTCTCGACATCACTACGAAGAGGTAACCTAACCTCAATCATGGGCACCATCCGGCAGAGCGGAATGGGGAGATCACCAGCAAAAGAGCAGATGCTGCTCTGTAGGATGTCGTAAGAGGTCCCACGGATGGACCTCCGCAAAGATTGAAGTGTTGGAGCCAGCCATGCTCATCAATAAGTTCAGTGACGCGTGCTTCGTCCTCCATGATCTCAAGGTCCTCACGTTAAGAAGTCGTTGTAGGTTTCATACTCTCAACTTGCAATAGGTATGCATGAAAAATCGGAGCAATAAATTGCATCCAGCTGAACTAGAAATTGGAAAAGATACATGAACAAAATCAGGATTAGACAAGTGTACTCAATCGCTGCTCATGCAATCCAACGAGCACGGCCAAAATGGTCATGAAAAAAACTTCAAGCGAAATGAAGCAATGACCCTCCCCCACCCAGCCATTACCACGCGTGACACTCACTCACAACTCCCCAGTCCATCCTACCCTCCCCACACACACTCCCCACCCTCCTCACTCAGTCTCTCCACCCTCTCCACTCAGTCTCCCCACCCTCACCTCCCCATAGTGCCGCAAGCCCCTGCTCCCTCACGACGATCAGACAATTAAAAAAAAACTGTGAACAAGTTAAAAGAGCTCGTGATGACGACCAACAGTTCAGCAAAAAAATCCACGTGCGACAAAGAACAAATCAGCAAGAAGAGGATTCCCAAATTTTTGTACAAATCAGTGACCCTTGAAAATGGCTTTCGGATCTGAAAGTCAAAATCAGGGGTCACTGATTTTGGAAAAAAATCGAGAATCTCCTCCCTGCTCGAGAGGGCCTTCGCTCGCACTCTCTCAACAACATCCATAAATAACTTTTACGCACGCACGACACTCAACTTCTCACGAGCTAGCCCCTCCCTCCACCCCAACCACTACCACTCAACACACACAACTCCCAAGCCCACCCAACCTTACACACTCACAACTCCCGAGCCTACCCCTCCTTACACACTCTCTCCACCCTCCTCACACTTCCTCACCACCCTCCCCACTCAGTCTCCCCACCCTCCCCACACTCACTCCCCACCCTCCCCACTCAAACTCCCCACCCTCACCTCCCTAGAGTGCCGCGAGCCCCTGCTCCCTCACGGCGATCAGACAATTAAAAAAAACTGTGAACAAGAGCTCGTGATGACGTACCTGAAGTGCTTCCATTTTCTCCAGTTCTGCCTCAGCTGCCCTCGAACTCCCTTGCTTACTCCCCGCGCACACAACCTGCAAGGATAGAGAATCTCACAAGATTCAGCAATTCCATCACGAGGAAGAACCGAAGCACGATACACATCTCACGAGCACCAGGTTTAGAGTACTTCAGAAATGAGTCCCCTATGAAGAACCAAACCCGAGAGGTGAATGAAGAAACCTAAACCGTGCTCTCGGATGCACGTTTATCCGTAAAGAGCTCAATCACGAAGGTGCGTTGAACTAAGCCCACAGGTGAATCACGATTCCTAAACCCTAATTCTTGGGGGCCCCATGGCCGGTTTGGAGCTCAATAACCAAGGTGCGTAGAGCTAAATCCCATAAGGTGACTTACGAATTAGAAACCCTAATTCTCGGGAGCTCTATGACCGGTCCGGAGCTCATTGACCAAAGTGAATCACGATGAGAAGAGTCACTCATGTTAGCATTAGAACGGGTACAGATTGATGAAAGAATAATCGCATTGTCACATACCTGATTTGGTGGGTCCCTCTCCGGTTCCAGTAATTTATCCGCGAGGTCCTCAACGCTTCTTCGATGAGGCGTTACTCCTTTACCGGATGCCTTCGATGAGGAACCGTTTCCAACCAGTGTGGGTCGTGATTGATTTCCCAGGCTCCCATATTCTTCACTTGAGTCACTATTTTGGCAATCAGACTGGCCTTTATTGCCTTCAGATCCTTTATCTACTTGCAACGAGGTCTCAGCGGTACTTGATCTTTGATACATTTTCCTAGGGTTATCTTTTATAGAGCACGCCTCTTCAAAATGCTCATGAATACTAACGAAGGTGCAAGACTCCTGAATAACAATCCGGGACGCCAGAATCAAATGAACCTATTGACATTCTTCTATTCAGCCACATCTAATGATAAAAATAAATTGAAACACAAAACATACCTTAATCCTTGATTGGACGGGCTGCAGTCCCTGGTGGATACTTGACAAATCCCTCAATCGTTCGCCCGATTCAGATGTTTCCACTTCCTGGTTCTGAGCAACCAGCAATGACTGATGTCTGCGCCGATCCTTTCGAGCCTGCGTCTACTTCGGATTAGAGAAATTGGTACTTCGCTTCTTCCGGCCACCTATCTTAGTCATCATCTAGAAGATAGCGAAACCACTCATCCGCACTCTCTTTCAACATCAGTGCCTCCCTATGAATCCAAAAAACTCAGTGCAATACTCCAACATTGTGGTGATAGAGCTCTTGTTCTACTCTATCTTGCTTCCGTTTACACCAAAGACCTACTATTTAATTTTAAGCTCTTCTTAGATCTAGTTTTTTACACGCTGTTGTAAAGCCCTACAGTAGTTGTCCCATATAATCTTTTGTTCCTACCGTCAATTACGGTGCACAATTTAAGTTAAGCATCTTCATATTTGAATAATGACGACACGAAAATCTGAATTTCTATTCATTCCGTGACTACAACGAGACAATTGACAATATTGGTAATCGGTATTCTAGCTCAGGACTTTCTTATTCCAAATTAAACTAGAAGATTAATTTGTGGCATTATATACTCAAGCCGCCAATAGGCTGGAAAGGAATAACTCTCTATTGATTTATATATTTCCGCCGTAATTTCACTCTTTCGTAAATTTTAGATTTCCGCCGTACTCTTGCCTTTTATAAGATAATATATTTCCGCGATAATCAATTGTTTACCAGTTCAATATTTGAACGAGGGTGGGCCGGTGGCAAGCTAGTTCTATCTCTCTTTCGCAATTCCGTTGTCATTGCACCCCACCCTCACCTAACACCGCCTCCGGTAGTCGATGTACATGGCGTCTCTTACTTCCCATCAAGGCGGCCCTCCACTTGTTGTGCTCATTGGTGACAATGGCACAGTCTGTATCTCCGAGTCATTGCTGTGTGTTCGTTTTGGTTATCGGGCTGGCACGGTCCACATTGAACAAGAGGTCTATGATAGCGTAGGTATTCATGAGCAGTCCATTTATCAAGTGAAAGACAGTGATGCGGTAGGATTTTTTTGAGCTTGTGTCGTGGTTCATTCAAAGTTTTTGGTCTTACAGATGTTCAAATGGCCGCTCATGCGTCCCTAGCCGTGATGACTCCTCCGGTCGATTCTGGTGATACCAAACTCGTGCCCGGTTTAGGCACTAGGTCTATCCCAAGCGTCCATATTCTTAGCGATACAAAGGAAGATGAACTATCTGATGTGAACCTTGGTGAGTCAAAGATCCCCTGGACCTCGTCTTATCAATTAGCAACTCGTACTATTACTACCCCAGTTCCATCATATGCTCAAGCGTCTCCGTCTTATTTCTCAGGGAAGCCCCCACTTTATCCTGGCTGGAGAAACGTCAGGAGCATACTTATTCATGTCCGACATATCTGTAATAGGAAAGGGTCCACGTCTCAGTTGTCCCAAATTGATATCGATAGTTTTGATTTGAAACATGTTAAGTATTTGCCTCCAAAGTATGATGGGGACATGATATTCAAACTTCCTCCACTCCCGGAGGGTATTCCCCCACAGTTCGGGGGGGGCCTAGATGGGATGAGTAAACAGCACGATGGTCACACGTGGTGCAAGACAATGACTACAAATATCAAGAACGATTTTGGTCTTACGTACTGGAAATTTGTATGTACGGGGCATATACAGTGCCCTAACATCACTTGTGATTATTAGTCACGAAACGATGGGCGCTCGAATCAGACCGAGTGGAGCGTATTCGCGTTCACTCCATTTTCAGTGAATGGAGCACCATCCGAGAAATCAACGCTCTCATGTAAGGTCTGTCAAACCCCTCCAATTTGTCTTGCTCTTTGTGATGCACGTATATACTATGTGACATCTATCGATCCCGATCAAACACGCACTGCAATTTATTTGGGGCATCATCTTCATCCTATCTCGAAAGGCGTAGATCAAGATGCCGTGGACGTCATCCACAATTGCGTAGCAAAAGAAGTCCAACGTACGCCCAAGGCTACTAATTCTGCAATTGTCATGGCTGCGAGCAAGAATTTCCTCTCCGACTACCTGATCCGTCCACAGTCTAAATTGCCCAACCTTGAAGAAGCATCTTTGGATGTTGTCCTTGATCAATTCGAGACTCTTTCGTCTCCGAATATAAGGAATCTAGTGTCCACGTGCAAGAAGTTCTACAGTGGAGGGAAGGGTGTAATGGACAACATCATGGAGCTGAAGGAGTCGTCCAAATTCGTCTTCATCCACAAAAACAAGTTTCCAGGCCAGTCGCAAGGTAAAGTATTCCTTTTTAAAATGTTTCTCGACCGATGTGGAAGTGGTGTAGACCTCGCTAGGCGTATGCAACCCGGGAATGACCTCAAAGATTGTTGGTTGATGTTTGATCATGTCAAACGAGTCAAGGATTGGACTACCATGGCATGTCATGTGTACGACAGCAAGTATTATAAGGTAATAACAATTGCCATGTGCGATATGCAATCCGAGGATGCTCAAGCGCAGCAATTGTTCTGGGAGAATCTAAATGATACAATGAGACAACATGGCCTAGAAGACGTGAACTTCAAAGGCTTCATGCCTGACAGTGTTGGTGCAAATTGGCATGCCGTTCGGCGAGGATATGGCAGCGGCGACAAGGACAAGCCCATGGATGATAGAGAACGAACATGCTTGTTTCATTGGACAAAGTGTCTTCAGCGTGCGACCTCCAGAAGTATTCTTCTAGGCTTCCAAGAGCAACACATTGCCGTCTGCAAAATCTGGAAAAATGCAAAGACCCATGACGAGGCTGAAGCTCAGTACAATCTCATTCGAACATGGTGGTTGTCCTCTGGTGCCACCACCGAAATCGGACGTCGTGCTCTTGAGGATTGGATGGCATTCTGGTACTTTTGTTATCGACGATGGGACGGCGCAATGCAGCTTGTAAGTGGTCTTCATGCTCTATTTAGTTTACATGCCATTAGATCCTTCAAGAGTAATCAGCCCATATTTAATGACGATTGTTGCATTTCTTCAGGATCTCACGCTTGACGAGAAGGCTGACATGTCTTCCTACAACCTTACCGAAACAGTCTACAACTGTTGGCTGCAACAATTCGGAAACACAATGACGTGTCTATACGCAGCAACCGTAGACGACCTCGTCCGTGCTTTCTTGCAGATTACTTCGTATCGAGCATGGTTGAAGGGCGTCGCGTCGGGAAAAGGTCCGGACAAAGGTACGCTTTGGTTGCGATCCGCACAACGTTTGGGTGATCCTAAACTCATTGCTGATGCTGTTAGAAACCTCCCCGGAGCTAAGGATTTACTAACCAAGACATGCGGCTTAGAAGGTGCGGAATTTTTTGGATCCACGAAGCGCAAGCTTGACATGTCACCCAGGTCGTCTCACGATTCGCACAGGTCCGATACGGTGAACTATTCAATTCCCTGTGATGATAAAAAGGTGGCTCAGGCTTGCATCGAAGAGGCCCTTGGCGGACACGACTCTAGTGTCCAACATACAACCTCCGTTCTCGAATTGGACTAGTGGCACATTGCTCGGCTCCCCAAAAAGTCTGCTCGAAAATGCCAAGCATGGCAGGCTGACACTGGTGAGCCGTGCAACACCAAAGTTGCACGTGGAAGTCATGGAACTCCTGCCCCCACCTATTCGCGTATAAAGAAGGATTACAGATCGCCCCGTAATGTTACTGCGGAGTTCTGGTTTTGTCTAGATGATGTAGGCCGTTGTGTAAAGGGGTCGAAGAAAGCGTTTGTGATGGATTGGCCATCAGTTCTAATATTGTGGCCTGTGAAACTTGGCACAAATTTGACTGTGCATGAGGACTTAGCATTGGAGGAAGCAACTTTCCAATTGCAACAGCGTGGAGCTCTTTCACCACGAAGACAATTCCAAGTGTCTATAGACATGCCTCTTCCGCGTTCTCATTTCTCCATTCCAGCAAATCCCAATTCTCACCACAGCTTTCGGAATGTGTGAGCTGCAAAAACGGCTCACGGTGATGAATGGACCTCACGTCGGGTCCATTAAGGCTAATGAGTGGTGAAAATGGGTTATCCCATGGACTAGCTCGTGGTTTTTTGATTAAAATGGCCAAGTGGCCTTTCCCCTCACTAAAAGAGGAGCCATTTATGGGCAATCGCGGAATTTATGTAGTTAGCCAAAAAGGAAGAAAAAAAAAGGGGAATAAACCAGAAAAGAAAAGCAAAGAGAGAAGGGAAAAAAGACAAAAGAAAATTAGAAAAGAATTAAAATGAGTAGTGGTGGAGAAGAATTTACCTCCTATCGAGTTGTAGACCATATTCGGCCACGATGAAGAAATCACGAAACCAAAAAAAATGGGAGAAGAAGAAGGAGGATGGTGAGGAGAAAAGAAAAAAGAATGGGGCGTTAAAAGCCCTTAAAAAAATAGTCAAAAGGGTCCAAAAGAAGTGGAAAAGAATCCTCATCAATCACTAAGTAAATTAGGAATTACCCCAAGCAAGGGGAATTCAATTTAGGTAGGTTAAATTAGATTTTTGCACCTTTGAAAATTAGCTAATAGCTCACTTATTGAGATCATGCACACACATGTGGCATGGAGTCAAAGTTTAGATTTAGATATTCCTTGGTTAGTGGAACACCCACTTGTGTTAAATGCAAGGGTGGCTAGTGAATTATTGCTTTTTAGTTACTAGTTGTTTAGTGTGACCATTAATGTGCCCACCCAAATTGGCGGCTGTGAACGACGAAGGGAACGACCTTGGGAACAAAGAAGGGAGCAAGGGTCTTGGGGTTACCCCCTTGGAGGGCGCTCATTCGAAGGGTGGGAGGTAGGAGTGAGAGAGGTGTGTGGTAGGAGCTAGGAAACCGAGAGAGGTGTGTGGAAGGAGAGAGAGAGGTAGGGTTCAGATTTCCCCCTCCTGTGGGCTGGAATGTGATTCAATCGTTGCGAAAATAGGAGAGTAGATAGATTAGAAAGTTGGCTTTCCAACAAGCTCAAGAACACGCGGATCGGAGCTGTGACGACGAAGATACGGGCGGCGGAGTGAGGACGACCAGCTGGAGGATCGGTGGCGGATCTCATACGGCCTCAGGTTTTCCCTCGTCAGTAGCGGAGTTCTTGTCCAATCAAGCTAAGATTTTAGGAGTAGATAGATTAGAACGTTGGCTTTCCAACAAGCTCAAGAACGCGCGGATCGGAGCTGTGACGACGAAGATACGGGCTGCGGAGTGAAGAGCACCAACAAGAGGAGCAAGATCACGAGCTGAACAAGAGGAGCAAGATCACGAGCTGAACAAGAGGAGCAAGATCACGAGCTGACCAAGCAAGTCGAAGGCTAAGGATGGAGGGTGAACCGAATTAACTCAGGGAGCCCCTTTTCTTTTCTCCCTCGAACCTCTTCAATTCCATGTGTATGACTTGAACCCTAATTTTCTAAATACAAAAACCACGCGGAAGCGCTGCCAATTTTTCGGTAGAATTAGGGTTTGCTATATATTGAACTAAATAACCGATTAGAGCGCCATTAGTAAGTGAACACAGCTGGAGGCTCACTCTTAGTAAGGTTGGGGTGGATTCTTGTGTGAATGAATGTGATACATGCATAGGAATGTGGTGCATGATCTTGAATAAAGTCATATGTTGAAGGTGCACTGCTGGTCGCTGGCTGGGAAGTCCAGGGTCGAGTCAAATGATCAATTGAAGGCTGCCATCGTGTTAAGCAAGAAAAACTAATAAGAATACAAAAAACAAACGTAAAAAACGGAGTCATAATCACGAAGATAATGAAGAATTAAACTTTTAACATAAAAAGAGGAGCCTGTCTGCTGGTTGCTGCTGTTAGGGTCGCACTTGGGCCTGGAATTGGTGGTTAAGGTGCTAATCAAGTTCACAAGGCAAAATTGAACCTAATGGAGCTTTAAAACATTGGAAACAAAGCTTTGAGGCGGAATTTACGCTTGTCTAAAGGTTGGATTCAACCTAAGGCTCAATTCAGCCATCACATCACTAATTATTAACGAACCCTCTTAAGTGACCACACCTTGGGTCATCATGCTTGTATGAATGGTTAAAGTATGTTTGCACAAGGGGTTGCATCCCATATGTAGGATCTTGTGTTCAAGATAAGCCACTCCATTAGGGGGCGGTTTATTTGGCTCACATTTTGGTGCGTCCGCCGGGAGGAGGCGTGTTCATTGTTTGATTGTGTTAATTATTCTACCGTTGGATGTAGGGGTACAAACGCTAAGAGACTCATGGTGTAAGGAGCGGCATCGGGTGGCTTAAATGTAAGTGCCCAACCTTGCTCATGAATGGTTGATTGAGTGTCAATTGTGTGCATGTTTGAAAGTCTTGTGAATGAATGAACGTGCCAAGTTGTGTTTTAAGGTGGGTGTCTAGAAAGGAGTGTGGTTTCCCGACCTTCCAACCACAAAACACCTTGTGTTGGAAGGATCCCCTTCTAGTCTTGTGGCTTTGAGTCGAGCAAGGGGCCTAGGAGTGAAAGGTTGAGGCCCTCCCACGGTGTTCGTAAGAATTCTAGTGAGCTCCTAGGCCGAAGGGGAAGGGTGCAAGTGCCCGGGTATGGGACAAGGGCGCCCCTTCCTTCCCCCCGCGCTTGACTAACCACCAAGGTAAGAACAACTTGGTGTAATTGGAATGGTTGAATCAAAAGTTGCAAGTTAAGGCAATGTATGTGTGAATGAGCCACTTGGAGGGGAGTTGGAGTCGTAGACGCATCCAAGACGTAGGGGTGCTGTTTGGAAGGAGCGCTGCGTACGGTATGTGCACTACACCCTCTTTGTAGGACCACGAGTAGTAAATAGGACCAACTTGGATGTGGTGACCACGCTAGGGTTAGAAAACCCTGATTTCCCACTTGAGCCGTGTGGAACACTTGCCTTAGAACCGCTAGGTTTGGCCAACCACGAAATTGCATGCAACAAATCTTTTGCTAACAAGTGGATTGGCTGGAGTTGCTTCAAGGTAAGTTATCCCCCTCTATAACATTGTATGTGACTTATTGGTTGGCCTTAGCATCGATAGAGTGCGATTAGGTCCACGGTCGACTTCAACTAATGGTGACAGGGTGGCTGGAGATGCATCGAGGTATGTCTTCTTCACAGTGATAACATTGTATACACACCTTGTTGCATGCCGTCCCGTGATTGAGTCGTTTTCCTCCTAGTGGGTAATGCCTAGTTCAAGGTGGTAAAAGGTGGAAGGGGGGATACCAAAGATACTGAGGAACCCCACCTTTTATCAAATTGAGGTCTGGGTCAGCCCCACAGTAAGGATCTGTACCGTGTGGCGCCAGTTGGGGGACAGCTTTCCAACGGGGTGATGCTCGTGGAGACATTCCTCAATTCGGTTAGCTTTTTGTCGTTTGCCCTTGGAGGGTAGTCCTTAATAGGATTCTTCGGCGGCTTCATCGAGCTAAAACTCCACCACTAAAAATTGGGTCTTGGTCTTGGGTCAGTCCATCCTCATGATAGAATCGGGAGTAGGAGTGTTGGAAACATCCACTCACCGGTCGAATTAGGCCGTGCTTCGTGTAGTTTCACCCACGACCCTTAAACCTTGGATGGAAAATCTTTCGGGGGAACATGACCATCATCAACACACAACAAGATTCTCTTAGACTTTAGAGTAGATGTCCCGTGCCACAAGGTCCCAAAAACCTTCCCTCACACCACCGTGGGAACCGGCGAGTGAAAGGACTAGGTCTAGGGAACTCACTGAGGACACGGCGGAAGGATTCTTGGAGGTTCAGCTAGAGGCTATCCCAGCTCCTCCCCTTCTTTTTCCCCCATCTTTCCTTATCCCTGCATTTGATCCAGTGAACACCACCAACACCACTAGTCCACGAGGCAACACCTCAGCCCCTACCATGGCCTCTGGAGGGCCACCCCCGGTTCGGCCTCCCATCAACCCCTTGGTTCAGCCAAGGGGTTTACCAATTGTAGTACCCGAAGGCTTACAGGCGGCGCCTATGCCACCCAATTTGCCCACGTTTAGAGGAACTAGGGATGAAGACCCCTCCGCACATGTGGAACGGTTTCTAGAGCTCCTCACTACTTGTCTCATCACCAACACCGGGTATTTCCTAGTGTGGTTCTCGTGTACCTTAAAGGATGCCGCTTATGAGTGGTATAGGAACCACCCCCCCAACACCTTCCAGGACTGGGATAGCCTCATGAGGGCCTTTTTGGAGCACTTTAGACCCGAAGTAGGTCAAAGTAATGCCCTCACAGCCCTAGCCGCGCTACGCCAAGGTCCAGGGGAGGATATCACGACATACATTAGGAGATTCGACCTGGTGGTTACAAGGTTCGTGGGAAACCTCCTCACCAATGACACCTTAACCCAGTTCTTTATCCAAGGGTTCAACAATGAGGGAACCATTAGGGAGATTTTGAAGGTCCGCCCCGCATCGTTAGATGAGGCCAAGGCACAAGCTAGGCTAATAGAGCAGGTGGATCGAGACCAAGAGCGCATGTGGAGGAAGGAGGATCACCATATTCCTAGTTTCATACCCATCCATGCCAAGGGTAAGGGACCAGTCTTAGAACGTAACCAAGGATCCACAGGCGCACAAGTTCCTACGTGGAACTACTACGCCCCACCCTTGAACATTAGGCCACCAGTAGCCCTTCCTGAGCTCACCTATCATGAGGAGCGGGGCACATGGAAGGAGGAAATGAAGAACAAAATCCTTCAAGGCCAACAGGGCTTCCAGGATCAATTAGCTCAACAAATCAAGGCCATGCAAGACCAAATGGCCTTATTGATTAAGAACCAAATCCCTAATCCCACGCCTCCACCCATAGAATCCGGTAGACATGCTTCGGGCTTATGGTGCACTCAATGTGGTCAACCAGGCCACACCAACCCTTTTTATACCACTCCGGTGGCAGCACCCCAACACCAAGCTTCTCAACCTCCGTATGTGCCTCCTCATAGGAACCAACCACCGACAGTAACTAGCTACGTGCCTCAAGGCTATGCATCTCCAAGCCAAGGTTATGGGGGACCTCCGAGACCACGGTATGAAATCCATCAACCGTGTGGCAAGAGACACGCACCAGGGCAATGTTGGGTCGAAAGTGGGGTGGTATGCGGTAACTGCGGGGGTAATCACCCTACCCAAGTATGTCGTAGACCGGACAAGGTAATTCCCATGCCCTTTCCACCAGGAAACTATCCTCAACAAGCCCAAGATCATTTGAGAGGTGCGCGTAACCCCACCTCCGATAATACCCTTAGGCCTCCTAGTCTCTACTACGACTACAACAATCATCGCCAAAATCAGACTCCTCCAATGGGGGTGAATACCAAGGCCGAGTACATCCCTATTAACCAAGGGTAGAACCACAGGGGCCAACAAAACCTAGGGCAGAACCACGGGGGCCAACAAAACCTAGGGCAAAACCACGGGGGCCAACAAAACCTAGGGCAGAACCACGGGGGCCAACAAAACCTAGAGCAGAACCACGGGGGCCAACAAAACCAAGGCCCACAAGATGTGCGCTATGCCACCATGTCAAGTGAGATCGTGTCCACCCACAGCCCCTCCCTCACTGAGCTCAATGTAGTTTTCCACGAGGTAAGCACAACCAAGGAAGCAAAAACTTGTGAGTTACCGGCATTGGCAGTCCAGACTCGGTCTAGCCGACGGGAGCCTAGGTACTCAAGCCCCCCTCCACCTATACCAGAGGAAGGTGAGACCTCAGAAGAGGATTCACCTCACTTCTCTGACCTAAACGATACCACCAAGGAGGCGGTAGAAGGCACTAAACGAGCCAACTTCGAGTCCCCCCGTGGGATACCTAGGTCTCGAACACCCTTGTCCACCCCCCAAGAGCCATGGGAAGGTCCACCAATCCCTAGTCCCGAGGTAAACACGTTCCCGCAAATCGAGAAGCAAGGGGGAGAGGGGCCTTACGATTTATGGGCGGACTTGAGTCGCCTCAAAGCGGACATCACCATAGCCCAACTATTAGAGGTGTCACCACCCATGAGGAAGTCCCTTAGGTCGGGTACCCCAGTGAAGCGAAGGCCTAGGACAAGGGTCAGGCTGGCGGCTCAGGTTAAATCCGCACACCCCAATATCGAGGTCAAGGCGATACAAATCGAGGTTTCGATTGTGGACAAGATCGTACCTAATGTACTAGTAGACGGTGGTAGTGGGTTGAACATCATGCCCCTCTCAACCATGGAGAAACTAGGCCTTGACATCACAGAACCTTCACCGTACATCATCAACATGGCTAATCAAAGCTTGGAGGCCCCGTTAGGCCAAATTAGTGGTTGTAAAGTGACCACGGGGGGGGTAGAGTATTCCCTCACCTTCCAAGTCATCCGAATGCACTCCAACAAGGAGGCATACCCCTTGCTACTAGGTAGGCCTTGGTTGCGGATTGCCAATGCCTCGGTAGAATGGGGGGGCCAAAACCAAACATCACCTATGGTCCACCGGAGAACCCTACTACAGTCCATATCCAACCAAGTAGGCTAGGAATATGCCGTGGTTGCATGGGCTCGTCGGAGGATGAATCACCAGAGGTACTATCAAAGGAGCCTCCTAAACGGGTGAGGTTTGCGCCCCACAAGGCGGTGGATCGAGCCCAACCCTGGAAGGCCCACATAATGCCATTTAAAAGCATGGGACCGGGCCTTTATGAGTGGGTTCCCACCGGGGAATTTGTAGACTGGTTGAGGGAGCACCCTACCTCGAGCGCGGATGAAGCCATGTCCGTGCATTTCATGGAGAGTGAGCTCATTGGAAGGGAAACCGGGTTGGAACTTAGCCTAGTTCCCCTCCTCGATGACCTAGAACCCTCGGCGGTGTTTGGAATGGATGTGGAGGGCACGCAAGGGGACGAATTGGAGGTTTTGGGAGACGAAGGCCCTCTCAACCCATCTCTCCACTTCCGCAGGACATCCACCGGTATCCTAGCTAGTGGTTCGGGGGCAACATACCCCCAAGTTCCGAATGATTGGTACAAGGGACCTACCCAACAACCACACGTTCATCATGATGATTGGAAGTTGATGGTGGTTTCTCATGAGTAGGATGAGGTCCGTAGTATTAAGGTGGGCGTTGGGTTGACCGAGGAGGAGATGGTGAAATACAAAGCACTAGTGGTCGAGTTTGGGGACATTTTTGCGTGGTCGTACAAAGACCTCAAGGGCATTCCCCCGGCGGTAACACAACATCACATCCCTCTTCTCCCGGGCACTACTCCCATTAGACAAAAGGAGCGGCGTATGAATCCTAACCTACAGCTCATTGTCAAGGCCGAATTAGAGAAGCTCCTCCAAGCGGGGTTCATTAAACCCGTAGAGATATCCGATTGGGTATCCCCCATGGTGTTGGTTAAAAAGAAAAATGAGAAGCTACGGGTGTGCATTGACTATAGGAAACTCAACCATCACACCCAAAAAGACCACTTCCCCTTGCCATTTATCAACACCATCTTGGAGGAGGTAGGTGGTCATGATCTTTATACGTTTATGGATGGCTACTCGGGCTACAATCAAATCTCCATTGCCCCAGAGGACTATCACAAGACCACGTCTTATCACCCTCAAACCAATGGGCACACCGAACGGGTCAACCAAACCCTCGTAAACATCTTGAGGAAAACGGTCACTGATTCCAAGAGGGATTGGGACACGAAACTCCCCGCCGCGTTATGGGCTTACCGAACCACGTTCAAAGTGACCACCCATGCTACTCCCTTCTCATTGGTGTATGGCATTGAAGCCATTTTACCCATCAAGTTCGAGATCCCCTCTCTGCGAGTGGCCGTGACCGAACGATGGTCCATGGCCACGTCCTCAGCCGATCGGTTAGAACGATTGGAGGAGCTCGACGAGATGCGCCGGTGGAGCGCCCAAAACATGGAAGCCATCCAACGAAGGAGGAAAATTGCCTTCGACAAACGGAACAAGGTCCGGTCATTGAGACCGGGAATGCTAGTCCTCCTTCAAGACGCGAGGAGATTGGATTTTCCAGGGAAGTTCGATGCTTTGTGGTTGGGACCCTATCTCGTGAAGGAGGTCTTCCCAAACAACTCCGTTCAATTTCAAACCCTGAACGGCGAGGATTTTCCCACGCGAACATCGGGCAACCGATGCAAAGAGTACAAGGTGTGATTTGTTCACGACCTTCACAAGTGGACCTCCACATTTTGGTACTGCCATGGGTCATTCGAACACAAAAAACGTAGATATTGACCATGTGCCCATGAACAAGAGTGGGTTCTCTGCCTCTTCGAGTTGTCCCAGATGGCCGCCATGTGTGAGCCGCAAAAACGGCTCACGGTGATGAATGGACCTCACGTCGGGTCCATTAAGGCTAATGAGTGGTGAAAATGGGTTATCCCATGGACTAGCTCGTGGTTTTTTGATTAAAATGGCCAAGTGGCCTTTCCCCTCACTAAAAGAGGAGCCATTTATGGGCAATCGCGGAATTTATGTAGTTAGCCAAAAAGGAAGAAAAAAAAAGGGGAATAAACCAGAAAAGAAAAGCAAAGAGAGAAGGGAAAAAAGACAAAAGAAAATTAGAAAAGAATTAAAATGAGTAGTGGTGGAGAAGAATTTACCTCCTATCGAGTTGTAGACCATATTCGGCCACGATGAAGAAATCACGAAACCAAAAAAAATGGGAGAAGAAGAAGGAGGATGGTGAGGAGAAAAGAAAAAAGAATGGGGCGTTAAAAGCCCTTAAAAAAATAGTCAAAAGGGTCCAAAAGAAGTGGAAAAGAATCCTCATCAATCACTAAGTAAATTAGGAATTACCCCAAGCAAGGGGAATTCAATTTAGGTAGGTTAAATTAGATTTTTGCACCTTTGAAAATTAGCTAATAGCTCACTTATTGAGATCATGCACACACATGTGGCATGGAGTCAAAGTTTAGATTTAGATATTCCTTGGTTAGTGGAACACCCACTTGTGTTAAATGCAAGGGTGGCTAGTGAATTATTGCTTTTTAGTTACTAGTTGTTTAGTGTGACCATTAATGTGCCCACCCAAATTGGCGGCTGTGAACGACGAAGGGAACGACCTTGGGAACAAAGAAGGGAGCAAGGGTCTTGGGGTTACCCCCTTGGAGGGCGCTCATTCGAAGGGTGGGAGGTAGGAGTGAGAGAGGTGTGTGGTAGGAGCTAGGAAACCGAGAGAGGTGTGTGGAAGGAGAGAGAGAGGTAGGGTTCAGATTTCCCCCTCCTGTGGGCTGGAATGTGATTCAATCGTTGCGAAAATAGGAGAGTAGATAGATTAGAAAGTTGGCTTTCCAACAAGCTCAAGAACACGCGGATCGGAGCTGTGACGACGAAGATACGGGCGGCGGAGTGAGGACGACCAGCTGGAGGATCGGTGGCGGATCTCATACGGCCTCAGGTTTTCCCTCGTCAGTAGCGGAGTTCTTGTCCAATCAAGCTAAGATTTTAGGAGTAGATAGATTAGAACGTTGGCTTTCCAACAAGCTCAAGAACGCGCGGATCGGAGCTGTGACGACGAAGATACGGGCTGCGGAGTGAAGAGCACCAACAAGAGGAGCAAGATCACGAGCTGAACAAGAGGAGCAAGATCACGAGCTGAACAAGAGGAGCAAGATCACGAGCTGACCAAGCAAGTCGAAGGCTAAGGATGGAGGGTGAACCGAATTAACTCAGGGAGCCCCTTTTCTTTTCTCCCTCGAACCTCTTCAATTCCATGTGTATGACTTGAACCCTAATTTTCTAAATACAAAAACCACGCGGAAGCGCTGCCAATTTTTCGGTAGAATTAGGGTTTGCTATATATTGAACTAAATAACCGATTAGAGCGCCATTAGTAAGTGAACACAGCTGGAGGCTCACTCTTAGTAAGGTTGGGGTGGATTCTTGTGTGAATGAATGTGATACATGCATAGGAATGTGGTGCATGATCTTGAATAAAGTCATATGTTGAAGGTGCACTGCTGGTCGCTGGCTGGGAAGTCCAGGGTCGAGTCAAATGATCAATTGAAGGCTGCCATCGTGTTAAGCAAGAAAAACTAATAAGAATACAAAAAACAAACGTAAAAAACGGAGTCATAATCACGAAGATAATGAAGAATTAAACTTTTAACATAAAAAGAGGAGCCTGTCTGCTGGTTGCTGCTGTTAGGGTCGCACTTGGGCCTGGAATTGGTGGTTAAGGTGCTAATCAAGTTCACAAGGCAAAATTGAACCTAATGGAGCTTTAAAACATTGGAAACAAAGCTTTGAGGCGGAATTTACGCTTGTCTAAAGGTTGGATTCAACCTAAGGCTCAATTCAGCCATCACATCACTAATTATTAACGAACCCTCTTAAGTGACCACACCTTGGGTCATCATGCTTGTATGAATGGTTAAAGTATGTTTGCACAAGGGGTTGCATCCCATATGTAGGATCTTGTGTTCAAGATAAGCCACCCCATTAGGGGGCGGTTTATTTGGCTCACAGAATGGCTACGGGATTTGTAGAACAACACATGCTCCCACAATTGACCAACGCAACAAGTGGTCAAGCGCAGCTCTTATGAATAATTGCTACGTCTTGAATCTGTTTGCCATACCGTATCCGGGATGGGGATGCATTATCTCTCTTGACACGGGGAAGAACAAGTCCTATTGCGTCACGTTTACGGACCTCCCAGGATGCTCATGCCCGGATTTTTGAAAATGCAATTTGAAGCGTTGGGAAAGAAGGGGCAATGGAAGTATTGCAAACATGTGTATTACATCTTACGTTACCTATGTAAGATGGACTACAAAGAAGACATGTTCATGCATGCTCCAAGCTACAGCTTTAACGAAGTTATGTGCATTCTCGAGCTTGTTAACATCACCAAACGAGTGTGAGGAAGGCGTTCAAGTCGTATGTATTAGAAGTATCTATGTTTCTAGGCTCCTCAAGTGAAGCATCATGTATACATGCTCAGTCCATCATTGATTTCATGACTACAGTTGATATCATGAATTCAATTAATATATGAAGAGTTATATTATCCTGAGTAGTAGATTTCCATACTTAGCATGATCTACAGTTTGAAGTGGACGTATTTATACATAAATCATTGGAAATGAAGACTGCCAATATTGTGGGAAAATAATGAAACATTTGTCCGTTGATATGCATGGAATGCGAAGGTGATTTCCGTGCAATTCGTTTATAAAAGATAATACCCATGTAAATCGAATGTGGTACCGGTTTAATACACATGAAATATCCACTTAATACCTAGGTGATACCCGTTGTATGCTAAGAACGAAAATATCATAAATTCAGGAAGTATTGTCCAAAATTGTCCGCTTGAAATAATATTCTACCACAACGTTGTCTTAAACCTAAGTAAATATCTGCTTTGTAAACTAATATGGCAATTTACAAATGTCGGGATTTTGTCCAAAAAAAAACAAAATGACACACCATTAATTTATAACAGTGAACTCTAAAAGACCGAAATAAAGGAAAAATACCCAATTTCCCAAGTTACTACGGCTATAGGGTAATTTCTTAAATTAGATGTTTTTGACAAAAATGTTACCAAAACTTGATAATTGGCTGAAAGAACCTCGAATTTCACTTTTTTCTTTAAAAAATGACCAAAAAAATCCAGATTTTAGGATTTTTTATGCTCACCGCTCGCCGCTCGCTGCTCACCATTCACAAGATAGCGTCACTGATTAAACTAGGAGATTTCCAGGACTTTGAAAGGTATGATTGATTTTCCCAATAGTTATTGTTTCTGCACTTTCTCGTCGGCTGAACCCCTATTTCTTTGATTTCCACATAATTACAAAGATAGTTGTAGATCTCAACAAATTGCATTGTATAAATTCACTAAACATTTGCATGTTTAGATCAACTATATCATTTTGGGAGGCTCCCAATCTTCCAATTTAATGAATATGGTGTTTTTGGGATGAAGCTTGAACAAATAACAAATATGCATCTGAAGGTGATACTCGTGGTAGGAGGTGACAATACATGGCATTTTCTTTTAATTTTTTACAATTTTAGTTGACTTACCTAAACATATATTAGTTTGGAACAATGGGTCGGTATATTAGTATATATACTAGTATATCGACCCGTTGTCCCCAACGTGTAGTGTGAGTTTAGGTAAGGTAACTAAAATTGTAAAAGTAAAAGTAAAAAAAGTAAATGCCACATGTTGCCGCCTCATATGGTGGGTATCACCTATGTATCCGTGGTTTCCATCATCGAGTATGTCCCTTCTTCTTCTACTCAGCTATATTGCCACGTGTCAAGCAAGGCCAAGATCGGGGTAGGCCGGGTATTGCCACGTGGCGCAACAAATTGTTTGGGTACTAACAGGGTATTGGCCCCTCCTCTTTTATTATATGTAATAGATTCACTACATATAATAAATGGCCAAGGGCTCATACTTGGACTTATACATAGGCATCTCAAAATGCACCACACGGCAATATCCGGGTCACTTTTTCTTTACATATACGTAGGAAATCTATCTAAATAACGGGCATATGTTTACTTTATTGAGAATTATCCTTGGCCCGTGGAGGACAACGGGGTCCACCAATATATATATTAGTATTCTTACATGTTGTCCTCAACAGGTAATATAAGTTTAGGTAAGTTTATTAAATTATAAAAGTAAATTCAAAATCAAAAATAAAAATAACAAAAATAAATGCCATGTATCGCCGCCTCCTATGGTGGGTATCACCTAGGCATCACATGGTACTCATAGGTCTATTATTTTGTACTAGTTGACCCCCCGTTGTCTCTAATAGGCAAAAAAATCGCCAATAAAATAAACATGTATCCATTATTAACTTTAGATACCCGGGTTGCCTAGGTATATAATGAAAAGTATTAAAGTAAATGCCAAACGTTGACTTCCTCGAGAAGAGGGTATCACCTAGATATTGGAGGTTTATACATCCCAGAATGCGCCATGTGGCATCCTAAAATGCGCCATGTGGCGATATGTGGGTCATTTTTATTTTATATACGTTGGAAATCCAAGTATCAAAATAATGGGCATATGTTTACTTATTGAGGATTATCACTTATTGAGAATAATCCTCAATAAGGTAATCATATGCCCATTATTTAGACACCTGGGTCTTCTACGTATATAAAGTAAAAGTGACCTGGATATCGCTACGTGACACAATGGATTGCTTGGGTATCAACCGGGTATTAGCCCTTGGCCATTTATTATATGTAGTAGACTAGTTGACCCCCCGTTGTCGTGGAGAGAGAATTTGCCTTGGGAAAACGTTGGGTTCTTGGCCGCTACCAGTTTCAGTCAAAAGAAAAGGAAGATGCCACAAATATGAATTCCATTAATCTACAATGATGACCAAAGTCTTGATCTACATAGAAAGTCGAGTTTTTGGTTCATCTTGACAAACCCTTGCAAGTAGTCAAACATGAAGTTGTATAAACATGGGCAGCTGAACCCCTTCCTACTAAATCGGGCTCTTTTACTTCTAAACTAACTATATAAACACATGCAATAGCTTTTTGAAAAGCTAATATAATAAGGTTTCTATATCCAAAGTTTCAAGACAAAAAGATCTTTACAACTATTTCTATGAAGAATCAAAGTTACTGCTCTAAATTAATGAAGGCAGCCGACCCCTTCCCATTCAAACTAGCATAACTCTTGCACTATAGCTTGGAAATAAACATCTAATAGCTTTTTGAAAAGCTAACAACAAGATAAACAAGTGACAAAAGTTTCAACTCTACTGGCTCTAATCATAATGAACTATGGTTATTCAAAGTCTCTGCTTTAAACTTGTGGAATGAAAACCGCTCCTCCGAGAACACCCCTTTAATAGTTCAAGTGCCATGGCTCCATAACAACTCGGATTTGAGCTTGTGATAGCTCATTAGAAAGCTAATACAATCACCACTATATGTACAAATATTCACTATCTCACTCTTTGTATACAAGTTTCTACATGGAATCAAAGTTACTGCTCTCGAAAATTCATGGCAGAAGTACCCTCTTTTATTCAAATTCACACCATAACTTCTACATAACTTCGACTGGAGCGTGTAATAGCTTGTTAGAAAGCTATTAACAAGTTCTACATCACTCTAAAAATTGACATCAAAACTCACAAAACTGTACATATCACACTCGAAAACTTGAACGTCTTTTTATACTAAATGGAAGAGGCTTTGGCCGAGGGAGGAGGGAAGAAAAGTCAAGGGCCTAAATCAGCCCATGCTTCTCTAGCCTTCCTCTTTACTCGCCCTTGGACACCAAAGTCTATTTACCTCCAAATCTTATCCAAATCTTTCCACATAAGCCTAGCTTGACTTTTATTTCCTAACCTATAACTCTACTACAAGTTGGCACTATATTTCTCTCCCTAATCTAACCCCCGAACTAAACATTTCTTGTTTCTACTACAAACTATAATACCATAACACTCTGTTTAAGTTTTTTGATCTCAGAAGAGTTAGAGAATAGCTTAAATATCATTAGAGCCCACGTACTGCCATCGACCGCGGCTTAGTTCGGCTGGCTAAGCTTTTCGTTGCACCTCGCCGGTCCGGGTTCGATTCTTTGGCTTGTCAGAGCGGCTGGCGCTCGCGCGGTCAGGGGACTGCCGGAATCAGCAGCAAATCCAGCTGGTGGACGCTCTTAAGCCCTAAGCTAGTGACAAGATGCAGTAAAGATCCTCTAAGATAAGTTTCTAGCCTGGTAGGGTAATTGAGGGAAAAAACCATTTATTCTCCACAATTACCTTAACCAGCTAAATTCCCCATTTTTCTTCTCAATCTTATTTTTTTATATCATGAACTGTATTGCATCACGACACCGTTGTACCCAACAAACCAAGGACAATTACCAATAAAGTAAACGCATATCCGTTGTTTACCTTAGATACCCGGATTGCCTAGGTATATAAAGTAAAAGTATTAAAGTAAATGCCATATGTCGACTTCCTAGAGAAGAGTGTATCACTTAGATATTGGATGTTTCCACCACCACGTAGTGGCCTTGCTCTTTTATAATATACTAGCAATTGGCGCTTGCTTTGCAGCGCATTAGTCAAACCATTTAATCAGTTTTTATTTTACAAACTATTAAAAAAATGTTACATGATTCACTGCACTATTGACTGCCCAATTAACTGCACGGTTGACTACACAATCAACTGCACAATTGACTGCACGATTAACTGCGCGGTTGACAATAGCGTTTCTATAGTTCATTGCATGGTTGACTGCATGGTTGATGTTGTATAGTTCACTGCGTAGCTTATGATTTTAGTAGTATGATGACTAGTGGACCCTCTATTGTCCCCAACGGACCGATGACAATCCTCAGTAAAGAAAACATGTGCCTATTTTTTAGATACCTAGTTTTTTTACTTATATAAAGTAAAAGTGACCCGCATGTCGCCACATGACACATTTTGAGATGCCTAGGTATTGGTCCAATTATTGGCCTTGGCCATTTATTATATAGAGAGACTAGTATACCAAGTTCCAATTTGTTGTCTCGAACGGGTAATGTATATTTAGTGGAATAAAATTGAAAAATGTAAAAGTAGAAATAAAAGAAATAAAAAATAAATGTCACATGTGGTTGCCTCCTAGGGTGGGTATCACCCCGGTATCCCCGATTTCCATCACCGGGTTGTCCCTTCCTCTTTTACCTAGTTGACCAAAATGCGCCACGTGGTGATATCCAAGTCACTTTTCCTTTAAAAACGTGGGAAATCC
Organism: Bryoerythrophyllum caledonicum; assembly: GCA_963971425.1. Lineage (NCBI taxonomy): Eukaryota > Viridiplantae > Streptophyta > Bryopsida > Pottiales > Pottiaceae > Bryoerythrophyllum > Bryoerythrophyllum caledonicum. The sequence continues at coordinate 2,517,271 of OZ020518.1, read as the reverse complement.
GGGTATTTAAATAATAGGCATATTTGTACTTTGTTGAGGTTTATCAAAATAAACCTATTGCTACGTATCAAAAAAGGCTAATATCAGGGTAGGCTAAGTATCGCCACGTGGCGCAACGGATTGCTTGGGCACTTATCAGGTATTGCCCCCTCCTCTTTTATTATATGTAGAAGACTAGTATACCAACCCATTGTCCTCAACAGTTAATGTAATTTTAGGGTAGTTAACTAAAATTGTAAAAGTAAAAAGAAAAGTAAAAGAAATAAAAATAAATGCCACATGTTGCCGCCTTCTATGGCGGGTATCACCTACGTATCCCTGGTTTTCATCACCAGGTATGTCCCTTCCTCTTTTACCTAGTTAATGCCACATCTCAATGAAGGCCAATATTGAAGTAGGGCTGGTATTGCCACATGGCACAACCGATTGCTTGGGTACTGCCTAAGTATTGGCCCCTCTTCATTTATAATATGTGGTACATATACTAATGGACCCCCATTGTCCCCAACGGGCCAAGGATAATTCCCAATAAAATAAACGTATATCCGTTATTTACTTTAGATACTCGGATTGCCTAGGTATATAAAGTAAAAATATTAAAGTAAATGCTAGAAAATGGGTATCACGGAGGTATTGGAGGTTTCCACCACCAGATATTGGTCTTGCTCTTTAAAAATAATATAGAAGTAAAATTAAATATAATAAAAGAAAATGTCATATGTCACCGTGTCCTATGGCATGATACCTAAGTGATATCCATAGGCCTTTTATTGTTCCTAGCTATTGCCACGTATCAAAGAAGGCCAATATTAGAGTAGGGTGGATATCGCCACGTGGCGCAACATATTACTTAGGTACGGACCAAGTATTGGCCCTTCCTCTTTTATTAAATGTAGTAGATATTGAGAGATATTATAGAAAGAGAAGCTACATACCTAGTTGGTACCAAGGCATTGTATAAGGCAACACGTGGCGATACCAAGGGGAGCAACGGGCTAGACTTAGATAGGTGGCATTCCCTTTAGGCGGCAATGATTGGGCTACGAAGAGGTACGAAGTAAGTGCAATTTGGCAAAACCCAACACGGGACTTGAAGTGAGTGTATAATCGGGAGGGATTGAGTGCACGTGTGGCATCCGCCGTTGATAGTAGCATCTAAACTTCCAGCTCAAATCCCAATAGTGGTACAACTGCAAAACCTAACATAAGAACTGCAATTCAATACACTAAACACTGAATATAGTGTAGAGGGATTATTGATGTAGATCACTCACACTAATTTTCATCAAAGCATGTGCATGTCAAGTTCTGATTGGGTATTTGTTCTCAAGCAAGTGTGTGTTAGTCAACAATTGCATGTAAATTTTCAATTAATGTAGGAAATTTCAAATAGTCTGGTCTACACTATATTCACAAAACGGTGTAGTGAGTAGAGGATTTTGATTCATACAGGGAGAGTCCCTTCAATAGTAAGGGACTCTCCCTCCGTAATATCCAACACAAATTTGGATTGGGAAGGGATTTATTGGGATTGATTGATTCTGCAAGTTTTTATCATTTGTTCTTTACATTTTCATATAGCATGAGTTTTTTTAATCAATTATTTCTTTTGAATTTTTGAATTTTCATTTGCAAGGGACAGAAGTTTCTCCTAGCTGGATGATGTGTTTAGGAGGGAGGTACATTCAAATTCTTGACGGTTTCTCGGTTGCCCAAATTTTATGTACCTATGTTGAAGCCACATCTGGGTTGCAACATTATATTTTCTGCGTTTGACTTTCTATATACTATTGGTTTGAGTCATGGCACACCGATGACGTGGTTGTGAGTTCAAGCCCCCATGCCAGCGTGGTGCCTACCACCATAGTCCACCCAACTATGAGTAGGAGCACATGGCCCTGGACCCGAACCCCCTTCACTTCGTCGGGTAGAACCCATCTGGTCACTTGGGTTTCAATCTGAGATTCTAGGGACCAGATGGGGATCGAAAGCCAGCCGCACTGCTGGCATGTGTGCCTGCTTTATGGTGGGGGTCTTATGATCTTGTTGTACAGGTACCCAAAAAGCCCTTGGGGGATGTCATGTTGGTTGTCTCCAAGTCACTTAGTGTAGAAAAGTGTTCATCCTTAAAAGGGGAAAGTAGTTCTATTACACTACTCTATGTCCCGTGGCCATAGGCTTAGTGAAGTGAATAAACAAACACGATATTCACGCCGGCCTTCAACGCGGACCGGGGAGTTCTTCTTTGTATACAATAGTTACAAAAGTTTGTATATGTATAGTGGCAAGCACAAGTAATCGAACAGAGAGGCATCTCTCATAAATATGCCCACTGTAGCATAATTAATGAGTTCGTAAGATATTTTTTGGGATTGCTTTAGTCAACACACCACATGGCACCTTATTAACATTGACTCCTTTAGAATTTGACACTTGTAGAGATTATACATGCAAAGATCATGAAGAGGTGCGTACGACTTATTATGCTCACAAGTTGTGCACACCATAATCTTCTCATTACATATCCATTGTAAAGCTTTTTGTTGTGAATTTTTTTTGTAAGATTTGGAGAGGCCCTTGGAAAGTAGCCATGGCTCCTAGAAGATTTGAGAATGATCGCAGAACAGTTCTTGAAATGTATGAGCGAGGGAACTCATATAGAGAGATTTCAGCACTTCTAGGCATTCCTCGAAACACTTGTTCTGACATAGTGCGACGGTTTCGTGAGAGAGAGACCTTGAAAGACAAAGCTTCACCTGGTAGACCTAGAATTCTTGATGAACGTGGTGACCGTGACATTGTGAGGAGGTTAAATGATCCACATACTAGTACAGCTGCAGCTGTAGGACGTGCATTACGATGTGAGGGTATGCGATTGAGTGATGATACGGTGAAAAGAAGTCTTCGGAGGCAAGGGCTAAGAGCATGTGTGAAGACCAAGAAGCCACTTTTGATAAAGAAGCATCGAGCTTGTCGTTTGCAGTGGGCAAAGAAGTGCAAACATGCAACTTGAGAATTTTGGAGTCATGTCATTTTTTCTAATGAATCCAAGTTCAATCTTTTTGGCTTGGATGGACGTCAATATTGTTGGAGAAAGAATGGAGAGCGTCTTTTGGATCAGCACGTGCAACCTACAGTCAAATATGAGGGAGGAAGCATAATGGTTTGGGGTTGTATGAGTTGGGAAGGAGTTGGCAAGCTTCATTTGATTGAAGGGAAGATGGATAAATATGTATATCGCAATATTTTAGAGATAGAACTTATGGGCATTATACAAGTGCAAGGTTTAGAAGAAGATCATGTTTTGTTTCAACACGACAAGGACCCAAAGCACACTGCACATTATGTTGTAGATTGGTTGTGTGCTCAAAAGTTTATTACTATTGGGCATCCTCCACAATCACCTGACCTCAATCCAATAGAACATATTTGGAATGAAGTAGATCGTCGTATGAGGAGGTTTGAGAGGAAACCTACCAAAAAAAGTGAATTGTGGGAGAAGATTCAAGAGATTTGGTACAACATAGAGGTTGATGTTGTCAGGAAGTTAATACGCTCTATGCCTCAAAGAGCTCTTGATGTCTACCATGCAAAAGGTGGATATACACGGTGGTAGCGCTTGTGAGTGGTTAAGAGCTAAATCATTGAGTCATATAGTTATATTGTGACTTAATATATTGTTTTCTATAGCTGATATACAATAAAATGAATTTCGTGCATAAAGAGTTGGACAAGCTTGTTGCACATATGAATTATTGTGTGTTTTTCTAGTTCATACTTTTATTGAAAACTTTGTGTTTTATGCTTGTTGCATCTATATACTCTGATGGTTATATTCTTGCTATTTTATGACAATTCATGTGGATGTCGTAGCTAATTTTCTAAAGAAGCTTCTATTGTACGACTATTTATGCTTGCCACTGTATAGAACACGATTCAATGACATATGACATTTCAATTTTAGATCATATATGGTGTTGTATTTAAAGATGAAAAGGTTTAGATATTAGAGTTATCCGCAAAGTACCCCAAATCCTCAGTTTCTAACCTGTAAAATGGAAAAGCCAGGGTCGTCGAGTCCACTGGCAGGATTTCACTGTAGACCATGAATAGAACACTGGTTAGACTATTTTTTGAGCCCTAGAATTCCCAAATTCGAGTTTGTGCTTGGCTTTTATTTTAAGCAAACTCTGACCCTTCACATCATGCACAACTCTAGGATTGTAGGATACATGCCAGAGTGTCATGACGTTCATGATTGTTCTTGTTTTTTTTGGGAGATTTGTGCCACTTGTGCCATAAATAACACCTCCTCAAAACCCTCAAACTCTGAATTTTTTTCACAGGATTACTTTGCGGCTACACTCAAATACAGGTTAGATTCTCTTTTGCATGAAAAAAGGAGGACAAATGACCGGTTCCCTTTACGAATAACTCAATTGAAGGATGTTAGTTGAAGAATCTTCGATCCAAAGTTGTATATTTCAGTAAATTTTAATACATTTTTTTGTATCATAAAGGTAGAATATGTAACCGCATAATTGGTCTCTACAAACCTTTAACCCTATAAGGCCAGGCTGGAGACAACAAATCAAAAACTAGGAAACAATCAACTCCCATTTACAGTAGCCTCGTTGGTTCTTCCAACTATATACAAAGGCTGTTGTAATGAGCGGTTGCTACAACAGAAAGCGCAAGCAAAGGTTGTATTGTGGAAGTATTGGATGAACAATGATGGCTTTTTCAATTTGGTGGGAGTGATGACAACTTGGAAGTGCACGGAAAGCAAGGCCATTCAACAATGAATGAGGTTGTAATAGCAAATGGCTGTTGTAATGAGCAGAAATTTGTTCGAAATCCAAGCCGCCTTTTATGATGAGATTGTTGTTATACCAGATGCTTTTCTAACGGGAGCTGACCGAATATATGAAGATAAGCTACTACATACTGTAAATGGAAAAAATGAAAGAAAAGAGGGAGAGAAAGAACAAATAGTGGAAAGGGAGGATAAGGGAAAAAGAAAACAAAAGCTGAAAAAGAAAAGAACGACGAAGATAAAGAACAGGAAAAGTAGGAGGATAAAACAGAGAAGAAGGAGAAATGGAGAAGGAAAAGAAGAACAGAAGGAATGCAGCGATCTCAGCTTCAGCTACAAGCAACAACAACCTTCTTCGTCTTCTACAAGAACGATCGCATGACCTTGAGCATCATACGAGAGCTATGGCCGCCATGGACACGGCGTTGCGGCGAATGCAGGAGGCTGCTCAAGCGGTGAGCACATTCCACGGCAACAACAAGGAAGCGATCCCGGACGCGGGCGCCGTGACGGCGGATTGCAAGCAGTGGGGCATCACCGCGGACCTGAAGCAGCATCAGGCCGAGGGCGTGGCCTGGCTCATCAGCCGCTACCTGCAAGGCGTCAATGTCATCTTAGGTACTTCCCTTACCCACTCAAACGTCGCATGATGTGGAAAATTTCAATAAATTCTGATGAGGATGATGTCCAGGGTCTGTATTTTCCGGTTGAACTGGAGTTTTGATTAGATGTCACATGAGTTTAAAGATGTGACGAAATTCTAGGGTGTTTGGAGTTCATTTGATGAGGATGTTTTTTTTTTTTTTTTGGTTGGATTGGAATTTTCAGAGATTTGATTGCTTGCTTGATATGTTGATTTGCAGGTGACGAGGTGCGTGTTCTTTGCTTGGGAGCGATGAATGGTTTGAGGATTGGAGGGATCGAGTGTTTGCTTTTCCTGTTACACGTTGTTTTGTTAGGGGTTGATGTTTTATGACGTGAGATTTTTTTGCTAGGGTTTTGGGTTTAACGTTTTGGCTTTGCATTGCAGATGGGCTTAGGGAAGACGCTGCAGTCGATTGCCTTGCTTGCATATTTAAAGTCCGCACGATCTAGCAAAGGCCCATTTTGTAAGGCAATTTTCTCTGCGTTGATTTGGCATTGTTTTGTCATGACGAGGATCATCATTCAAAAGCTCCAGAATGTTGCTAATGTTTATAAGACTTGTTGTGGCAGTGGTGATATGCCCGTTGAGCGTCACAGAGGGATGGGCTCTAGAGATGGCGCGATTTGCACCACATTTGAGAGTACTGCGCTATGTTGGAAACAAGGAGGAGAGAGACGAAATTCGTCAAAAATTGTGCAAACACGTCAATGAACAAGCCTCACAAGCTCGTGTATGATTTCCGTTTTTTAGGAAGTGAATTTAGGGATTAGGTTTACCAGGATAGCCTATCATTTTTTAAGGGTTTATCCTTGAGTATTTTGACATTTTGCTGTCTGTTTGAAGTTATGTTGGTCGCCTTCAGATTTTCTTACGGGTGGTGCTCTTTGTTTGTGAGGTCTTGCAGGCAAATCCTGACTTGCCATTTGATGTACTTCTAACTACCTACGAGCTTGCCATGGCTGATGTCACATTCTTAAGCCGCCTGCGTTGGTGCTATGCCATAGTTGATGAAGCCCAGCGGCTCAAAAATGCCAACAGTGTATATGACCACTTCTATTTTTTATGTTGGATCAATTGAAAAAAAATGGATTGAAGTCTTTCCATCGCTCTCTCTGTTGTATCCTCATTTTTTAATACAGTCCATCCACTCATATACATTACTATATTTGTTGCTAGAAATATATTACTAATATGTACCACTGTATATGTTGCTAATTGTGCAGGTGCTTTACAAAGCCCTTGATGAGAAGTACATGTTACCTCGACGCTTATTGCTCACTGGAACGCCAGTGCAAAACAACCTCACAGAACTTTGGGCATTGCTGCACTTTTGCATGCCTTGGGTTTTTGGGGACCTCGAAGGATTTCTGGATGCTTTTGGGTCAGCTGCCGCTGCTACACATCAAGGTTCATGCACTGTTATGTTCATGTTAATTGTGCTCGAACCAATTTGAGTAGTGTTTGATGGAACGTTACATTCTTCCTATTGTGGATGGCAGATCGCGACACAGTTGTGGATTCGGAAGATTATCGTCTGGCCATGCTCCGGGAGATTGTTAAAAGCTTCATGTTAAGACGCACCAAAGCTGCTCTTGTTCACTCAAAGGCTCTTGAACTTCCTCCTCTTTCTGAAGTCACAATGTGAGTACACTCAAATTACTGCACAGTTTTTTTTGCTCTCCATTCTCATGTTTTTACGTCACGTCATTCACTTGTTAGTCATGGACAGATTTTCGCCGATGGTGAATATTCAGAAACACGTGTATGTTTCAGTCCTGAAGAAGGAATCTCCAAATCTTGTTGGCGACAGTTCCGGAGCAACCACGTCATTGCAAAATATTGTGAGTGTTTGGGATTGCTGAGGCTTGCTTAATGGAAATTGCATCACCCGGAATTTGAGTGTGCAGTTCCATTAATGAATTTTTCATTACGGGTGATGCAATTACTGCACAGTTTCAGATTCTCTGCTTATAGAAAGGATTTGGGATGTGCAGGTCATGCAGTTAAGAAAAGCTTGCAGCCATCCTTATCTCTTCGATGGTGTTGAGCCAGAACCATTTCAAGAAGGCGAGCACATCGTTGAGGTACCATAATGTTTTTGGTTACGTGAATAGTAATGCATCACCCGGAATCTGAATCTTTCATTAGCATTTGGCTGAGCACTGATGGATTCTAGTGGATGAAATATAGTCGGTTTCTACAATGCCTTCATGAATGGTCACTAATGGATACTCACAGTGCGCGCTAATACAAAAATATTTTGGAGAACTGGTAAATATTTACCAGTAAAATATTCAGAAAATATGTTATAATATCTGGTTGCTTCTAATTCGGCCAGGCCAGTGGAAAGCTCATGATGCTTGACATGATGCTGAAGAAGTTGCACGCTGGTGGTCACCGTGTTCTCATTTTTGCTCAAATGACCCGCACCTTGGACATTCTTCAGGTTTGTTGAACAGCGGTTTCGTTCATATCTTTTCTAAGCAGCAATAGATCCTGTTGTCCCTGTGCACTAAATATCCTGAAACTTGACTGAATCAACTCAGGATTACCTGGAGTATCGGAGGTATTCGTATGAGCGTCTTGACGGTTCGGTTCGTGCCGAGGAGCGGTTTGATGCTGTGCGCAGCTTTAGTGCAAAAAATGGTGGTGTTTCCAACTCTGGCAACGCCTTTGTGTTTCTGCTCACCACCCGAGCAGGTGGAGTTGGCCTTAACCTCGTTGCTGCTGATACTGTAAGTTCCCCTTTGTAGCCTCAAAGGTTTCACTTGACAATCAGCAATAGACTGGAGTTATTTGTTAAGTCATCCGAAGTTTGAATAAGGCGCCCCCTCGTTTTTCATCAAAAGCACCTTCAAACAGTTTTCAATAAATGTAAAATCCGCGCAAGGGAGAGAAAGGCGGCTTGAATTACTTTGACATGAGGGTTAGAGACCAGCAGGCTCTTGCATACTTAATAAATGTGAGGCCACCAAGCTCCTCTATTGATCTGATAACTATTAAAAGTTAGGAAAGAGTGGTATAATATATCAAAAGAGGGGGTATCTTATTGAAACTTTTGGGTGGCTTTACAAATATCTCTATTAAGACTTTTTTTAATGCTTTGTTTATGTTGATTAAGATAGTGCGGATGCAATCACTGAAGGGATGTGATATCTTGTCACAGGTCATCTTCTATGAGCAAGACTGGAACCCTCAAGCTGACAAGCAGGCGTTACAACGAGCACACAGAATGGGGCAGATGTCATCGGTTCTAGCCATCAATCTCATCACACCTCATACCATTGAAGAGGTCAGTGTTCTAGAAAGCAGGGCTTAGTATGAAAGATGGTTTCAATGGCTCATTCGAAGGTTTTTATTGATTGAATGGGATTATTTAAATTTTGTTAATTATCCCAGGTGATAATGAGGAGGGCCAAAAGGAAGCTAGAGCTCACATACAATGTGATTGGCCGGGACGACGTGGACTTGGAAGCGCACGGACCAGCGAGTGCTGGATCGACAGACTTGCGGTCCATGATAATGTTTGGAGTCAACACACTTCACAAATCTGGTGGTTCCAAGGATACGGAAACAGTTGAGGATTCAGCGCTGAAAGCTATTGTGGATGCAGCGCTGGCTCAGCGTGGTAAAACAGGCTCTGAGATCTCAAGTTCCACTGAATTTGGCAATGTCGAACTCGTGACATTAGATTCCCAAGACGATCAAGCAGAAAACTTCTACAAATATGAAGGCAAGGACTTCACCAAGGTGAGAATCTGTACAGTTTTATCGCTTCAAGGGCATCTTCTTATGTCTAATACTGACCGTCTGCCTTTGAAACATGTCTCCACAAAGCTGTCACTGCAGCAAAGACCCCTGAAAACTACCCGGGTTGATATTGTGAACGAATTGTGCTAGTTCCACTATTCATTTACTTCTATTCTGAATTCTCATTAACGTTTCCAGTCTGTTTGGAAGTCCTTGAAGGTGTCTACCTTTAAAACTTGTTTGAGTTTCATGAGGGATACACTAATGGATCTGTGGGGTTTTGTAGCCGGCTGACAAAGCCTTGCTGGAATCTTGGGCTTTGGATGCGAATGCAAGTAAGGGAAAGGACGTTGACACTCGGCGACCACGTCGAGGGAGAGCATCTGGTTTGAGAAGTGACGAAGATCAGGAGAATGCAAGGGCTCAGAAGAAGCAGAAGGCAGAGGATAAGAAACATGCAAAGTGGCAGTCACTTGGGTACTATTCCTTGGCGATAACCGACCCTGGAGATGGACTTCAACCAGAGTCTTCAGATGAGGAAACAGGCAACGATGTCAACTTTGTAATCGGCGACTGCACACAGCCAGTGACAACGACTCCAGACGAGCCCTGCATCATATTATCGTACGCTTCGTATCACTGTTATGCCATATTTTCTATTACGCTAGAGTTGCTTGTGAAGTCACCTGAAGATTAAACATAATACTCCCTCTTTTTCATCAATAAAATAAGCTCTAAAGAGTTCTCAATTAATCTAAATCAGCTCAAAGGAGAGAAAGGCGGCTAATATTCATGCTAGGAACTCTTTCTTCACTCTCAGAGGCGGCTTAAACTATTTTTCTTTGAGATTAGAGAACACCAAGCTCGTCTATTGATCGTTTCAGAGTGAACAAGTAGGAGTTTAAGAAATCAAAAGAACGGGTATCTTATTGGAACTTCAGGGGACTTTACAAAGTACTCTATTATCTCACCTTTAGACCTTTTGGCTGTGGGCATATTCAAGTTGTAGTATTTCTCTATTGCAAGAGTGTTTCTTTCATTTCAAGTTTCTAATTATAAATTATTGTGACGTGGTCAGATTTGTCGATAATTCTGGAACGTGGGGCAGGGGAGGTATGTTTGATGCGGTTGCTAGGCTTTCATCCAAAATTCCAGAAGCCTACGAAGCAGCTCACGAAGCTGAAGATTTGCACCTTAGTGATTTGCACCTGATTCCTGCATCTGGTATTTCTCTTTTCTGCCTAATACTTTCTATTGATTCTGCTGCATCCAAATATTTTGTGAGATTATATATTCTGAAGCAGCTGCTCTTCGCAATGCAGGAGCCACAAGATTTGTGGGAGTAGCAGTTATTCAAACGTACGATCGTCGAAGAAAGATCCCTCGCAGCGACATATCCATGTCTGCCTTTGAAACTTGCCTCCGCAAAGTTGTAGCTGCAGCAAAGACACACTCTGGTACAATCTGAAAACTACCCACTTTGATATTGTGCTGGGTTCGCGAATCATAGTTTGTGTCTGAATTCTCACAAACATTTCAGCCACGTACTTGTCTTTATCATAATCCTGGTGTTTGTTGTAGCCTCTGTACATGTACCGAGAGTTGGCTCTCGTGGTGCACAAGGTAAAAATGAGTGGTACTCAGTGGAGCGCCTCCTTCGAAAATATGCCACCAGCTATGACGTCCCTTTCTATGTGTAAGCAACCTCAAACCTTCCCCTGGCGCCAAATTCTGTAACTATCGTATTTAGTTAGGCATATATGTTACATACTCCAAGATGTTAGAGTTATTTGTGAAGTCATCTGTAGTGTTGGCCTTTCAAGCTTAGCGGTCTTTAAACTAAGGTCAAAAGTCGTTTTAGCCGTCCTTGAGGGTAAAGAAAGAGTTTACATGAGATTCCATAAATATTATCCGCCTTTTCTTGTAATTGGCTTCGCTAACATGAGCCCTGTAACTGTTTGCAGATACTATTATAGAAGAAGTTAAGCTCATGGACGATCCAGAACCAGCTCCCTGTTCTATTACGTTCATGATTCAACCTACGTCTAGTGAGTTGGCTTCCTGAACTAGCATTCAGCTTTCTTTGAGGCGTTAGTGTACATTTTCAAAACCGTGTATTAATATTATACTACACAGAACTGTGATTGAAGTTGACGTACCAACTGATTATTCGTGGTAAAAGAACGTGAAAGATTTTCAAATTAAATTCCGAGAGTCAGAAGCACGTCTTAGATATTCCGAACAATAAAAACACCTTAGATATTCTTTGACTTCACTTCAGGTTTCTCTTACCCCTAAGGTTGGATGACCTATAACCACCAACTTAAGCTTGCTGACCTATTTATAGCGTTTGTATACATGGTAAGAATCTTTTTGGGAATTCAAAATAGGATTTCATGAATATTGCAATTGTCATGACCATTTATTTCTTCATATTGAAATTGCTACAAATTTTTTAAGTGGATAGTAAGCCGTGACCCATTCCTCAACATACAAAACTCTCTACTTCCACAGTAAGTTGTGCTAATGACCACTTGTCAAAGCACCCATCATTGTGAGCACAAGAGACTAAAAACCAAGAGCTGTGAACCAATTATAAACTAAGACCCAATAAACTGACTTTCCTAAAATTTCAGAAATGGGGTGGACGGCTGGCGGTTTTGGCCCACATAAGACTGTTGATTCTGGGGTTGATGGTGGTGATAGATTATCCAACCTTAAAGGACCAAGGCTATGTTTCACCAAATCCACCCCTAAAGATGAGACATCACAATACTAATTTAAATAGCTTTTTACTATTTTCAATTGTAGGATCTTCAAGTTCATTACTAAAAAAAGTAGGATCTTCTTTAACTTTGATCATAGGGATTGTAAAAGACATGCATTTTGAAGAGTGCAGTATTGTTATTTTTCTTCCGTGCACAATACTTTGACTCAAGATAATCGCATATTTTCTCACTACACATTGCATGATTTTTATGAATCTATGTTCTACCTTGTGTTAAGCCATTATACAACAAAAATCACAAGTAATGGAGATGTTTAGGATAGGAGAAATGGACTTGCAACGACTAAGGGTATAGAAAGTAGCCATTTACATAGGAAAGCAATTTTCTTTATTAAATAAAGAAATAATTTTTGAATCTAAAATCCAAACTGTGGATAGAATTATTATGCCTTCTAATAATCATTAAAAAGTATCTAAGAAAAAAAAAGTAATATCCTTACTTTCTATATGTTTCTAAGCAAAAACAATGAGGGTTGCCAAAAACATTCCTTCATTGCTACTCCCTCAAAAAAGAGCAATAGTAAACTCAACAATACTACCACTTTCATCTCTATATGCACTCATCCTTCCCATAAGTTATAGCCAAATATGGCGTCAGTGGATGGAGGTGGTAAGAACTTAGTAGAGGTTAAAAGTTAGTAGTGGGTTTAGTAGAGGGCTTAGTAACTTCACCTCAATTATACCTCCATCCACTTACAAAGTTCAATGGCGTAGCTATCATCCTACTTTAGAGGCACAATGAGGTTGATACAAAGGCCGGAGCACTAGCGAGGCCATTAGCAATGGTTATAAGTTGGATTAAGTCATAGTTAGCTAAGGTTATAAGTTAGTGACATCCTAATTTATGAGAGGTATAGCTTATAAAAGGGATGAGTGCAGCACAGTCGGACCTCTTTAAATGTTACCTCGATATATGTTATAATTCGATAAACGTTATGAAAAAAAATTCTCTCTAAAAATTAACACTACTAAGTGTTATATGTTAAATGTTACAACATTTTCCGCTCCCTCTCTTGTTAACTTCTCCTTTATAAATGTTAAAGTTGGAAAAATTAGAGAAATTATGTATTAAAGAAGATTGGCGGCAATAAAACATAGTGCAGAGCAATAAAACTAGCTAAACAAATTGGATGAGAAATTCATAAATGTTATTTTTAATCAGTGTTATGATTTTTTCCGCTCCAGAGAAATAACATGTAAAAAGGTCTGACTGTACCTTACCCAACAGCTCCAAACTTGAGCTGTTATGTTTGAAGCACCATAACTTTCCCCCCGTAAGTCCAATACAAGAAAGAAAAACATCCCCAAAAAGATAACCCTTATACCAATTCTCACTTAAAAATTTTAAAAAAAAACTCTTCAAGTTTAGGGATTAAAGTATTGACTGAGAAAGAAAAAAGTAATGCATCACTTGGAAGCAAATGTCTTTGATTCTATCAGAGCGAGGTTTTGATCCTTGTACCTGTGGATTGTGGGCCCACTAAGCTTCCGTTGCGCTACTCTGATCTGCCGGGTTGATGCTCATGGAGAGCTCAGGGCTATGGCAGAAAGAAGTGGGGTAATACGTATTGTCATGTTGATCTTTGTTGAGTTCAACGTTTGAGTTTCAGGCCACTTTTGGAACTTCTTTCTTCACCACTGGGATTGTAGCTTTCGTTTCCTTAGTCTTTCGTGAGCTTTGGAGCATTTTTTGTTTTTTTGTTTTCTCGTCGCCATGGAGTGTGAGGGGGTCTGTGAAGTTAGGCGCTCTGCTTCTCCGATGAATGTTGGGGTTGTGGAGGCACGATTGGAGCAGGATGCACTAGGTGGAAAGGAGAAAATAGTTGGCGAGGAGAGAATGTCGGAGATCTTGGTGAGACATTGTTGTCTTCAGAAGTAGAGGCAGCGTTGTCGAAAGGTGGAGAAATTTCTTAAGATAGTGTTTGCAGCAGTTGAACAGGAAGTCTTTAAGTCATTTAGAAAACAGACGCATGGGAAGACTGTTATTAGGCATCTGCCAATTGGAAGATTTTCCCACAAGGAGGTGGAAGATTGGGCACGATTGAATTTGCATAAGAGCCTCTTGACGATTGTTCTTATTGGCAATGGTTTTATTGAGGCTTCTTTTTTGGAGGAGGAAGGTACTGGAGATACTCTTCAGAGTTCTTTCTTTCTTCATACTAAGGAGGTCATCTTTTCAACCTGGAGTGTAGAGTTTACTTCAGATAGAGACGAATTGGTAGAGAAAGTTCAGTATCTGGTATGGGCTGAATTCTTGGGCATTCCAGATTACTTCAGAAAGTATTCTTGTCTAAAAATTCTTGGGAAAAGATTAGAGACAGTTCTTTCAATTGATTCTTCAGAGAAGTATAGAGGTCGTACTTCAGGTGCTCAGGTGAGAGTCTTAGTTTCTGATTTGGAGAAACTCCCACTTGTATCGGAAATCCCGGTGGCACCTGAGAAACCTCCTAGGTTATACAAAATTGTGTACACATATAAGCCTGACTAATGCATTCGATGCTAAGGGTATGGTCACACAGTTGGAAATTGTGATTTTGAGGTGGAGAATAAGGAAGGATTGAAGGGCAAGAATGCTAAAGATAAAATGAAGGAGGGTCAAGGGGCTACAAAAGGAATTGGTGCTCAGAACAGAGACAAACAAGATGAAGAGTGTCAGGGAGTTGTGGGAAAAGGAGGTTTTAAGAATATAGATAGGGATCATTTTGAAGAAACAAGACAACCTCGAGACAATCATGCGAGACAGATCAGAGGAGATCAAAATCGACAAGGAGGCCCGAATCAATACTGGCAAGGTAATCCCAATTTTTGGAATGGGGGTTACAATTCCGGGCAAAACTACACACAGAATAGAGGAGAAAGGTGGGTGGAGAGACCACCGAGACAAGATATTAGACCACAATGGACCGAGAAGGGAGCAAGGTTTCAATGACAAGACAATTTGGTTTGGATGAGAGTTCAACTCGAAACAAGCTTCGGCAAAAACACGAGGTTCTAAGGACAAGGCTCCACTTCCTTCTGAGCAGGATTTACTAGTGGAAGGAAGACATGCGGAGTCATCTGGATCGATTTGGGGGAAAGAGATTCTCTCTGAATTTAACCCACCACTACAAAATGTGGAGATGGTGGAAAACTCAAAAAAAGGGAGAATCGATATGAAGAATCTTGCTCAAGATACATTACCAAACAGGTAGAGTTGTCAGGACGCTTAACGTCCGGTCGTCTAGACAGAGGACGTCTTCGGCCCCATGACGACGTCTGGTGACATAATGACATTGTTCAGTTTACCCGGGGTTAAATAGCCGTCCGCTACTCCAGCCAATCGCCTGGCAGACGGCGTCCACCGTTGGAGGCGACCGTACTACGGACGGCCATTTTGTCCGCTACGGCCCACTGCAAGGTTGTCCGCTTGGGGCGACCGCCGTCCGCAGTCCGCGGTTTGCCATGGCAGATGGCCCTCTCCCGTCCGCACGGCTGACTGCCTAACCGTCCACTCGGGTTATTTGGCCATAACTCCCTCATTTTTGGGAGTTTTTAAAGTTACAATATACCATTCAAAGCGTCTTAAAAATGCGCTTCCAACAATATTAAGCGCGCAGCGGACGCCCAAGGGCCGTCCGCACGGCGGTCGGCCCTCACCCGTCCGCGCGGTTGGCTGCTTAGCCGTTCGCACGGGTTTTTTGGCCATAACTCCCTCATTTTTTGGGGAGTTTTTTAAGTTACAATGTACCATTCAAAGCGTCTAAAAAATGCGCTTCCAACGGTATAAAGCACGCAGCGGATGCCTAAGGGTCATCCGCTCGGTGGTCGGCCAGGCCATCGGCCGGGCAAACGCCCAAGGGCCGACCGAACGGCGGTCGGCTTTGCAGTCCGTGGAGCAAACGCCCAAGGACCGAACAATGTGCGGTTGGTGAAGCGGACGGCACAGGGGACGCCCAAATGGCAGAAACCGACTGCCGAGCGGATGGCGGGTGGACGGCCTGGCGGTCGGCCATTCCAATATGCTTGTGGTTGTATAAGGAAGAAAATGAATCAACATTTCTTATGTAGTCTATTTTAAGTAGAACCACCGTTCACAAATTATATTCTTCATATGTTTCCAAATGCATATGATATTTGGAATGGAATATCCAACTCTATTTGCATAAAATCTTCCAAACATTCCTCTGACTAATAATGCATGTGACTCTTTCTCCTTATTTAGACTGCACGTGCAATGTGAAACTATCCAAAAAAGAAAAGTTGTAAACCACTTTTGTGTTGCCAAAGAGCAGAGAGAAGTGGAGGAGAGGGAAGGGAGTTGCTGAAATTTGAGGCTTGGTGGCGTGGTGGCCATCCGCAAAGCTGTAGGGGCGGACGGCATGGCGGTCGACCACCAAGTGCCGACCGACTAATCTCAAGTTGATTGATCAAGGATGTTCGATCGGCATCGGGTGGAGCGAGACCGTTCGATTAGGCGGGCGCAGTCGAGTGCGTCCGCAACCGAACGGCCACGGATGAGAGCGATCGGACAGCCACGATTGATGGTGCTAACCGCACGGCCGCCCGATCAAGCATTATGGCCAAGTCCGTCCGCCATCGGACAGCCTGAGCGATCTCAAGTGAGGTTGGGCAAAGTCCAAGACATGATACTAACTTAGATGAAGATTAATTGTACATCGGCACGTTGTTATGTAGTCTATGTGGATAATGTCTTGGTGCATTAACACTATTCAGTAAATTCCGAAGGTTGTTTTTTAAGATCTTCTAGTGAATGTTTATTTCTACATTGCGACCATGTCAATGTAAACAAAGAATATACATTGTATGTTATCCATTTTTAAATAAACTTGATTGATTATTTTTGTATAAGTGGATGTGTGGAATGAGAAAATTTTATGCATTCTAACGTCTCCAACATTACATTTGAAAGGAGTAATTATTTTTGCAAAGATGTATGTAGTGAATTTGGAACTTGGGAAAAGGTGCAAGTGTTTAATGATACTTTCCAAAATCATAATGTCGATAATGTTCTACAAACAATGTGATTACCTTAGAAATGTCTTAAAATATTTCCAAACTCTATTCCATTTTAAGGTGGCAATGTTTGTGTTTCAGATAGAATTGGAAGTTGGGGGTTTGAACCAGGGTTGAACTTTCTAAACACACTTGGAATCAAAAAAAGGAGCGCAGAAGTTAAAAGATGAAGTGTTGGACTGGTAGAATCGGACTTCCTCGTTCATATGAAAATCCATATCTCTAATACACAATGCTCTTGACATTATATTGCCAATTTCGGAATAGTATGACATCTGAGAATCCGACAAAGAACCAACGACTTCTAAATGGATGAAGTACTCCATTGGAAGAGTTCATCCGCATTTAATGCATCCATTAGTTATCCAATGGACTATTGCTATACCATCTTGGAATAAGCATGTCAAAAAGTAAAGCGTGAAAGCCCTCAAAAGCACTTATTATTGAGATCTCAAAATTTAGAAATACACTACTAGGTCGAGCTCATAAGCTTAAATCATTGGATGTGGACCACTTTTTAATTTTTAGAATGCCACAATAGAATTATGGAATAGCCCAATAGTGCCGCATTTTAATAAAAGGTACAGATACAGTGACACAGTCCTAGTGGCAAAAGGTAATGGCTAGATCTTCCATAGTTAGATATGGCAATGGCATGTATTCCGAAATTTACATATTAAGCAAGATATATTTGGAAAACCAACCACCATCAAAATTTGTATATATCCATGTATGAATTTCATATCGATAAACATGTTATATGGAATATCACTCTTGCACCTATCATGCTACTACTATTGTTTGAAATTGATTATGCGTTCAAGGAAAAATCAATGATTATTTAGAATAATTGTTTTTATTGTTTTCGTCAGAAAGACCACACTACTAGTTATTGTTGGAAACACTATTGGCAAAAAATTTGTAACAAGAATCTAAACTCATCTTACTCTTGAGCCATATAAGTTTAACCTCTGCGGACCTCTAAACTTTATGGGGTTTATTATATTTACCTTGACTGCGATCATCTTTCAATTCAAGTGGTTAAATTTCACAAAATTTTGACCACATCATCTCTTATAAGTTGAAAAAAAACTTCCTATCGTTACATTTTCAATAAGTTTCTTTTTGCAAGCTGAACCCCTAAAATTCTTTGAGTATTTCTCATCAAAAATGTACGTTTACTTTGTGCAAAAAGAAATGAGGGGAAAAATAGCTTGAAGCTCTACTTTAACCGTGACATCCTCAACAATACATTTAGAATAACATGCTTTCAAAATTTCATGAAAGTTGACGGTACGAATTGAGAGATTATACAGTTTGAAGCAAAAACAAGGTTTTTTTTTTCTCTTCCATGTGTTTTGTGGATCATCTCTCTTTGAATTTTTATGATGTCAATTTCGAGCATTAGTTTGGGATCAAATTTTGTGCAAAAATTTGATATACAACGTTAGTTCCTTGCAAGAAAAATCAAAGAGAAATAGGAAGGGTGCAAAATATTCAAAAACATTGTAGAAGGGATTGGGGTTCAAATACTATCATGATATATATATTTATTTTTTGTGGTGAACCTAATTTGTCATAAAATGAGAATCCCAACAGTAAAAAGGATGACATATATCGCATCATATAGTAAAATAAAATTGTAGAGCAAAAACATTATAAATAGTTTTTTTCAAAATTTTAAGTGTAAAAAGGGTTGGGTATATATTCAAAAATTAGTAACTAGTGTTAAAAGTTCATATCAATTAGTTTGAATAGCTAAAAGACATATTAAGCCAAGAGTTCATTAAAAGTTAGTTAAGATATGAAGAGGTGCATCCATTTAATGAACGGTTGTGAAAGTTAAAGAAGTTATAATACACACCTCCTCCCAAGAGGTGTCTTCCCCAAAATTTAGATTATAAATAGCATTGGAATTTCAATAATTCCACCACTACCACGTTGAAGATTGGGTGTGTCCTAGCTTTGGAAGCTAGTTTTTTGGTTGCTATATGTATTTGATTTATGATTAATATATGTGATTATTCATTGTGTAATTATTGTCTTAACTTTGTGAATTGAGTCATTTGTAATACATTGAATATTAGTACTTCATTATGAATTAAAGATTTACTCTAATTTGTCTAACTAATACAATTTGTGTGTATGAAGATTAATTATAAACATTGTGATGAGATGTGAGTGTGATTGAATTAAATTAATGTAAAACTTGAGTGCAAGTAAGAGTATGATTAGATTGAAGCTTTGTATGGCATTGTAGATGTTTAAGGAGTGATTTCATGAATGAGAGATTCATGCGTGTGTGTTAATGTGTAATTAGTGACGTAATGCAATATTCCGAGGAATGCATGGGCACTTGCCACTTGATAAGGATTTAAGTTTGAGTGTTGAAAATTAAAGAGGCATAAGAGTATGAGTAATTTTTAATGCTAATGATATAAAAAATCATGAAGAGAGATGCATTCCTTGATGCATAGCATGTTAAGAGTGTTATGTGCATGTTAATAAGTTGAATTAAGTCTAACCTAGAAAGGAGATATTCCTTAAGGTGGATTAATTGCATTTGTGTTTTATCTGACGAAGACAATTGAGAATTAAGTGTAATGGAAATTGAGATAATTTCCTAGACTTAAACCAATTTTGTGTTATTTTTTGAGACTAACTTGAATATAAGAGGATCATAATGATTAAGTGAAATTGGAGAAAGCTTTATTGCATGAGGTAAGGTTTGAATTCTAAGGAGAACATAATTAATGATTTGTATTGAAATTTGATGGAATCTTCCATCGGCTTATTTAGGCATGGATTAAGAGTCTTCACGGTTTACCACATGCACAATTGATAAAAGAATAATGTTCCTACTAGGCACTTAGTCCTTGGGTTCAATTAATACCTTGTTCCTTAAGAGTGATGCATAACAACCTTAAATTCTTAAGAGTTTGGGTTAAAACTTAAGTTTTATTAATGGAAGAGAGTTTTTATATAGAAATCAGAGTCAAATTACAATACAATAGTCACTAGACCATCCAAGGAATGGGTTTGGAATCAGAAGGAGAATATGTGTGAGTGCTGGGTGTTTTGTGAATTGACCCGTTTTAACTTTTAAACCTTACAAAAACCTAGACCCAAAGATGTGAAAATGTCCAAAATTATTAGTGGTTCTCATTACACTACCTAAAAATGTGTCAACATTTTTTACTTTGCTTGGAAATTAGATCTTTCATTGGAGACATGAAATATTTATTGACGTTTTTAAGAAACCCAGGTACGATCTAGTATTACAAAGACTCTTAAAATCAATAGAAGCTTCTAGCAAAACGTTTGCAGTTGCGCGGAGTCAAACCATGTGTGATTAGAAAAGCATTGGTTTTTCTCTGGAAATCTAAGTGGGATAAAATTAATGTTCCCACTAGGCTTGCATTATGGAAATCTATGTTAATGCAAGCCTAGTGGGAACATTATGGAAGTCACAAAATTCCAATTAAAATTACAATCATAGAAACATGCACAAAGTGAAAAGTTTTTCCCTGGGAGTGATTTGTTCCTTCAAGGATTAGACAAAGGTTGTGCATGATCAATACATCTCAATAAAAGAAAGATCCATCAATCGAAGGAATTTTTTTTTGAACCATTACAAATTTGTCTTGTCGTTCACATGGGATATCATATTTGTAATACATCACGCTCCGGAAATTATGCTGCTAATTTCAGAATGGTGTGGCAACTAACAATCCGACAAAGGACGAAGGACTTATGAACGGATGAAGTATTCCGCCAAAAAAGTTCATCCGCTCATAACTCATGCAATTTTGATCCGATGGGCGATTGCCACACCAATTTAGAATCAGCAGGTTATAGAAAAGAGTGTGACGTGAAATTAGACGGCGAGCCGACCGATTACAATCGGACGGCCGGCTCTCCGTCCGTGCGATCAAATGGTCAGCGAGCCGTCCGCACGATTAGACGGCCGACTTGCCGTCCGCACGATCAAACGGCCGCATTGCCGTCCGCTCAATCTGACGACCGCGAGATGTCCACGCCATTCCACATGGAATCGAACAGTCGATAATGGCCCGTGCCGACTGATTTTGCCGTCCGCCCACGCCGTCCGATTTCAGTAAAAATAATTTCGCTAACAATATTTATTGTAGCCCTGGGTTAATGATTTTTTATCCCGCGAACGATGCGCCCGACGAGACGTCTAGACATCTTCGTCCGGACGACGTCCCAGGACGCTCCGAGACCGCCAAGGACGTCGGATTGGTAACCCTGCAAACTGGGTAGTCAAAGTTTCTATCAAAGATACGCCCATAGGAAGTACACGGGGAGATTTAGAAAAGAAGATTACTCCAGCGAAAGAAGACAAGGTTAAGAAGACCTCTTCTACTAAAGAACAACAAGTGATCTTTGGAGAGGAAGAACATGGGATACCAACTCCGTTGGTGGACAAACCTATACTCCAAAAGGAGCTTCCTCCAATTTTTCTTTCGGACACTAGTGAACATGAGTCAGAAGATAAGGGAGTTAAGACTTCATAGAAGCAAGAAGTGACGGATGGGGTTGCTTCAAAAGAGACTGGAGGTTTTGTGTGGAACTTGGACGAAGGGAAGAAAGTCAAGTTGAAAGAAAGGGAGGAGGTTCTAGTTCAAGTGGAGTCTGAGGTTTGTGCTAAGCAAGGATATCTTACGTCCAACATCTCTCAGCAGTTTTGGGATGCTGTAGGGTTTCTTACACCCTACATACTTAAGACTCTTTGATGTCGAATTTTCCCAGTTTTTACTGCAAATGCAGGTTTGAAGAAGAGGCTAGAATGTAAGATTCTGATTGGAAAACCTGATAATGCGTAGCAATCCCCGAAATCGATTGCATTCAAACAACTTACGGTGTTGGAGAGTAAGGTGCTCTGGTCGACAACAGCTGCTTTGGAACAATTAATGAATGAAGCTGCACTAGGAATGAGGAATGTTATACTCAACACAAATAATAAGGGCAACTCTCTTAAGGAGTGGAGTGATGCGTGTTGGTTTTACAAATGGGTTAAAGAAGATGAGGAAACAATACATTGTGTCTGTATTGCGTTTGTTCCAACAACATTAGATATTGAACTTCATAAACCCGAGTAGTACATTTGAAAGAATGTTGACATGGAGATCAAAGGGCTTATGGATTTGAAGGGAAAACAGGGAAGATTAACCAAAATCCTCAGGCTTATGAGAATTTATTACCTAGGATCATTGGAGAGGATATGTTTGATAATGGCCCTTTGGGTTTCTCTTCACCAAACAGACCGGCCGACAAGAAGACCAAAGGAGATGGAGCCTCATTCATAGGGGATAGTACTTATGGTATGCGTCCATCGACAAAAGCCTTTAAAAAATGATAGTTAATCATTTATCAGTTGCTACCATGAATATTCAGAGTCTAGGACAAGGTATTCATGGAATAAGGAAACACGCTGAATTACGTGATTTCATAGATTAACAGATGCCTAAGATTAGTATCTTACTGCTTCAAGAACATCATTTACGACTAGATGATTATTTACTTCGGACTAAAGAATTAGAGTATAGAGGCAGTGCAAATTTTTGGAATAACGCACTACACACAGCGAGAGGAGATCGATTTTTTGCTGGGACGGGTATAATTGTTGGAACACAATTAACTCCGTTCATAGTGGGGCATGGAAGAAGAACGTCAGTTTCCGAAGGGGGCCGGCGTGAATAAAGTGTCTGTTCGTTCCACTACTAAGACCATGCCCACCGGACAAGGAATTAGCAAGTTGGAACTACTTCCCCCTTTCGAGGGTAGACACTATGTAACGGGTAGCCAGAAACCCGCCAAACAAAAACACCCAACCACTAAACATCCAACGAACCAAGCAAGTAGCCAGAAAACCACAGATCAAACAAAGAAGTAGCCTAGAACCATAAAACCAACCAATCGAGATAATTCTAAGCGTGGGGAAAGAAATTAAGGGGGGTCTTATGTATCGGGAAGGGCTTGGTTGTTTTCAATTTTGCGTTTATATAGTAAGATGGACATGGCATATTGAGTAGCGATGGTGTTAATGTTTTTAAAGGTGTTTTTAATTTTTTCAATGGGTATTTTGAAGGTATCTTCTAGAGTTTTCATAGATGGGATAAAGGTGGTGGCACGAGCGCCAGACGTGATATCAATAAGGGGGTCCACATTCCATCCAAGGGCTATGATGTCGTCAATGAGGGGTTGGTATTTATCTATTTTGTTTTGAATTGTTTTCGTGGAGAATCTATCCTTGCAATATGTGAATTCAATGAATTGAATGGTGTAGTCTTGGTTAATGTGATCGGGTGGTGGGTCATTATATGGTAAACCTCTAACACAAAGGATGTCCGGTTTGAGCCTAGCATTGCAGTGACATCTTTGAGTCTCACATGAGCATGGGAGTAGCCAAGGAGGGACCGTATTTTCTTGTGGATTGTTATTAAAGGTGTCGGCGTTCATTAGTATAAAACATCTCGATTTGTTGTAGGAGGTGATTAGTTTTCAAACTTCCCATACCGCTTTATTATGTCTTTTAACAATAAGGGAGTGTATGTGGTGGTTTTGGCATTTGAGTAGAACATGAAGCCATGTGTCGGGGTCCGTTGAAGGGCATATGGGGCATCTTATGGATGGGAATCTTTCTATTCCAAAGAAGAGTTGTTTGCGAGCGTTTCCCATATATTGACCAGTACGGAATTTGATGAGGCATATTATTTGTGAATCTGAAATGATGGGATTTTTCCAAAAATTTGTAGAGAGTTCATTGTCTATGTTGTTATTGTTAGTCCATTTTTCTATGTTAGGAATATTTTCTAATATTGTATCAAGGTTGTTGTAGAGGTCTTGTTTTTTGAGATATTTGCCCAGAAATCTAATCGGGCCTTTGTCAGGGGTATCCTCTTTGGAAGGCCAGTCTTCTTTTTGAAAGTAGTATGGAGTAGCATGGGCATGTTCGTGTGGGTCTTTGGCCTTTTCGTGTGTTTTCTCTCGGCCTTCTTTTGCTACTTTATATGCTTGTTCGTTGCCATCAATATTGGCATGGGCTTGCACTTTGCGGAGGGTTGTGATTTGTGTTCGGTTTTATAACGTTTGGACCATTGATATTAATATGGTTTGGTTGGGGTGGCTATTGTGAAGAGTAGGGTGTGTTATTTGAATGTTTAGTAGGTAAAGTGCATTTATACAATCGGTGAATATATGTGCGGATTCATTATTGTATTTTGTTGTGATGATTTGTAGTGTTTTGTGAATGGCCATGAGTTCTGCTCTAAGTATATTTTGTAGTCCATGGAGTCTTTTGGCTAGCTTAATTTCCTTGGTAGAGTTATAGATGCCATAGCCAACTTTTTCTCTGCGCCAAGTTCCCGGGCTAATTTGTTCTGGTGGTTTAAAGGAGCCATCGGTGTAATAACTATGTGTGGGATTAAATTTTGGTGTGGTATGAGTTGGATAGTTTGGGAGAGGGGGCGGTGTGATAAAGTAGTTTAGTGTATTGTTGACATAGTTTAGTTTTGACTAGTTTTTACTTCGGTTTACGGGGGTTTGTGTAGGTGTCGGTGGGGCCAATTTTGTGTATAATTTGTGTATGTTTAAATTGTCTGTTATGGAGGTATGTTTGGCAAGTTGTTCTAGGGTGCCAAGGGTTTGTTTTTTATGATGGACACATAGTATTTGTAATGTAGATGGCTCGATTCGTGGTTTTCTTAGCTCGGATGGGATAGTAGGTTCTTTGTATGGTATTGAGTCTGCCTCAAATAATGCAATGATATGGGAGTTTGGAAATGGGTTTGAGTGTTGGTTGTTGTTTTGGTACCAGTTGTTGTTCAGTGTGATGATGATTGTATTTGTGTTGTTTGGATTGTGTTTGGCGGCAAGTCGAGCCCAATGTATTGCTTGTTCCATTTCCTTCTCGTTGTGGGGGTGAGCTATGCCGTTACCGATCCATTTGTAGTCAAAGGCCTTTCCCAAGGATCCAAATATTTTGTCTCTTTCATAGGGTGAGTAGAATTTTTTTAGTTTGGTAGAACATGTGACCGGGGAAGAAAAGTATGATTGTTCAATGTTAAAGGATGAGATTAGTGAGTCTAAAATGGGTGTGGGTATTGTGTATTGCGCATTTTTAGGGGGTCATTTTTTGGTATTCGGTATTTAAACCTTTGGTATAGCCAAATTAATTCGGTTTCAAAGGATTGGGTCGTTGGTTCCATGTTCGTAGGAGTTTGTAGTTTTGTATTGTATTGATTCCATAGCCATTGGAGTCGAGTAACGGGGATAGTGTGCAAATGTCGACCATTTTCTTCATATAGATGTGCTTGATTGTTATGTATTTTAATTGTGTTTGAGAATGTAAGGATATCATTTTCGGGATTGCATTCTATTGTATAGATGTTTAAGAGTGGAATAATTATGGGTGGTGTTATGGATCTTGAGTCTAAGAATTGTTCTTGGGGGTGATGGACTAGGATGATATCCGAGTAAATTTTGTTTTGAATTTTTTGGTAGTATTGTTTTAATTTGTCAATGTTATGTGTGGAGGTATTGGTGTCGTGTCGTGGAAAAATGTCTATTTGGAAAAGCCAGTTGTTGTATGTCTTATCATTGTGTTGCCATTGGTATAAATATTTTGCGTAGGTATTTTGTATGTTATTTGTGTCTGTGTGTTGGATATGTTTATGGTGTATGATGTTAATAATGGAATATGTGGTAGGGTTTTTGGGGATGTATGTTGGGGGACGGGGGTAGTATGGATGTGGGGGCTTAGGGGGATTGATTGGTGGGGGGATATTTCTTGGGGTGATGCTATTGATGATGGTGATGGATGTATCTTGAAGTATATAGGAGTATGGGTGTATGTTACAAGGGGTATGACATGTGGTGGGGCATGTTGGATGGCAAAATAGTTGTTTAACAACATTTAGGGCACTTTTTAATAATTTAGATGGGGTGAAGTGGTAGGCTTTGAAGTCATCCTTGTTCATGATGTGTGTGCCGTTAGGTAAAGTGATTTGGTTTAGTTCAAAAATATTTTTTAAGAGGAGTTTTTGTAGAAGTTTTTGGTAGAGTTGGGCATTGAGTGTGTTGTGATTTAGTGTTTCTTGGCGCCATAGTATTTCTAGTGATGTAGGGTTAATGAGGAAGTTTGGGAGCGTACTTTTAAGGTGGACTTTAGCTATGTGTTTTAATAAGAAGAATGTTCGTGTTATTGGTGATCTCATGCAGTCACTTTTTTAAAATTTTGGGTATGTTTTCGGCACCACCGTATTGGGCTAGGACATAATGAGTTAATCCATTATATATTTTTCCAAGTCTATCTTTATCGTTTAAAGCATTTTGTAGTTGTTCACCTATACATCAGAGATATGCGATTTTGAGGGAGAAAGCTTCAAGCCCAAATAGGTTATGTGGGAGTTGGGTTATCGCATTTGACATACATTTTGGGAGTCCACATATAGTTTTTTGTATGGCTATTATTTTTAGATCAAGTTTTTTGATAGCTGGCATAGAGTATGGTACACCGTAGAAGCTGTATGCCACACCTGGGCGTAGTACAGTATCAACCATTTTTATTTTTTGTTTCATGGTGGCCAGACATGTTGTTAGTTCTTTGCATTGTTTGATGAGTTTTGTGGTTGTAGTGTGAATTTGGATTTTCCATTTTAGTGAGGGAACAAGATTTGTACCTAGGTATATGTATGGTTCACTTTTGTGTAGTATAGGGATTGGTTGATTGCGGTAATTGATGTTAGAGGTTTGCATTAGGGCTTTGAACGTGGTAGGGTTCAGTTTGGATTTGTTTGGGCATCCGGTAGCCGCGCATTTTGGGACACCTACGCCCATACCGGTCCATTTGCAATATCTATCAATTTTATTGAGTTGTATTTGGATAGATTTAATTTTGTTAGTTATGGTGGCGAGGTCATCCGCGTAGGTGGCAGAGTTTATTGTAACTCGTGATGTGCCAAAAGTATATCCATTGTTGCCTCGTTCTAGCCATCTGAGTAGTGGTTCTAAGAATATATTGAATAGGTATGGGCTAAGAGTCTCCCCTTGTATAATTCCTCTTTGAATGGGTATAGGTTTTGTTTTTCCCAAAGTGTTCACCTGTATAGTAAGTAGATGATTGAGAGTAGATGTTTCCAACAAGTGTAGTTGCATCTTTTGGGTAACCAAGATCCATCATTATTGCTAGTAGTCGGGCATGGTCTATTCAGCCAAAGGCATTTTTAAAGTCAACGTATAATATGTATATATCTTGGTTTGTAAATCTTGCGTCTTCTAGTGCGGCTATTATAGTTTGTATTTGTCGATCGGTACTTCTCTCTGCTCCGAATCCTTCTTGACTATCATGTAGGATTTTGAATTTTTCACCATATGAGGATAGTATAGAGGTGAGTGTACTAGTAAAGAGTTTATATATTGTGTTAGCTAGTGCAATCGGCCTATGGTTGGGTAGTATAGACGGGTTGCCTTTTTGTACAGTAAAATTGTTGCACTTGATGTCCATGAGGTCGGTATTTGTTTTTGTTTATAGCAGTGAGAGAAGAATAGGAATAATAATTTATGAAATCTTGGGGGCATGTTTTTGAGTATTGAGTTTGGTATGCGATCTGGGCCTGGGGCTTTGTTGTTACCAAGATTTTGAAGGCATGTGTCGTATGTGGCTCTGTTAAAGTATTTATGTGTTGGAATTTCTGGTTGCCCCATTTGTCAAGGGTATATCCATCCAGGTCATGCCATGGGTATTGGCGTACTGCACATGTACATTCTATTGGATGTTGTGGTTGGTAATTACATGTTGGTACCGTTGGTCTGTTGATTTTTGTTTGTTGGTTGAATATTTCATTTGCAATGTCTTCGGGGCTAGTTAGGATATTATTATATTGATCCATGATACAATCCATTGGTGGGGATTCAAGGTTTTTAAAGATTTTTTAGTTAATTTTTTTTGGGTTAATTTCATGTAGTTGTCTATATTTTGAGATGGCTTTTTTAATGTTATCTTTGGCGTATTTTGAGGTTACTTTCCGGGCTTGTATGATGGCAATTTTTGCAATTAATGCGATATCTTTTATCCATGTATTGTAGGGTAGATCCGGAGGCAGCAGGGTAGGGATTTGGGTGTATTGTAGAGTTAGTAGTTCATTGCATATGGGGTGGTTACGCCATTGAGGGTTTTTTTTTACAATTCTAATGGTTTTTCGTATAACATGGTATGTGGTTAGGTGTTGTTTCCAAGTTTTAGAAAGTTTGCGGGGTAAATAACCGCCTTGTTGAGAAGTTCTGTTTGTCATTTGAGGTACTGAGTGGCCTCTACAAGTTTGTTCTAGTGTGTCGGAGATTGCATTGATGAGTTTGTCTAGGGTGTGGCATGCTTCTTGCCATTGTATTTGTGATAGTTGGTTGTTATTTTCAAGAATGTTTATGAGTGAGTCTATTTGTATGGAATTTTCTTCAAAGAATTTTGTGTTGAATTTTTCTATATTGTCTTTTGGAATGGGGTTGAGTATGCATATAGTGTCATTGCTTAGGATTGTAGGAGTTCTACTAATTAATGTGTTATTTGGGATGTGCAATTGTATTGGAGAGTGGTCCGGGTTGAGAATAACATCTTTGTTTGTTGTAGAGGTGTATTGTATATTGTTGATTGTATTTATATAGAATCCATCTATTAGACTCCAATCACTATAATTATAGCCACCTTGTCTAGAGAATTGTGTATTAGTATTGATGTAAGTGAAGTTTAAGTTTTCTGTGAAGCGACGCCATTGGTAATCAATGGTTTGAGGAGGGGTGTTATGATTTCCATTTTGGCGGCCAATTAATGCTATGTCTCTGTTGAAGTCTCCACATAATAGGTATGTGTGATTGGGGTTATTATTAATTTGAGATGTAATAGTGTTTTGTATGTCTATGATAAATCTAGTATCTTCGGGATGAGATGGCATGTACATGTGAAAGATTAACCATGGTTGTAGTGGGTGATGAGTACTTTTGATTATTTGAATGTAAGGTGATATGTTCATTGGGGTAGGAATTTTGTTGATGTTGCCCGGGAAGGCGTATTTTTTGTGTGTTAGTGTAAGGAGGCCACCGCAGTCCGGTGTGTATGGTCTCCGTTGTTGAATGCATCTAGTAAGTGCATGTGTATTGTTGAAGATGAGTTTATAGTCATGAAATATATTTTGTGTATATTTTGTAGATTTTGTGGCAGATAATTTTGTTTCTTGTATAACTATAAGGGTTGGTGGTGTGTCTGTGTGCATGACAAAATTTGGAAAAGAGGAAGGGCAGTGTTTAGAGAGGAGGTATTATATGTGATTATGTATGTATTTTCTTGATTTGATCTATTGTTTTGATTTTGTGGAGGGATGTAGGGAGGTGGTGTAGGTGGGTGGATGTATTCTGGTATAGGGTCTAAATATTTTAGTGATTCATTGATGAGATTGTTAGAGAGGTAAGGGAATTTTAGTTTTATTGTTTCATTTGGGAGAGGTATGATTTGACTATGTGCAAAGTCATATAGTTCCTTATGTATTGAGTCCTCATGGTTAATAATATTTTGGTTGTCTTCAAGAAACTTTATATTAGGGTGTGGAGTGTGTATGTGTCGTTCTGATGGGTTTTGTAAGTTTAGTAAAGTTTGTAGAAGTGTATTGGTCCATGTAATTGTGTTCACATTTTGTGGATTTACGAGATGGTTACATTTATCTATGTGTGGATGGGTAGTGACTACTAGGGCATATAGAATGTGGGGTGGTGGATGGATATTTTTTTGTTGTATGTATTGGGCAATGTTTGGGTGTATAGTGTTATGTGTGTGGTGTAATGTATGTGTGTTTTTTAACAAAGGTGCAAAGGATTTTGCAATGTGTCCATATTCCGGTTGTAATTTTATGGTGTTAGGTATGAAGTATATTTTGGCATTTTTCTTATGTGATGTAGGGTGTCTTTTTAGTATATTAGGCATGGGTCCCAGGTTGGTTTCTATGTCTCCTCCTAGAAGTAGTAGGAGTTTGTGGTGTATATGTTTAGTACTGTATTTTAAAGTTTTTGTTGTATGTATAATTTTTTGAGGCTTTGTTATGGTATTATATTTTTTGTTGTTTGGGGGTAGGTGGGTGTTTGTATTTGTATGTGGGTAATGAGTTTTTTGTTATTCATTTTTATAGTGGGTGCAATTGTTTTTGTCATTCACTTTTTTTTTTGTCCATGTGTTTATTTGCATAGTTGTTTTTGTTTTAATGATGTATAGGTGTGAGTATGTTTGTTTGTATATTTTGGTGTTTGTGTTTGGCCATGTGTGTATGTGATTGTTATGTGTAAGAATATTTGTATATGGGTTTATGTTGGTATTTGGGGGGGTATTTAAGTCATTTTTATATGCAGTTGTGTTAGTATATATGTTGGAATTTATACTAGTGTTTGTTTTGATGTGTGTATTAGTATGTATTTCAATATCTATTCTGGTGTTTATATTCGTATTTATATTTGTATAGAAGTCAGTAATTTTATCGAGTACATTGTATGTATATGTATTTGTACTTGTATATGTATTGTATACACAATATCTGATATAGTATTCATATTTATTATTATTTATTATTATTATTATTATTATTTATTATTATTATTATTAT
The DNA here is from genome assembly GCA_963971425.1 of Bryoerythrophyllum caledonicum. NCBI lineage: Eukaryota > Viridiplantae > Streptophyta > Bryopsida > Pottiales > Pottiaceae > Bryoerythrophyllum > Bryoerythrophyllum caledonicum. Next base: position 2,486,597 of record OZ020518.1, on the reverse strand, counting down.
TATTATTTATTATTATTATTTTTTCAATACAATATGGGTATACAATATGGGTGTTTGTGTCAATATTTCTATTGGCATGTTTACTAGAATATGGAGTGAGTGTTGTGACCCGGTAATTGTATGTTTTTCTCCAGGGATTGTGGGTAAGGAATTGTTGTGAGTTAGGGGAGTTTACGTAGGTAAGGGGGGTGGTGATATTTTTTGGTGTTAGGGTGGATGATAGGGATTGATGTGCATGGTGTATGTAAAGGTGCATGGTTTTGTAGGCATTGAGCAGTATGTTGGTATATATTAGTAGGTGTTTGATGTGAGATATGTGTTGCTTCGGGTATAGGGAGTTGGGGTGGATAAGTATGTTTGTGAGATGTGTATGTAGTGTGTGTGTTTACCCGGGGGGTGGGATGTGTGTTTCGAGTATGTTTGTGGAGGTACAATGTGTTTTTTGGGAGAGTAAAGTTCCCCTTTGTAGATAGTAGGTATGCAATCTTTAGTGTTGAGTGTGGTTTGTATGTGGTTTCCCGAAGGAGGTATGTGTTCCATATACACTTGTGTGGACAAAGTGTGCATGTATTAGGAATAAAATTCCAAAGATAATAAGAGGAAACAAGGAGCCATAGAGTGTATGGGAGTTTGTAGGTCCGTGACTTGCATCTATGTATGTGTGTGATGCATGCATTTTTTTCAAGAACACTAGTGAAGAAGAAGACTATGGTGAGGGATGGGAAGGTTACTAAGTACTGAGGGGGGTTGGGGGGAGGGGTATCTATGAGGTAGATTTCTAGCAACGGGGTGCAAAGAATAGAGTAGGTATTGTGGGGGTAAGTGGATAGAAATGCGGGGGTAGGTGCACCTAAGATGCAAGGTGGAGCTATTGAGGGGGGCCTATTGTAGTGTGTTAGAAGGGGGGGGGGGATTTCAAGGGACATGTGAGGACGTATAAGCGACATAGATAACTTGTGGGGCAAATATGGAGAGAGGAGTTGAGATGAGGGTATGACAATAGTCACAATGACAACTATGGTGGTGATAGAAGGACAAATATGAGTAGAGGTGATGGATGGAGAGAAGGTCAAATTACCAATCCACCATAAAGTTCCATGGTGGTGGAAACTTTGTCTGTGGCCCGTGGTCAATCCACGTTTGTAGGATCTCTTGGGGCGGGAAGCTTGGACCTCGAGATGTCTTGCAATACGAGCAATGTGGAGGCCATCAAACTCTCCACATTGGTGAGTTTGGTGCGGAGCTCATCGGTGGCATTGTTGGTATACTCTCGGGTTTCCTTGATGATGTCTTCGCGAAGAGTAGAGAGCTCCTTGCGTAGTCTTTGGTTACCTGCTTCCATGATGGCTGTCATTTTCGACCTGGTGATGCCGGCAGGGGCGGGTGTGACCTGAATTGAAGCAACGGTGTTGACTAGAGCCTTGTTGATGTCATTGAAACCCCATTTCTCGACCAGGGAGGGGGTGGGGGGTGCAATGCCTTCAAGGCTTCTTCGGTGAGGGGCAATTTCTACATGGTGACTACCAACTGTGAATGTCTTGTTTAGGAACTTCCTGTAGACAATAGGATTGACAAGTTGCACATGAGCACTGCCATTGTGCTTCCCCCCTTCCTGCTTGTGGAACCATATGGATATAACATTCTTTTCTTCAAACACCTTGTTGATGATGGCCGAGGTTTCCTCAACACCCATAAGGATGGGGAGTTGTGAAAGTGTGACCATTAGAGCATCCCTTTTTGCCTGATCAGTGGTTGAAAATCCTCCAGAACTAGTAGCCCTTGCTGGAATCACTTCTTGGTGTGTAGTGATTTGGTGAAGTTCGAATTTCTTGGCCTGTTGTGGGGTTGGGGCAACAATGAAGGCGTGTGCCTCTCCTGGCACCTTCTGTACGTCTACTATTTCAAATTCCAATTTCCTAGTGAATCCGTTCGCAACTATGTCCTGGTAGAGTGCGTGTGCCGCAATACCCTTGAGATTGTGACTTTTGATCCTCACTGATAAGTTCTTCCGTGCTACTACGTGGAAGGTCTTACATACCTTCCCCATGGAGGTTGGATCTAGAGGGTCTAATTGTAATATGAAGTACATGGTGCCTCTAAGTAGAGATATAGCATCCACCTTTGGCCTGAGGAGGTGGAGCTTAATTATCCCTGCCCATATGTCCATGCCATGCTTTTTGACCCCTTTGCATAGGACTGCAACGGGGTCCATTAAGCTAGTGCCAAGAGGGATCCCCATGTGCTCAAGTCTAGAAATCGTGAGTATCTTCAAGTCATCATGATACATGTTGTGTTGTGGCAATTCAAAATGAATTGCCACATAGAAGTCAAGGGAAAGGCCAGTCACATGGGAGGTGGGAATGTCAAATGGTACATGTGTCAGATTATAGTGTTGCTCTGCAATGTTGTCTTGCCGTACTGAGGGATACAATAGTTGTGGGATCCTCGAATAAGTCACCTCAACTCCAAAAGTTACTTCCGCCTCTTCCTTGGGCACTCCTCTTGTGATCATATCTATGATACTTTCTCTACTAAATAGAGGTTATTGCTCTACGTCTATGGCAAGCTTCTCTATGGTGGAGAAGCGCAACCAAAAGTGAAAAGAGGAGAGGTTAGGGGTAGAGACTTCTACTGGGGGGGAAGTTACCTCTTGCTTTCTTTGAAGGGGTTGGTGCGTCCTCAATCGAAGGGGTTTTAGTCTGGGCTTCTGTAATCCTCTTGGAGCTCTCTGAGGTACTCTCCACCTCCATGTCTACCGCCATGTGTTCCTGGGAGAGTAGTGTATGAGGGTCAGGGAGGTCTCTAAGGGTTACTAAAGCTAGGGGGGGTGTGCTGCTCGCCATTTGCGAGGGGGAGGTAACAACACACGTACCGCCACTCAGGTCTGTCGCCTTTGGGTACTTGTGGCTTGGTAGGGGGCGTTTGTAGACCGACCAAGTAGGGAGGCCCGACCCCAAGTCAAAGTCTGTGTCTTCGTCCTGGAGCAGAAGTAAGCGGGGGGGATTTTTCTTTGGTTGCTTCTTCTGTTCTTGGTCAGTGAGCTTGTCGCTTGCTTTCTCGGCGGGCCGTGAACTTGTCTTCTTCCTTGTGTTTGAGCACTTCGGGGGTGGTTCTAGGGATGGAGCACTTGGCTGAGGAACCGTGGGGACAATCTGGGTTTTCGAGGCTGCTCTTTTCCTTGTCACAGGGGTGCGTCGTGTTGCAAAGCTCATGTGATTGTTCCAGAGGACATGATTATGTTTCTGTACTCCGTGTGCAAGTACAATTCTTGTGGTGGGTTTGTGGTTGCAGTTCGTGCGTGGGGGACGGAGTCGAGACTTGGTGTTGCCACTGCAGTTAGTGCCCCTCCGAGAGAGGCTCCAAAGGTGGGTTCGAGGGGAGAGGCTCTTGAGATGAGATCGGGACCTGGAGCGTTGGCGGGGGGTCTACGAGGACGTTGGCGGCAGCAGGGGCTTTGGCGGTGTGCTTGAGGAGGGCTTCAGAGGTAAGGCCGGGACTTGATGCGTTGGCGGTGGGGTTCGCGCTCCTTGGTCCACAGCGTCACGCTCCTTATAGACAGCGGCGATTCTATTCTCTCTACGGCGGTATCGTCTCGCTATTGATTGACAGCGTCTCGTTCCTTGTAGTCAGCGGTTTCTCGCTTCTCGTGCGCACCGCCGCGCTCTGCGTAGTCCCTTTTTTTCTTCGCGTGGGCATGGAGAATTAATTGAAGGTTTTACACCAATCTTAAGCGAACCTAGTTCTAAGATAATGTATTGAACCCTTTAACTCTGGAGTACTAAAAAAATATTCATACTTTGGATGAACTGACTAAGACATGGAAAGATACAATGGAAAGCAATCAAGCATCATCACAAGGCATGAAGGTTGTAGAGACCTTGAAGGTAACTAAAGACAAGAGCAATGACATCACCTGTAAGCAGAAAAAGGCAGGAAGAGAGCAGTATGATAATCAATTTGTTGAGATTAAATTGGTTGTAGAAGCTTTACAAGCTGATTGATACGATTTAAGTGTTTGGGAGCATCTTAACAGAGCTCAGGCTGCATTAGAAGAGATACGGATGACCAAGCTTGAGAGGAAACAATTTGCGAAAGGTGCAAATTGGTTTAAATATGGTGATAGATGCTCGGTAAAGTTTTTTAATTTTCATAAGGAAATTAAGAAAAAGACTGTCATTAAGGAATTGTTGCATGGAGGAGAGTCCCTTCGATCGAAGGAAGAAATAACAGCGTATGTTCAACAATATTATGAAACGCTCTATACAAATGACTCTACAGTTGAAGTGAATGTTTTAGGGAGAGAAGAGTGTCTAAAGAATGTACCCACACAAGTTTCAGTGTGGCAAAATGGTTCAATCACGAGACCCTTCACGGATGAAGAAGTTAAAAGTGCAGCCATGGACATGCCAAAGCAGAAGACAACTGGTTTGGACTAGATTCATACGGAATGGTTTCATGAAGCATGGCCGAAGGTAGAGAAGGATTTGGTGAAATTGATTCAAGAGGTTTTTGGTTTAGGTGAGTTGCGACCAGAACTTAATAGAGATTTTCATACATTGATACCTAAGGGTGGCCCGAAGGTTCAATTGTCTAATTTTACACCTATTTGAGTCCTCAATTCAACATATAAACTAATGGCTAAAACATATTTTAATAGGATACAAAATAACTTACCGAGATGGATTAGGTCCTCTCAAACGGGTTTTGCGAGGGATAGGTATACATTAGATAATGTGTTTACTTGTTATGAAGTGTTATATGTTAAGTATTATAACATTTTCCGCTCGCTCTCTTGTTAACTTCACCTCTATAAGTGTTTAAGTTGGAAAATGCGGAGAAATTATGTAGTAAATATGAATGGCGACAGTAAAATATAGTGCAAAGCAATAAAAATAATTGAACAAATTGGATGAGAATTGATAAATGTTATTTTTAATAAGTGTTATGAGTTTTTCCGCTCCAGAGCAATAACATGTAAAGAGGTCTGACTGTACCTCATCCAACTGCCCCAAACTCAAGGTGTTAATGTTTGAAGCACCATAACTTTCCCACTGTAAGTCCAAAACAAGAAAGAAAAACATCCCCAAAAAGATAACCCATATACCTATTCTCACTAAATTTTATAAAAAAAAACACTCTTCAAGTTTAGGGATTAAAATATTGTCCGAGGAAGAAGAAAGTTATGCATCACAAGGAAGCTATCGTCTCTAGTTTTATCAGAGCGAGGTTCCGATCCTCGGACCTGTGGGTTATGGGCCCACCACGCTTCCGCTGCGCCACTCTGATGCTTAGGCTGGACAGAGGACTCATGAGGGTTCGCGATATCTGGCACGAGGGAAGACAAGAATTGATGTCATCCAGAGAAATTCGAGAGCTTACAGGGTCGCTGAATCTTGCTCGAATTAGGGATGAACTGTTACGCAGTATTCCCTTTGTTTCTACTGAAGTGAAGGAAGGTTCGTGGTTAATGGATGATATTGCGGGCTCCTTGACAAAATATTATAGAGTCTCTCAGATGATTGGAGGTATTTTGAGAGCTCATGTGTATGTACACACAGGAGAATTGGAGCTTTTAGAATTGCTTCATCAACATTTATTCAGGTTACCCGATTCGAATCTAACGGCTGCAAGAGTTGTTAGAAAGGATTGTAAAGGTAAAGTTCTGGATATTAATGGACCTGTGACGGCACAAGAAGGAGAATCGTTATGGACAGTAAGGGATGGAAAAGTTAAAACCCTTAACTTTGATCCAAAAGAATGGACTTGGGGGAAGAGGGGCAAATTGAATGCGACTAATTTTTATGGTTATACTACGAAAATGGGATACAGAATTATTCTGGATTCCATTTCGACCCCTGCCCCATTTGAGAAGAAGTTACAAGAGTTGGGATATAACTCTGTGCAACGAGATTCTTTTTATAAGAATTTATGGCATGCTTGGCATCCCCGGAGAGTTGCTGTGATGATGTGGTTAACTTGTCAAGGAGGTTTGCCATTGGCAGACTGGAGGCGTAGATTGGGGAGTGATGGTTTGTGTAACCTTTGCTCGTTGGGTACTAGTGAAACCCCTCTACATGCATTCTGGGAATGTGAGTCAGTCAAGGATGTGTGGTCAAAATTGAGAGATGTAAGGCTTAGAGCCTGTCTTCCTCCACCACCCTCTACTTGGTTTGGAACATTGACTGGTTTGGGGCCTCCATTGGATCCTGTGGTTCCATTGGGGATTCCAGTACTTCCTGATCGTACGGTGGTTGAGACATGGGAAAAACCATGGGATATTCTCAGGGCTTGTATTATCTGGAGTATTTGGTGTGTCAAGGTGGGACATGACCTGCATGATGAACAATTCCATCTTGGGATGGTCATCTTTAAAGCCTGGCAACTAACGATTCAATCTGGCATGGGGGCCTGGAAGGAGCTTACTCGTTATGCTAGATTCCCAAAGTCATCCAAGCAACGAGCCAAAGAGCGTTCTTTCATTTCTGTTTGGAGCCATGCGGGAGTTTTCCTGAAGACTCAAGGATCATCGATGAATTGGCAATTAGCGCCAAGTCCTTATTTCTTGTCAAGAGAGTTGGCGAACAAGTATAGAGCCTTCAACAAACCGGTTGAAGTGGAGGATAGTACGGATTTCGATATGTTATCGGAAACTGATTCCATCTCCTTTACTCCCCTCTCTCAAGGATTTGTGTCATCTTCTTCGTCCTCCATTCGTGATAAGAGCAATACTAGCTCTTTTTCAAGTACGGAGGAGCTTTTTGATGATTTGTTGGTGGAGTTGGTTTTGAATAATTACGAGGGCCTCCTCGTTCAGGATAATCCTGTTCATGACGCGGAGGTGGAGCGGAATGTTAATCTTGATCAAGCTTCAAGTGGTCTCGGAGTTGATGCGGTCAATCTGCCTGAAGATATTCAGGATTCTTTGGAGCTCAAGTCGCAAGCTGATTTCTGGTGTAATGGACGTGGAGATTAGTCTTAGTTTGTTTGTTTTCGAGCTCATTGTATTTGGCAGGGTAGTCTTGGACTGTTCTGTTTTGTTACTTTTTCCTTTCGAGGTCTGAGGTTTTTCTTTGGACCTGTTTTTTTCTTTTAGACTGGGTTTTCCCTGGTTTCTTTTTGGGGTCCCTCCCCTTCGCTGGCATTCTGCTGGTTGGGCCGTTTGTGGCCTTGGTGGTTAGCCGTTTGGCTTTTGTTTTGTTACTTGTTTTCTTTTAACCCAAAGTGGGATTTAGCGCCACTCTGATGCTTACTGAATGCTTTGGGAACCTGTTCTTTATAAACCGTTCCCCATCGCTTTCCACCAATCAGAATCGACCTCCACGTCAGCGCAACCCTCGCCAACGAGCCAATCAGAACCAACCTCCACATCACCGGATCCCGATGTCCGTCACAACCCCCAAGTCTACCATAGTTCTAGATCCGGTCACCATTCCTGGCCATTCACGCCTTTAGGTTCCACATTCTTAGAAGTTGACTGCCAATAAAAACCATTGCATCCGATTTGGAATGAGTTTTTCTCATAAGAGGTGGGAGAAGAAGGAGACCTGGTGCATTCGAGAGTGAGAGACGATCGTGGCGATGGCGCGTCTTCATCTTGTGGACCGGCGTCTCAACGTCTCGCTGCTGCTGCTCTGCCTGCTGCTCTCCTTCTCGTCGCTGCACATTAACTCTAATGGTGAGCGCTATGCCGGGGAGCCTGGCCGCCTCGCTTTTGGTTGCGATTGCGTCGATCTAGGGTTTGGAGGTTTTGTTTCTTGGATTTGAGAATGTTTGTCGCGGCTGTTTTGTTAGCGGATGTGCCCGGGGATCGTTGAGGTTTATGGATCGCGGGGTTGAGCGCACAATGTAGGGAGGTTGTGATGGTTTGGAGTTTGTGGTGTGGTTGTGAGGCTTTGAGAGGCGTTCTTTTTTATGCTTCTTGCGGTTGTGGTGGTGGACGGAGGAATGGCTGGTGTTCTGCGAGGTTTTGGTAGCTTTACGTGAGGATTTTGTTACTGGTGCGTCGCTGTCTTGATTGAGGTGTTTGGAGCTCTTTTATCAATGAGCTGTGGAGGCGGCCGATGATTGATGTGGATTTTTTTGCTTGTGATATTGGACGGCGGGTGGTTTGATTGCTTGTGTCTCGGGATCGGTCAACGCGTTGATTTTTGAGTTTTTCGCCTTTGGAGGGTGTATCTTTGATAAGGCCATTGTCTGATTGATGGAAGGAGTTGGGAGGGGATTGTGGATATGTATTGGTCAAGAGATTGTGTTCCTTGTTGATTAATCTCGTATTGGTTCTGCATCACGTTTGACGAGAGTTTGTGTCTTTCAGGGCGTTCTGGAAGAGCTCATGCTCAAGAAGAAACGAAGATGGACACTGGAGCTCCTCCCAAGCTGGAGGAGAATCTTGGGGCGCACACAGCTGGATCCACCACTGACTCTGACGTTGTGAAGAGGTATTAAATTTGGAAATCTTGTTCTGTATTGTCGCGACCTTCGCATCCGCTGTGCGCGACGTGAGCATGCTTTAAAAAGGAGACTTTCTTCTTGCTGCAGGACGTGTAGTATTTGAAGTTAATGCGAGCTTGAACTTTAATTGAAGTATGCTGACGTTGAACATAATTGGCTTGGATTGCAGGGAAAGCGAATCTATGGCCCCCAAGAACCTCAGAGAGAGTGCTGAGAAGTTCGAATTCCAGGCTGAAGTCTCCAGGTTGATGGACATTATTATCCACTCATTGTACAGCAACAAGGACATCTTCCTTCGTGAATTAATCTCCAACGCCTCAGATGTAAGTTTAATGTGCATTCTTCACACAAATCTTGGCTTACATCCCTCGTGGCTTGGTCTTTGCAGTGTGGTTGTGATATATATCATTTATCATCTTCAGATTATCTGAGTTGCTCGCCCATTGTGCAACATATAATGTGATGTTTTCAATCTTGAATGGCTCAAAGTTGAAAGTTGCGACTTTTTTATGTTGCAGGCCTTGGACAAGATTCGATTCCTTGCTCTCACTGATGCCTCGCAACTTGGTGAAGGAGATGACGCTAAATTGGACATTCATGTAAGTTGACTCGACTCTTTCAGTCTCTGCATCCGTTGTCTTAATGAATTAGATATGTCGACTATGCATGTGAGCAATCTGTCAACCTGGCTTTTGCTATAAGGATGACGCTTGTTGGGTCGTGTACTACACAGATCAAACTTGATAAGGAGAAGAAGATTTTGACAATTCGAGACCGTGGTGTTGGTATGACTAAAGATGACCTTATCAAGAATCTTGGTACCATCGCCAAGTCCGGGACATCAGGTATGTATGAAGTGGTTAAGGTGTACTACATCTCTCTTCGAAATGTGTGCTGTTGGCTTTCTTGCTGTGTGGTTTAAATCGTTGATGGTGCCAACAATCTTTTTCAAGCTCAGATTGTACGTCATAGGAAAGAACCGTCTTAATGGATCCTCTAACATTACCATTTGGGAGAGTTTCTGATCTGATTTCTTCCGTGGACTCGTAAGTTTAATGGTTTGTCTCGTCTGGTACAGCTTTCTTGGAACAGATGCAAAAGGGTGGAGACCTCAACCTCATCGGTCAATTTGGAGTGGGTTTTTACTCTGTGTACTTGGTTGCCGACCACGTTGAAGTCATCAGCAAGCACAACGATGACGTGCAGTGAGTTCTGAATCAATGGCTTCAATATATTTGATTTATTTGATTGGGAGAATCCTGAGAGCTGCATCAAGGCACTTCGTGTATCATTCTGATCTGATTCTGGCCACCCACTACGCTCAGTATCAAACAGGATCCTTTGATCATTTTTGTTCCTCGATTCCAGTTTATGAGACGTCTCTGACGACCTTCTTCCCTGGTGATTCACAGGTACATCTGGGAGTCTAAAGCTGATGGCAACTTTGCTGTTTCTGAAGATACAGAGAATGAGCCTCTCGGACGGGGTACGGAGATCAGGATTTATTTAAAGTCAGATGCCGCTGAGTATGCCCAAGAAGACAAATTGAGGGTAAGAGGCTGGACCTTGTGCTCATTGAAGTCATCACTGAGACTGGCGACAGGGTGATTTAGTGAAATGGAGATTTCTAGTACACTACCTGACAGAAACTTATGGGGATAACTTTTCGGCTGCAGGAATTGGTGAAGAAGTATTCTGAGTTCATAAGTTTCCCCATCTATTTGTGGGCTAGCAAAGAGGTTGATGTAGAAGTGCCCGTTGAGGAGACAGAAAAGAAAGAAGACAAGGATTCTGACACAGAATCCGAAGACGAAGAATCAACTGGTAAGCTTTTTTACTTCAGTTTGCTTTTGTCGCTTTTTTAAACTACTGTTGGACCACCTTAACTTTCGGAAGTAATCATGACTAATCATCACTTGAAGTAGGTGCGAGCTATAACTGTGTTTATAACTACATCTTTGGTGTTATGTTGTGTCGAATGAAGTACTGGAATACCTCATCTATCTAGTTTTCCTTTGTGGTTGTAGTGCTCATGCTGATTTAGGTGGTCGAAATCCCGGTGATAGAAACCACAATTTGCTGAATCAGCTGAATCAATCTTTATGCTAGGTACAGAATGTATTCCGCAATACGTAATCTTACTTATATCGGAGCCAGTTAAGTCCCGTATTCTGATGAGATACTTTTTGTTGTCCGATTTTGGTATGTGGTGACAGAAACAAAGACCAAGACTGTGAAGGAGACAAAGTGGGATTGGGAGCTTCTCAATGATGCAAAGGCTGTTTGGCTTCGGAATCCGAAGGATGTTACAGCAGAGGAATACGACAAGTTCTACCACTCTTTGGCAAAGGTTAGTGTTTTCTTCTGTTAGTATAATTCTCTGTTAGTACAGGTTGATTCTTAGCTTCACCATGCTTGCTCTCTTTACATTTTGCTTATTAAACGAAGGCTTCGTTCTAATATTGTAGATATCTTTTGTCGCTCCAGGATTTCAGCACTGATAAACCAATGTCATGGAGTCACTTCAATGCTGAAGGAGATGTTGAATTCAAAGCAGTTCTTTACATTCCGCCCAAGGCTCCATATGACTTGTTTGAAAACTACTACTCGCAAAAGGCTTTCCTCAAGCTGTATGTACGACGGGTATTCATCTCGGATGAATTCGATGAGCTTCTGCCAAAGTATTTGAGCTTCCTGAAGGTGAGTTGTCTGAGGAAACTAGCTGAAAATTTACATCTTCTCTTCAGTTCAGATGCTCGATCTAAGTTTTTGGAAATAGCATGCACTAATCTATACCTATCAAGGATCAATTATCCGTATAATCACCCTCACGATTGGGTCTATATTTCTTTCAGGGCATTGTCGACTCGGATACACTTCCCTTGAATGTATCTCGTGAGATGTTGCAACAACACAGCAGCTTGAAAACCATCAAGAAGAAGCTTGTCCGCAAGGCTTTGGACATGATCCGACGAATTGTTGAAGAGGATGAAGATGAGAAGCTTGATGATAAGAAGACTGGTTAGTGCACATCGATACTTGGCTTTTGTAGAATCCTGGTTGAATAATACCAACTTGAACTACCATTATTCGCATTGGTAGTGGGTTTGACGTGTGAAAGATCGCCTTTGCAGATGAAGATAAGGAAGAGAAGGATGGCGAAGTTTCTGAAAAGAAGGGCAAGTACGCCAAGTTCTGGAAGGAATTTGGAAAGGCTATCAAGTTGGGTATCATCGAGGATACCTCGAACAGAGTTCGTCTGGCCAAGCTCCTGCGTTTCCACAGGTATTATGACCATTCTGTCTCCAGTGTGCTAAATGTGGTGAAGTCTTAGAGCTAATACAAATTTGATTGCTTACATGTCTCCTTGACGTTTTGGTTTGCAGTTCCAAGTCTGGTGACAAATTTACTTCATTGGACGCGTACATCTCACGGATGAAGCCAGGCCAGAAGCAAATTTACTATCTCACTGGTCAGGACAGGAAATTGTTGGAGCAGTCCCCGTTCGTGGAGAAGCTGTTGAAGAAGGGATACGAGGTACAATAATATACTTACTCCCTGCTTCCTGATTATGAAAATTTCCTGTTGTGATGTATCTGATCTACCTTAGAGGTTACAAGTATTTACTAATCACGATATGTTTTTTCCCCCAGGTTATCTATTTGACAGACGCAGTTGATGAATACTTGACCCAAAATTTGACCGAATACGAGGAGAAGAAGTTCCAAAACGCTTCAAAGGATGACCTCAAGCTCGGAAGCAAGGATGAGAAGGCCAAGTTCAAGGAGGTTAAGGAGTCATACAAGGAGCTTACCAAGTGGTGGAAGGACTTGCTCAGTGGAGAACTGGTGGAAGCTGTGAAGGTAATTTTTGTCCTGGACCTACAAGTTCTTGCAAGTAATAATGTCTTAATGATCATGGAGGATTCGATTGTCTTAATCTCAGAGGAAACTTTTGTGATCCAACTCTCTTGCATTATTGTAAAATGGGAGCTGGCTCGATAGTCATGCCATCCTGGAACACCAAGAGGCTATCTTCCTTTTCTCTTTTTCATAGAATTCTTATCCTAAAAACTGTTTAACTTCGTCTGATTTTAACGTTCAGAAAATGTATGGATACTTACTGGGTCGTTTTTAATTGCGGATTCAGGTCAGCAACCGGTTGGCAGACACTCCCGCTGTTGTTGTCACTTCAAAGTATGGGTGGTCGGCCAACATGGAGAGGATTATGCAAGCTCAGACTCTCGCTGATCCTACCAAGCAGTCCTACATGCGTGGCAAAAGGATTCTCGAAGTCAACCCCAACCACCCAATCATCAAAGATTTGAAGGAGAAAGTTGCTTTGAGTTCTGAGGTACGTACTTGTTCAACTGATTAACTCATAGTATATGATGCTCATTTTGCTTTGCCATTTTTCTCTATAATCCAATTCTAACTCCTTATTCTATCATTCCACAGGATGATTCCGCAAAACAGGCAGCAAAGCTTGTGTTTGAAACCGCTTTGCTCGAGAGTGGGTTCGTCTTGGAAGACCCGAAAGACTTCGCCACGCGCATTTACGATGTCATCAAGGCCAACTTGAACGTCAGCCCCGACGCCGTCGTGGAAGACGATGAAGTCGATGAGGAGACCGAGAAGGACAGAGCCGACAACGCTGCGGAGGATGCCCCCGACTTCCAAAACTTCAAGGATCTGAACCTAGACCAGGTAAGGACACATCCGTAACCTCTACCTGCTTCTAGTTCACGATTTTTCTACTTCTCGTTTCGCAGTCTGCTGCTTTTAGTTTAGCAAGTTTTGCACATTGCATTAGTCAATGTATTGACTCATTCGTATCTTTCCATGCCAGGATAACATGATGTCTTCCGAGCAGGCAACCGATGGTACAGCTGACGACACCGCAGCTGATGAGGACGCTTACTCAGAGAAGGATGAGCTGTAGGGAGTTAGAATAGCTGACGCTACAGGTTCGATAGTGAAGCATACTACGCTCAGGAAGCAATATTTTTTTTCCAACCCCAACCTTTGTCGAGCACTTCTCAGCATAGTTTACCGAGTAAAGACTTCTTTTTATCGCACTCGCACCTCTCCACGGATACTTGCACGTGCGACGGTGTAAGTGTCCAACATGCTTGTATGCTAGTCCTTTGTCCTGTTTGACTGGACGCTTACGATTAGACCTTGATGCAGTCAGGCGTTTCGCAACCTCGGTGGAGGGGGTTGGAGAGGAGTTGGGGCCGCCAGTTACGAGGGATTACTGGCAGACAGTTAAGTTCTTTCACCTTCCAAGGGACGTCGTAATTCTGACTCGGTGTTCATTTGGTCGGTCTCGTCCACCACTGCCCACGAAACGGCTTGGTGGGATCTGATCCGTTCGATGTGGTTCCACGTAAAGGATTCTTCCTGCGACGTGGCCCCAAACTCAGGGCAGACCAGAGCCTGGTCTGGCTGCACATTCTATTCTGCTCGCGAAACATACCCTTCGATTCTAGAGCACCGATTCTACAGTAGCCACTTGCTTTTTCGGTTACTGGGACCCCTCCTGGAAAGGTGTGGGCCAACCGTATCTTGGAGAAAGGGCAGGTATCTACGTGTGTCTGCCTCATGCTTTTCCCAGGATGGCATGTTCACTGTCAAGGCTCGGATATCGGAGTCAATTTTAGCATATTTTTAACAACCTCCGCCACGTATGTTTTTTATCGTTGTTTATTACAGCCGAGAAATGTTCGGGTATTGAAACAATTTTTGTTTGAAATTGGCTTAGTGTTTTGTATGGTGAAAGGTGCAATTTTAACCCAAAAGCCCCAATCACAGAGGTGTAATTTACCCTTTTTCTGAAGTCCTTTGTAGAGATTGAATAACTTCTTTCATTCAAGCTCCAGAAATTTTTAAAAAATCCCTATTGGATACACAATTAAATTTATGACCAAGACTATGCTCTTCAAAAACACTCCAAAATTTTCATCTTAATGTGAACATAAACCATTTACAAGTACACTAAAGATGATATTTAGTGTAACCACACTAATGTTTTTGGTAATGCAATAATTTTTTACTTTCGAAGAAGATTTTTACCAAGGGCACAACTATCAATACTATCAAAAGAGAGTGATCATTGTTAACATAGTTGGTAAAAATATTCATCAAGAGTAAAAACTTACAGCACTTTTAAAGAAACTAGTGTGGTTAACACTAAATATCATCTTTAGTGTAGTGAGCTTTTTCATTTTTAAGAATGTACACAAAAACCTGGACAATTTCATTTTTTTATGTATTGTTTTAGGTCTAGCACATTCTTATCAAACATATAACTAGAAGTGGTTCAAATTACACCCAAAATAAAATTCTTGTCTGTGATACTAAAATTTTACAACATGTTACTCCAAATAGTGAAGATGATGATATCTTCTCCTTTAGGTTGGAAAAAGGAACAAGAAGAGTAGTAAAATAATAAAACATTGTGCCTACAAATGTGGAAGGAGAGTTGTTTCTTGTAAGGTACACAAAAACCTGGACAATTCTTGGAGCGAGGTTATTGTACTCCAGAAAGTTTTAAGAATGAATCTCAAAATATAATTTTTATTTTTTATTTTTATACAAAATCTCAAAGTTAGCGGACAAGCTTCACACAACTTTACACCCTCGCAAAAAAAAAACCACTTTGGTAGCATAATTTTTTTGTCATATATACAATAGCAAAATTTTTAATTCCCATACTAATATAAAAATTCATTGTTCCCAAAGGGGCACAGGTTGTCCCTAGTGATGTAGAACTTGACACAAAATTGGAGTCATTGGAAAAATATGCGATTATCAAAGTCCTTCATTGTAAACAACATTGCGCATTATTTTGTCATCTTTATGTGATTCTCCTTCTAAAAGCACCAAAACGTTTTCAAAACTCATCGTACGCAAAAATGCAACATACAATTGTCCATGCGAAATACGTTCTTGGTTAGGTAGTTACCAACTTTCAAAAGGATTTGTCCTTGTGACTTGTAATTGTAGTCATGGCATATAATACACAAATTGGAAACTGCTTGCAATATGTTGGAAAAGGAAGCCCGGCGCTCCCAATAACCAAAAGGGATCACAAGTATTACTGCTATCTACCCTACACAATCACTAGTAAGGACTTCTGCCTCAATCACTCAGGCCGAGCAACGGTGTATTTTGTGCCATTGCATAGTTTGTTTGACGGATCTAAGTTATGCAGATGCATCACCAATGTACCAACTTCAAGTGTAAGCTTATGCAATGGCAACCCACTACCTTCGAGCCTGTTCAAGAACTTGGATGAGATCACATTGACGCCATCTTCATCGTCTACCTTGTAAGCACTTAGGAGAATTTAACTTGCCTCACGCACCATGTCAAGTACAGGATGTTGATTTTTTCCACGTCTTTGTTGTGTGCCACAATAACAATGTGAACGCTGGAAAATTCCCTTCCACCACAGCCAATTGCAATTTTGGAGAAAATTGCATCAATCATACCCTTCACAATCTGTTGAGGCAATGCCATACTTGGTCGAGAGCTGGCAATGTAGTTTTCCTAAACAATATCGACTTTACCTTCTCCAAGCATCAAAAGTCAATCCGCAAGTGTCTAATTCCTCGAGTCAACAAGTGCCGTAGAGGTTGTAGGAACACGCATATTTTGACTTATGGCAAATACTTCAAAGTAGCGGTGTAGCCCAACTACACCGTTCACTGAATATAGTGTGGAGGTATAGGTAATGTGGATGAAAATTGAGGTGGACCACATCAATTCTAGTTTTGGATGAAAATTGATGTGGACCACATCAATTTTGGTTATTAATATAGTATTAATATGTTATTATTATATATGTTATTATTGTATATAATATTAATATTATAATATATATTATAATGTTATTCATATATGTTATTACTATGTTATTATTATATTATTATGTTATATTATTATGTTAATATTATTTTCTGTTATATTATATTATAATATTATTTTTATATTCTTTTGTTATAAAATAATATTATTATGGTATTATATTATTATGTTATATTATTTTATTATTTTATTATGTTATTATTATGTTATTATATTATAATTTTGGTTTTAGGGTACAACTTGTAAAAACTTATCCACATCAATTCCCGTGTCTTTTATTTTGAAACAAGCCACACTATTTCTAATGGACATGATTTGATGTGGATGGAAAATTGAAGTGGACCACTTTAATTTGCGTTTAATGAAATTAGTGTAGGAAATTTCAAATAGTCTAGTCTACACTATATTCAGGGAACGGTGTAGTAGGACTCCTTGATTGATGTTGTGACATTGTCTAGCAACTTGTCAAATGTTGCAAGCATTTGGGCAATGATGTTCAATGCATGACTCTGAATATGCTCTTTTTATGGTTGCTCCACTTTCAAGCAATCTTGAAAGTGTCAAAGACAACGCCTTCAAAAAGTATGCAAGTCCATAAAAGATGTCACACCTTTTACAACCGTCAAAAGTATCCAAAGAAAGTATCTCTCACCCAGTGATGACATTGAGAAAATAGATACACCTTATTGCAAATTCCATCTTTCAGATGGCCCATTTATTTTTAGGTAGCCATGTGAAATGAGTAGAAAAATGAAAGAAAATATACACTAATTGTTCTAATTCTATATATAGTACTAAATACAATAATGTTAGTGATGACCCTAAAGTTTGGTCTCCACCCTCAAGTAGTCCAAGGTTGTTTAGAACCAATAAAATGACCTATTAAAAGCATGTACACTCTAACCTCTTATGTATAATGTTTTATAATATTACAAAATTCTACATTCAAAACATATTTTCTAAATCATTATACTAATCTCTAATATATTATTCCCCGTTAGAGACGTTTGCAATAGGGCAGGTTCTTAATTCTCAATAAGTTTCTCATTTTGATATTTTATAAAGATGCAACATAGTAGGAGCTTTGTGGAAACATTATTCTTTTTGCAGTGAACCTTTGAAGAAAATAAAAAATTAAGCTATTCTATATCTAAAATTGAGGACTTAAGATAGCTCCACAAATTTTGCTACAAGTTTCTATTGACATTATGGATTTTCATACAAATAAATAAATAAATTTTCTTTGATATTGTGTTTTTTTAAATGTCTTTAGTATTTAAAAGTAGTTTTACCTAAATCTCACATTTTCACACATTGTTGGGCAAGGCACCAAAAACACTTCTTCTTTCCCACATAAAATTTTGAGGACTTCATTTTTCACTATTTATTTTCCTTCTACAATATGTGGTGTAAAGCTTCTTATTGACAATTTGAATTCTCATTCGAAAACATGTTTAGTGTACCAAAAAAACAATGTGTAATGGCAATTTTGAACCTCCACTACTTGCACATTTGTTTTGAATATACTACACCTCTTTTCTACCTCTAAAAATTGGTGTCCAAGGAACTATTATCTTCTTCAACATGATGCCCATGTGTAGTGCAAAAATTTGAGACCAAGTGAAGTCAAAGTCTGTTGATCCTCTCAACACATGGAAGATAATAACATTTTCCTCTACTTCAAACACTATAATCTTTCAATTGGTGCGGTCAAAGTCAATGAAAGATTTTGAGCATGTTATTGAAGGAGTTTGAGTTAAGATCATACGGTGCAGAATTTGAAATTAAATGTTTTGTTTCCTTCTCCACTCTTTACACTATAATCTACAATGAAGTGTTTCGGAGTGGAATTATCAAGGAACTTTAGGGGTTAAGGAGGGTTTCAAACATTCTAAATTGGTTCAAATTGGTTACTATTATGACATCTTCTCCATAGGGACATGTGATAGGTGGGTTAGCATGTCCAATTGGCAACATCAATGAGGTTAGAGTGTGCAATGCTCAGTAAAATTATGATACGTAATTCAATCTTTATCACAATTGCAAAGTTCCACCTGTCCTCACAAGCCATAGAAATGGATTTGACGTGGTCTGCTTTACATGTCATTTGAAAATGTGTCAAGCTCGCTTGATGTAAAGCAGAAGTATATTCAAAAAGTGGAGGATAGGCTTGCGCATAAAGAGCTCATGCTTGATAAGGAAGTCCGGAACTGAAAAATATTTCAATCATTTGAAGGCCCATTTGCAAGCCCATTTCGTGTCATCTTTAACATCACTCGCCTGGTTCCAAAGTTTGTAGTCAACTCCTTGCATGAGAAACACTCCAATACATCTGTAAAGTACATTCTCTCAACTTTAACAAAAAGCATCTTGATGCAAAGTCCACGGTGGAGCCCAAGTGTTAGATTTTTGTTTCAGAATTTAACAATGAATTATGTTCATGAAGTTGTGTTGGCATGGCATGAACTCATTGCTAGGTCCACATTCTTGAAGGTTCAATGAGTTGATAAAATTCCTTCAATAATCATAAAACATACAAACTCTTCTCGTCTATCTTGAACTGATCCACTATTCTTCACTTCCATGACATGAAGCAAAAGTATCTAGTTTTCGATTAAAAAATTTGGACTTCAAATCAAGTAGCCCAAAAGCGACCCAAATGTTTCGAGACGTAAAAGAAGCATTAGAGTTTTTCTGAAAGTAAAGGATCTTTCACACCACGAATCTTAGGGTCTTATGTTAGTAATTGGGACCACATGCACATGGTGACTTGGCTTGGGAAAGGTATGGGGGAACCACCGGCTAACCTTTTGGGAACTTGGGGTACTACAGGGGAGCTTTAGCTTGCATGGGGGTGGACTTGCCGCAGCTCGCCACGGCGGCCTCTAAGGGCAAAACCCCATGTAATGCCCGACCCGAAGTATCACTGTAGCTTCCTAACTTGCAGATTGTAGGAAAGAAAATGTAAGGCCACTTCCATACGTCACACCCGTTAGCTATTATAATCAACCCAAGGTTTTGGATGCTTCCAAGTTGTACCCTAATTACCTTTATTAAGAGAATTTGACAAGTCCCAACTTGAGGTTCCCCATGCGTCTTGCTTTGATTAACCCCTAAAGTTCCTTGACAACTTCTGTCAAAAACTAGTCCAAAACTGCCATTGTCAAACATGGCCGCAATAATCACATTTTTAGAAGAATTCTTAACTTTTAACCGTAAGATCTAAAAATAGACTCATGTATAACAATCCTGTAATATTATGGTTGCAATCCACCGCACGAATGTGAAGATTATAGTGTTTGAAGTGCAAGAAGTAGTTTTTTTTCCCTCTTGCCCGGCAAAGTCAGCTCACTTTGACTAAGCATATCTTCTAGTATTTACACTACATTGTGTTGAAAACCAATACCAATGCAAAGAATATGATGTTAGCTAAGTGTGTGCAAAATTTGAGGTCATTTCGAGGGGTACATCATGCTCAAACAAATACTTTAGTGAAAGGGGGTATAAAACAATGCAAATGACTACAAATGAAGTGATTAACTATTTGCTACCTACAAATTTACAAATTTGAAAATCCGTACGGTTGAAATGTGGATTTTTTTTACTGATTATAGAATTTTTTTTCTTCTAAAACGGGTAAAATCTCTAATTTTAATGAATTTATTGAATTATTCAAATATTATAGGTGAGGGCAGGGCTTCAAAATGGGGACCCTTCAAGAAATGAAGGGCCACGTCATTCACCCACTCCCATGTACGGGATCCGCGCAGCTCCTCAGGGGTGGCCCGCCACTATAGGGCAGGGTTTTTATTTTATTTTTTTATTTTTATTTTTAAAATTTAATTTTTTTTTACACATGCCATCTCTTTCATTACCCAGGCCCCACCACAGCCCCTACCATGCGCCACTTGTCATGAGGTGTCGGGCCCGCCGCAAGGCACTTTAAGCTATTTTTTAAAAACTTCTCTTCATCCATTTTCTTGGAATTCATGGGGTCTTCCCTTCCACCATTCTTCCCCTTGATTTGGGCTGCCCTACCCTCCCTCCACCCTTTGTGCCCCTACTTACTGCCCCTCTTTCACACATGTGTTTCATTGGTTCCCAGGGGTGCCTAGGTTGCCCATGACATAGGATATAGGTGGTACTAACTTTCAAACCGTAAATCCAAAACAAAAATTAAAAATACCACCACGAAGCTCTTATCAGGGACAATCTAGAATAAAAAATTTATAAAAAAAGGATTTGTTTCGAATTTTAGGAACCTGCCCAAAATCTGAAATCCCTCCAAAGGAGACTCTGGTCCTTTAGGGGTTAATATGTTGGGAGGAATGGAGAAGCTGACGAGCTTGAAAAGAGGCTACATCATACCGGAGATTATTAGCTACACCCGACCTTACCTATTTGGGTAGGATGAGAAGCTAGCTACATGGAAGTGACCCGACCCCTTCAGAGATGACAGGTCGGGCATTGTATGGAACCAAGCTCTAAGTTCGCCAACTACCCCAGGGAGCATCGATTGTTGTGCATCTCATTGGTGCAGAAAAAAGGAGTATGAGATTTTTGGACGTCTATTCACGTGCATAAAAAAGTTTCGTCCTGTTTGGCACCATATTCCAACTGGCTTTCCTTTTCAGGAAAACTCTATTGTGTTGCTTTTTCAAAAACACAGTAATGATATTTCATAAATAAAATACAAACCTAAATGATTTACCTCTTTGTTCAAAATCAAAGATAGTTTGATCCCCCATGTGCAAGGAAAGATTCCTTATCATGTGATTCAATCTATGTAATCAGTTAATGACGCTGCATCCACTTTTCTTCTTCTTCCAGAAACCAGATTTTTATGGCGGCCTATTTAATGGCCCCAAACGTCATACATCTATCATAGTTTTTAATCGACCAAAACACCAACAAAGAAAAAAAGTGCCCAATGAATCCTAGCCTTTGAAATATTATCCAGATATCCAGAACAGCACACAATGTATCTTCTCATCAGCCTCTGGATGAAAAAATGGACGCTCCACAATCAACCACGCCAGTGCATCCCCAATACTTCTTGAGCTTATCCTTGGCGGCCCCATAACTACGCCTCCTTTAGAACATTTCTTTAGCAAATGGAGCACACATGGAATTTTATTTTGGTCAGCAATCAAATAATCGTGGAAGAATCTGATTTATTTCAAACTACTATGAATGCACTGGGGCTATTAATAAGTTGGTTCGGTGGAAAAGGAGGCTTGACTTAAATTCAACTCATTTTGGGGGCCCCATGAACAGGTTTTTCTCTCTGTTTTTTTCCACTTTTGGGGGTGTTCGTCTGGGAGTCAAACTTGAGTTTTATTTATGAGCTAATGATGAATTCGTCGCGGTCGAGTAAATGTAAAATGATTTCAACTACAACGAAGTGTCTATAGGCCCAGGGCTAATTGACCCCTTGTTCCCCCTCGTTGGACGAAGGGGCAGTTGCCTGTGGGATGAATCATCCCTCCCAGCCAGTCAGGTGCTGAAACCCCAGCCCACTAGCACACACACCCTCCCCCCCTCTTGGCATGTGCCCTGACCCGTGCGCTCCTCTCGCCCGTTGTGACACATTCCTCTATACAATACCCGGACAGGTATTTCCGCAACACATTTATCTACAAAATACCCGTGACGGGTATTGCCTCCTGAAAAGTTTGTGTGTAGGAGCACGTGCAAGGTTGGTTCTATACCTCCCCAAGTATTCTTCAGTGCTATCTTTTGTGCCCATTTGACACTAATATTGAATATGTCATTTTCTTTCATGGTTTCCATTTTGCAGAGATTGATCATTTGAGCTCATATTTTGTACTTAGGTATGTTGTTATTGAGAACTAGGGTTCGAGTTTTTCTATTTTCAAGTTTCTTGAGTGATACATTAGTTTCTTCAATAAGTGATTAATTATAGTTTAGGATATGGGGCATATTTCAATCATTCCATTTAGTGTGACTTAGGGTTTTTATGGCACAACTTTATGCTAGATACATAATAGATGTAGAGGGTGACTTAATTCTTGAATTTGGTTATGTGTGACACATGTATTGTGATCGGTATCCAAAGACTCCCAAGGATGTTTTAGGAAACTTTTATTGCGCGTGACAAGTATTGCCTTTTAAATGCGCAGTCAAGTACATTAAATGAGACATTTTTCCTTCATGACAGATATTGTGATAAGAAACCACAGACGTTTTGTTTCATATTCTTCTAACGTGACGGGTATTTTGCTTGAAAAACAAGTATCTAAAGCAATGTTTTGTAATTGTCATCTCCGCGAAGGGTATTGCTATGTATATTTTGTCTTCCCTACCTTTAGAATTACATAGATTTCTCATAATCGAAATAAAATTCTTTTCATATCTACCGCATTAAAAATAATGAATATTTATGTACTCAAATTGACCTATCCGCCACTTTACTTTCCATTACTCAAATTGCCTTTCATACATTCTAAATTTTTCTTATAAAGTCAACATGCCAGAATCACAGAAGACTATCAACGTTCAGAATCCTCCACCTAGACCTATTTCATTCTATGACATTATATGGGAACATGCTAGTAGACAAGGATGAGGCAATGCAAGTGCAATTGTACATTCATACATGGCTTCTCCGCACGAGGGACTTCCTTGTAGACCCAGTCAAGAACGGCAAGTGGTAACCCGGATAACTCCATCCCGTGGAATGGAAAAAACTACACATAAACAAGAATGAAATAAGAATCTTACATCTTCAAACTTCTCTAAGTGATATAAGATCTAATCACAACACTAAGAAGAATGAAAGAGAGTATTCTAAAATACCAATATCCGTCATGATTTTAAAACACACCAAGTACAACATTATGTAATGGAAAATTGAAGCAAAACTTGTTAGGACCCCCAAAAAGCATGAAGTTGTGCCATAAAAACCCTAAGTCACACCAAATGGAATGATTGAAATATGCCTCATATTCTAAACTATAATTAATCACTTATTAAAGAAACTAATGTATCACTCAAGAAACTTGAAAATGTAAAACTCAAACCCTAGTTCTCAATAACAACATACCTAAGCACAAAAGATGAGCTCAAAGGATCAATCTCTGCGGAATGGGAACCATGAAAGAAAATGATATATTCAATATTAGTGTCAGATGGGCACAAATAATAGCACTTGAAATCACTTGGGGAGGTACAGAAACAAACTCTACACGTGCTCCTACACACATGCTTCACAAGAGGCAATACTTGTCACGGGTATTTTGTAGAAAAATGTGTCACGACGGGCGAGAAGAGCGGACGGGCCAGGGCACATGCCAGGAGGGGGGAGGTTTGTGTGCTAGCGGGCTAGAGTTTCATCACATGGCTGGCTAGGATGGATGATTCATCCCACAGGCAACTGCCCCCTTCCTCCCATGAAGGGGAACGAGGCGGTCAGTTTGCCCTGGGCGTGTGTGTAGATCTATTATGATGTAGATTATGGCATCCATGAATATATTAAAATTTGTACACCCAAAGGCTACATTTACCGGTATATGGTACTATATAGTGGCCAGATGATGTCCAAGAGTGGGTTTAGGGTAACATCACAGTCGAATTTCATCCAAATTTCTTTCGCCTGAAATTTGTATCTGATACTTTGCAAGTTGTTAACTAAAAAAATTTATACAATAATTTCTTTAACAAAGATTTTGTACCTAAAATTTTATTTGCCAATGCTTGTGGTGGAATTTTTTGTGTAATGAGCAATTTGGCCATTTTCTTGAAGTTTTCTTTAACAAAAATGTGTTCACTTCTAGGCCCATGACTAAAGATAGTGAAGAAGATTTAAAAAAAAATAAGGAGCTTCATGAAGTAAAAATTGACTTGGGATATGCCATATAATTTGGGTCATTGCCTCTCAACTCGGTCCTTTAGCTTTCACACTACAAGAACCCAAACTTGCAAATTTCTTATTTTTATGTTCTTTTCCAACTCCAAAAGTGGGCCTCTTTGCATAGTTTGGTCTTCGATGGAGTTCAACCCTAGGTCTTTGGACAAGTCCAATAATTCTATATTGGAGGCCCACTTAGCTGGGCTTTTAGAGGGGCTATATATCGGCTACGAGAAGGAACTGTAGGTGCTTGCCCTACCAGTCCTCAAATTCTCTTTGGCCTAAGGGCGGCTTCACACTATGCCCAAGTCGAGAGGCCGACCGTCAAAATGAGTGGCCAAACTATGGCGAGAGGCCAAACTTTTTTTCCAAAAAAATACATTAAATAATATAGATTGAAGGTTGGGCTGGTTGTGGTGTGAAGCCCCAAAGGCCAAGTCCAAAGTCCAAACCCCATATCATCACGCCAAAAAAAATCAGCCCAAAAAAATCAGCCAATAAAAATAAGCCAAAAAAATCAGCCAATAAAAATTAGCCAAAAAAATCAGCCCAAAATAATCAGCTAAAAAAATTAGTCGAAAAAAATAAGCCCAAAAATTCGGTCTCTTTCATCTAACGGTCTAGATCTTGTCAGTTTTTTATTATTTTAATAAAAATAACCGACGGACTCTCGATTGTAGTTTGGGTCGACTAAAATGGGCAACCCTAGTTTTGCTCGAGAGGTCGTTGCTTTGGCGCCAAAACAACCCAAAAGTGTTGCCATGTAGGACGACGGACTTTAGAGTTTGGGCACAAGTGTGAAGGCCCAAAGTCCGGACTTTGGCCATTCTAGCAATCTCATTGGTGGAAATCGACGGCCTCGCGACTTGGCCACCAAGTGTGAAGCGGCCCTAAGAATGAGTGAATTGAGGATTTGAAGCCACTTTGCAATTGCACCAAGTGAGGACTGGTTCTCATTACAAATTGAGGATTTGAAGCCACCACAGAGTCCCCCTATGCCAAGTGAGACATTGGTAGAGGCTTCTGAACCGCAAGGTGGGAGCGTCTCTTTGCCTCTATCGACATTACCTTGCCATTCTCCTCGTAAGCAAGCCGAGGGGCGTGCAACATGGGGGAAGTCCAAGGAGGATTTACACCCTAGACAACGTCAGCGTGTTAGAGCCATGGCGGAGGCTGCAAAGCTATTCCCAGAGGTAGACCCGGCCATGATGTCAACGCCCCCACCTCCAGCGCCTGACCTGTACTACATGGCGAGAGGTTGTAAAGTCCGGAGATATTTCCTACTACATGGCGAGAGGTCGTTGTTGGAGTGGCAAACAGAGGAGGAGTTCAAATAGCACACAAAGGAGGAGTTCAAAATGCTCACGGGGTGGATGTTGAAGAAGGAGCACATTTGTGCATTGGATCAAACTCCCCCACCATTTGCTCGTGCATTGAAGTTGTCCTTGCATAGCGAATATGATTGTGGAGTGGCCATGGTTTTCCCTCTCAATGGTTTGCGTGAGGATGCATTTCAGAACGGGGGGAACATGTTGTTTTCGCGATGCAAGAGCTACTGAGGATGGGGCACATTTTTTTCCCTACTATGGACACTAGAGCGGAAGACATTGTAGAGTTCAAGCAAGTTTTGGAGTCCGGGTTGTGCATGTCCTTGTTGGTTGATCCGTACATGGAGTGGCGGAGGATGGTGAACCTGCAAGCCTATTGTGACTTACTCCATTTCAGCATAGATGGCAAGCTTTGGGGAATGTAGGTGGCGAGCGGCGGGGAGGAGCTGTGTACGAACTCGGAAAGCTTCCAATATGTTTTGTTCCTCTGGGAGAACATGGTTTTAGGATATGCTCCCGCTGGGTTGGAGGCTGTAGGTGAGTGGTCCCCATCCGGAGAGACCCTTCACCATGTAGTCTTCGCGTGGTCGCAAGAGGGATTGGCATCTGTCAGGCCAAATTGGATGTTATCATGGTTGATGGCATGGCGGCTAATTTCAGCGGCCTTCGCCACAAACGCATGTCCATGGATTTCTTGGAACGGCGTCTACCGTCGCCTTTGCTGAGGACCCTGTCCTCTAAGCGTGTTGTCGAATGCGTTGCTGGAGATGAGGTTGCCAATGCTGGCGATATTGCTCGCCAGCTTGATAGGGCTCTTGGGCATGTTGGGGTTGGCTATGGGCAGGTCGTCAGGGACATTGAAGGCCCTACAATTGTTGATTCAGTGGAGGTATGAAACGCTTTCCTAGGCTCAGGCCATGTGATTGATCCACTTATTGAGGTCGTGTGTTCTCATAGTCGGGCTAGACAAGCCATGCGAGGTAGTGGGAATGCGGCTGAGAATACGACACCTAAAGATAGTGGGAGTGGCGGAGCTCCTACGGAAAGCGATGAGATTCAGGACAGTGAAGATAGTGCAGTGCCGGAGGATAGTGCTACACACGCGTATTTGCACGATTTGCTTGTCGACTAGTTTCATGGTTTGGTATTTTACATTCAAGATGTGTGACGGATTTATGGTCTTAGACAAGTTCAGGTCATGATAATGGTTAAAGTGGTTGCAAAGATGAGTTGTACTCAGGTTTTGGAGGTATGAAACTAGGATTTTTATGACTTAAAAATAGGCTGCTATGAGGAATAACGGGTTATAGACCCCTGAACATGATTTTGTTAAGGGTTGTACATATGTTGTATCAGTAATAAACATGTAGAATTGGAAAGAAAAAAAAGGACAATTTTTGTTTAAAAAAATTCAAACTTTCATTGTTTTAGTGCCCAGTGTCATTCACATGTTCCATATTTCTTTTTGTGTAACTAGTCCAATTCGTATTTCACTAAATTTCAATGTAGACCATACATTGGAAATAATACATTGAAATTGTTGTTTTTTAAAAACCTGGAATGTCTAAATATAGACCCAAAGCATGTCCAAGCCAAACACGTTTAAGGATATCCCCCACATCATAAAGACCGTAAACCTTTTGAGTTGTACTGCTAGGACTGGACCCTCAACAGCTAGAGGACCCTATCCTACGGCCCGAAAATTCACTGCAAGCCTTTCTCTGCCTCTTATTTCTATCTCCCTCATTCAATTCAAACGTCGGTTGCGACGCGGGTATAGGACACCTGCATCAGCCTTCACCTTGAAGTTTAGAAGCTTCTCGTTCATTTTGGACGTGCCTGCAAGTGCATGATTCAGCAAACTTGGCCCTTGGGTTGTCCGTTACCATCTTCTGCATTCTTGTGAACAAGGACCCCAGATCGGCAAGCTGCTTCTACAAATTTCCCACTGTTCCTTCTCCTTGAAACACGCTTTGCAAGGATGCATCCGGGCGGTGAACTGTGTCGTACACAGTGCCTAGGTCACCAGGACGCACTCCTGTTGCAACGGTACCACAAAGCAATCCCTAAAAACAAATGATGGTTGCGTCTTCTACATCTTTGTTCACCATCTTGAAGACCTTCATCTTATGTATGCATATTTTTCCTCTCAAATCAAGAGAGCATGAGGAGTGAGTCCAATCTATAGCCGGGCTTGTAATAACCCAAATTGTGGGGAAACTTGTTTGGCTCGCCACGTAGGCGATGTCTTGGGCGCGATCGATGCAAACATGTTTGCCTAGAATCGATATCGCTCATATGACCGCGCTAGCCACCATCCCTTCTGCCTTCCCATTCTTAATGAAGCCATATAATTTACATTGCACGGCATACCAGTAGTGCGTAAATACATGCTTTGCAAGGTCGTAAATGAGCCAATCTACGCGGCGGCCATCAAACTTCTATCTTGTGCTCGACAAGATAGACTTCAAGTTCCTGTGGTAGCTCTCAACTGTTGCGTTTGTGTCCTGGTTTGCATAGGGGATGCACCGATAACCAGTGACCCACATTTTTAGCTTAGGTATTCAATGCGTCTAGAAGTAGTTAAAGAAAATTTTAGCTGCAATATATTTTGCCCACAAGTGACCAAACTTGTCCAAGGACACGTGCACCACAACTTTTCCTTGTTGGATGCCACTTCCATACATTACATCGGCGCACTCTTGCAAAACAAGGGTTCTTGTGTAGTTGGCCTTGATTTTTTGAGTCGCATTCTCCAGCCAAGCTTTACAAACATGCCATAGGCAAAGTAGGACTTTGACGTTGTCCTTGTCAAGCCACACCTTCATGCTTGACAAGAAACCTCAATTGTAGTACACGACCTCCCTCAATTGGATAAGTCGTAAAATCCAAGTAGTGTTAATAGTGAGACACAATCAAGACAAAGAATCACCTTATTGCATTGATCTCAGCGTTGTTGTTATTTGTTACAACAGCGTTTGGCTCCCAGTCCGGTTGAATTTGAACGCAACGATCTCTAAGCTTCTTTAGCCTCACAACAATGCCTTCTTCTTAAGACTTCCCTTGGATGCTAAATGCCATGGGGATGCCTTGTTTGCGCTCATCAAAGACCATCATAGTATACAACGGATACTCTAGGAGAAGTATATTTGGACATCATAATTTATCAACAAAGAAGTTGGACTACAGTACGAAGTCTTGAAAACAACGAACCTTTTGCAAATTAATCCCAAATGTGGCGTCCATGGCCAATGCCCTGGTATGGCGATGTTGCACCATCATGTCTAACTGCCAAATTCTCCGAATTGCGAGGTAGAAGGGTTGTTGTTGGTGGAGGCTTGGTTTAGGTCAATGATCCCATACTCATGGTAGTGAAAGTGCGTGTCGGGGTTCATAACGGTCCACATTTGTACAGTCATCAAATCACGTGGATGCAACTCCCACATCTCTTTAGCCATCTTGTTCGCAATGTTATGAAGATTATGAGGGAGGACGAACGTATCCCTAGTGGGTGGTAAGTTTATCTTAGCACACCTCAAGACCTCTTGTTTATGGTCAGCCATAACATGTGTTGGGGACTTTCTACTCCGCAAGGACGCCTCAATCCAATCCTTGGTAGCTTGTGATAGCCTTCCAAACAACCTTGCCCTTTGACCACCAAATTCTAAACCATGACATGGTTTGTCCTCCCTATTCACATGGTCCATGGAGTGGAAGTGAATTGTACAAAGTGTTTCATCAATTAGCAAGTGCTTAGCAACAAAGTAACATTGGCAGTCGCGCTTGTTAGATATCCTAGCTTGTTTTCTGCCAATGTGGATCCCGCGCCTCACGATCTTCGCCCCGTGAATTGTTTGTTGGGCCTGCCAAAGCCTCTCTTGGGCCGCTTGCACCATAGCCGTTTCCTCGAGGTCCTCCTCTTTTAGGTTGATGTTCACATTAATTGTTGAATGTGTCCTGGCCTTTTTAGATGCCCATATAGATGCGGCTGCAGCCTTTTCCACTTGGTGGACAATTTTTTTCCCTCTTTGCACAACCTTCTTCTGGTTGGTAGACTTTTGACGGTCCTTCAATGTGTGTGCAAACACCTTTTGAACTTCTACCTTGTATTCATTAGTGTAGTCCTTAGGCCGATATTCACACGAGTACCTATTTAGAACAACAAAGTCAGCATAGATAAAAGAATTAATGTAAATGATGAAAGAAAATGGAATCCACCAAAGTGCACAGTGTCCGTGACTTACTTAATCTCTTGTATGGGAGCTAGACAAATGCATGTACTTTCGTTGCGCAGGGACAATGCAAACGGTATTTCAGCAAAGGACGTATGCTTTATTGGAGATGTCAACAAGGCAAGGAAAAATTGGAATGGGGACATGTTCAGAGTATGGCAAGCTTGGAGGCCGAGAGAGACTACAAGGATTTAGGCTGTAAATGGAGAGTGGGGTGTTTGTAGCATTCAACTATCGGATAGGAGAAACGTCCCTGCCACGGCAAAGAACGTCCGCTTAGGGTTGAGTACGAAGACCTTGTCAGTACTGGTGGGACTGTAAGCGTTGTATGTCCATCGCTCGACTTCGTCACCACCACAAAGGTCTACGACACATTCCATACTGTCCATAATGGGATCTACGCCCAGAAACCCTAAACCATGTCCAGAACAGGCTTCACAACGTCAACCATGTCCAAAACTAAATCCTTAAATTTTGAACCCTCTCCAATTACCCGCACGAACATCCTACTACCCTAGATTATGTACACACCATGAATCCCTAAACTTTGACACCCTGTCTATGATGCAAAAAAATGCTTCAGAAATTTGAACTCCTATAGAGCAGCTGAAATTAGTTCAAGAACTCTGGAGAGGCTGTATACCAAAAATTCCAAACCATATAAGCAAAGGCAGAACTTGCATACTTGGAAGAGAGAGTGAATGAAGCATACCAATAATGTGGTGCGACATCCGATCAAAACAATGGACAGTGATCTAAGTTCATGCCAATAACACATCCAAAGCACAACAAGAACGAAATGCATGAAGACCACAAGAACAACAAAACGCACCACCAAGAAAACCCTCCAAAACACTCAAACTATGAACTAATTTTGTGGTGGTCATTTTGAAACCACCTGAATTCATTGCAAAGATAGTTGAGCGATCTCTAAGAAGTGGTAGATTTAACCCTAAACCGACGGTAGGGAGGTGGACGAGAACTGGAGGAGGATGAAAGCGGGCGAGGGGTGTCGAGCGAGCGAGCGGCCACACGCGGCCAGCATGGCGGGGAGTTTATGTGGCGGACAAGCGACGTGGTGGGGGCATTGTGGCGGGGCGACACCGTGGCGGGCCGAGAACGGATAGCGGGTTAGAGGGCCAGGGTCAAGCGTCGAACCAACCAACACACCAAGCCTTAGGTCTGGACCAACGCTCGGCCAGGCTAAATAAGGAGATCCCTAATTGCCTTAGTTCATGGATTAGACGTTGACTTTGGATCGTTGCACCTCTTTTTCCGACTATGCCGACCATTTTCATCCAAATTCCACCCCATTTTAGTCTCGTTCAACCTGTTTTCTACTCTTCATTACAATAATCGTGGATGTCTAGCTACAAGCGACTCACAAGAGGCCGAGATTTTAATTCACAAAAAATAGGACATGTGAGATAGTAATGACAATCAATATACCTACATTCAAACCAATGCAAGCTACAATTTTTCTGAAAATATCCCAACTTTCCTAAGAGCATTGCCGGCAATGATCCTAGAACGGTCCTTGTAAACAACGTTGAAAGGATCTAAAAGCCTGGTTCCATGCAATGCCCGATTTGTCATCTTTGACGGGGTCGGATCACTTCCATGTAGTTAGCTTGTCATCCTATCCAAAAAGTAAGGTTAGGTGTAGCTCATAATTTCCAGGATGATGCAGTCGCTTTTCAAGCCTGTCAGCTTCCTCATTCCACCCAACATACTAATTAGAGCAAGATGGATTGTAAACTTTAAGGTGGCACGTATCATATTTACTTTAAAAAGGTAATTGAGGTATGTCGTAGTCTAGTGGTTCGTAATTCTCAAAGTTAACCAAAATTAACCTTAAGTGAGCCCACCTAACCAGATCATTTCCAAGGATTTTTATCGTGCATCAAACTCTTTAAATCTTAGAACACTTCACACTTAATACCTCAGCACATCTTGGAGGATGGCTTCCCCGGTACCTTAGTAACCGGTAACAAGTAACCACAAGTGTTTCAATTAAACTTTGTTGAGCGTCAGAGTAGTTTCCCGGTAAGTTTTTATAGTGCCCTAAAAGCCACTGCCCTCCAAGCCACTGCCCTCCGTTCTTGCAGTCCAGAGGCCACAATATCCACAATCTAACTCTGCATCTTGAAAGAGTTAAAAAGGTTGCATCTGGCTTACTGGTCTTCACAATCTAAAGGAAACTTGTTCCGGTAAACCGCTCACGCAAGCCCAGGTTCCAACTACAACCACACCCAATGAATCAAACCAAGAAGATACAAGACTCACAAGAAGTTAGTGCTAAGCAAATCATATGAGCAAGACAACATTCCGTGGGAATCGTCGGAACTTGTCCACTCCAAGGATAGAAACCCTGGAATTCTACAGACTCAGGCTTAGCCGGGATCTCTCCCAGTGTACCAAGAGGGGGATATCATCCCTCCTCCCTACCAATCCAAACACTTTCCACTTAAGGGAGGCTATCATGAATAGCTGTGGGCTTCCCGGATCCCATCGAGTAAAACAGCTCTTCCCGGTCTCACCGGTGAAGGGTCTGGAGTATAGATCCCATATCTCACTCCACCTATCTAACCTAGATACCCTACACCCTCGGGAAGTCTCTACTCACATTCAATCACATAAGGCACAACAAGCCACAACCTTGCACACCTAGCAAAGACACACTAAGAGGGCTCAACTCTCTCCCGGACTTCTCACACAAGCTCAACAAAGATTCTAGGCTCAAGCAATGAAGGCAAGACACGAGCAAATCAACAAAGACAAGAGTACTTAACACAATAGCCCAAGACTCCTTAAGTACACAAAGGCTACTAACTACCCTTCAAAACTAGATTCCAAAATATGGAAATGGCATCTAAAGAGTGCACTAAAGTCAATAGTTACCCTCCAAACTAAATCTCCAAAAGGTGGAAATGGCATCTAGAGAGTGCACTAAAGTCAATAGCTACCCTCCAAAAGTGGATCCACAAAAGGACAAAATGGCATCTAGATCCTAAAATCAAGGGTAGTGTAGTCACCAGCGGATTACCGGTGGACCGATAAACCGGAAGAATTCCGGTCCGGGACCGTTAAAACATTCCCTAACAAAAATAAGTAGCCAGAGAAATCACTCAAGTGATAGTGACCAGGTGCGCAATGGAGCCCCATCGACATCATTACTCTCACTCTAATGTATAAATCTAGCAACTTTAAACAACATCCCACCGACCGGTGGAATAAATCAACAGTACACATGACAAATAACAAAGGCTCAATCGAAAGACCCATCCAGAAGCAGGGAATTATCTCCCGGTAGATCCATGGAATGATTGACCGGAAGATTGAATTAAAAACTCAACCACCTTCCTCAAGGTATTCTACTTTCACAATCCCTTCCCTCTTGTTCGGGTCAATTTTGGAAAGCGTATGTGTTACCGGTGGAGTCATGTTGTCCGGGATGGACTTACTCCTGGATGTACCTTGTATTTACACCAATCTCACTATCTCCGACCCGGCCTGGAAAACATAAGTATACCGGTCAATCGGTGTACTACTCTGAAACATTTTGCTAGAATACGTGGATGTAGGTACCTCACGTATCTAACAATACACTAACGAAACAATATTACATATGATCATTACAAGGAGGGAACTTGGGAGAACAAGACTTAAAAAGAGATTTTCTTAATTGACCGGGGAGACCGGAAAAATGATAAAAAATTTGGGCAACACCTAGAGAGGATAGAAGGATGGAGAAAACCTAAAGAAAAGACTTGCCAGAAGGCTAAGACAATATAAAACACATAATATGATACCAACGAGACTCAGAGGTATAAGAAGTCACAATCTAGGACATATATGGTCTAGACTCTAGATAGAGTCCACCGGGGGAATTTTTTCTAGACTAGAGAGGATGTTACCAGAGGTCACCCCGGTAGAAAAAAAGAGAAAAAAACTTCCAAACAAAGAAGTTTGCACAAACAAGAGAAACCCAACATGGGCAAGAATCACCTTTGTTTTCCAACTCCATCTTGCACCCGCAACTTCCGTCAACTTTTGTCTCTTGGATCTTCTCGCCGCGGCCATGAACCTCCTTGCCCCACCAAACCCTAAGTTGAGCGCACATCTTCTACCAATCTCCAAGACACTTGAAGAAGCCTCCAAAAATTCTCCCCAACCACCTTGAAATCTTCAAAAATCTCCTTCAAAACCTTCTTCCTCCAAACCCTAGTTGCACCACCAATCTCCTCCAAAACCCTAGATTCTTCTTCTCCTTCCTTGGAGTTGCACCGCCTCTTCTTCTTCTTCCTTGAAAATCACCTCTTCTTCTTCTTTCTTGCACTAAACCTTGTTGCACCTCCTCCTCTTCTTCTTCAAAACCCCAACTCCAAAAAAGATCCAATTAGAGAGTGAGAGAGAGAACTATGAGAGAGAGAGAGCTAAAGAGGAGAAAATTTGAGGGGGGGGATTAGAGAAGGAAGGAGGAGGTTGCTAGAGAGAGGGGGAGGATAGTTCTGGAGAGAGGGGATATTCGGGAGAATAGAATGTTGGAGGGCGGCTGGAGGGAGGAGGTCGGGTGTTGTTGCCGGATGATACCCGGCTACTCGGATATCAGCCCATACCCGGGGTGATACCCATGCTGATTCATATCCGGATTGATATCCGGGTATTTATGTATGTATTTTTTATTTTTTTATTTTTTATTTTTTATTTTTTTTCCTTTTTTCTTTTTTCTTTTTTCTTTTCCTCATATAAAATTTAGTGTCTATAAATGGGGACTTAAACCTCTACAACAACAATCCTAAAAACCTAACAACTATTACTAACACTATTAAGTATACTATCTAGATGATGAAGACTTTGACTAGTTAGTTTAGTCTTTAAGTGGTGATTTGGACTTTTGTTCCGGAGATCCTTCTCGGTCATTCTTTCTAGGTCTTTCCGAGCACAACTTTGGTAGTTATAAGGCCTGATTTTATCACCACTTTAACACTAATTAACTAGTTAAGGATTCACCATCTTTCACTAATTGTTATACAACCTACTTCTACGTAATACTATCTACTTTTCTAGTTAATTAAGACTAAAAATCCTACTTTAACTCTTTTTTGTAGGGGCAACCAAGAGGGAGTTTTAGACTCTCACAGGGTACAACTTCGAAGCACCCAAAACGTTGGGTTGATTATAATAGCTCACAGATGTGACGCATGGAAGTGGCCCTACATTTTCTTCCCTACATTCTACAAGTAGGGAAGCTACAATGATAATTCGGGTCGGGCATTACATGGGGTTTTGCCCTTAAACAGTATGCGGAGGGCACCCAGGCAGCCTTCTATGCTTCCGACCCGGGATGTCAAGTTATGCACGTGCACACAATACACCCGCACAAATTGTGCGCATATAGATAAACACCCGTACGGCTTTCGGAATGGACAAGGGCAGGCTAGTAGACCAAAAAAATTTATAATAAAGAAAAAACTCCGGTCCCCAAAGGAGACTAGCGTGAATATAGTGTTTGTTCATTTTGATCATTAAGCCAATGGCTACAAGACATAAGGGTAGTGTTATAGAACTTCTTCCCCCTTTTGAGGGTAAATACTTTTCTACACAAAGTGCTTCCCTACACTAAGTGCCTTAGAGACAACCGACATGTCATCCCCCCAAGGGCTTTTTAGGTGCCCATACAACGAGGTCTCAAGACCCCCCACCATAGTTAGAGACCTATGGTGGTAGGCACTACACGAGCTTGGAGATTTGACCTCACAACCACCTCACCGGTGTGCCATGATCCAAACCACTACACGAAGGCCGTGGTGCCTTTAGGTTCGCGGACACTCACTACAAGCCACTTTTTGGCGTGCACGTGAATATTTCCAAGGAGCCACGAAAACAAATTGGAGTGTGAGGGTGTTGGTTGGGAGCTCCAAATCGAAAAGTGGTGCCTTTAAACGGGAAATCCTCTGTTGAGGGAGGTGTCGAGAGAACTATTGGGGATGCTCAAAGACAAAGTAGCTCCCTACACCTCTCTCAAGCTATATCCCCTCTCCATGTGGTTATTATGAGAAGATTATCACATGTTTGATTCAAGGGGGGAAAGAAATGTAACCCTACAAAAGTTTAAGTTATACCCATCTACAGTTAAATCTTGAAAAAATACTATTATAAGTTGACACCATAGGAACAACCATGTTGGGACATTTTGTCCTTGAGGGGATGAAAGTGAAACAATGTGAAAAATACTACCAAGACGTGGCCACAGAAGTGGTCCATGTACTTAGAACTTGGACGAGTCGCACACGTGAGGGACATGAAGCTACTTGTTGTAAAAAGTGTTCGCCGTGCAAACACCATATTTGTTATTTTGGGAGATCTCCAATCTCCCAATTTAACGACAGTTTAGGTTGAATCAACCTAAACTGTATTTTCCTAAAATCATGGAATTTTCCCATTATAACAAATATGGTGTTTGCAGGAGCTTTAGCAAGTGTCCGTGCATTTAACACCGACCAAGATGGATCTTTCACAAGGAGTTGATGAGATTTTCCGAGGGAGTGTGTTTATTGCCGGGCACCTACCCCTATAGGCTCAAAACTCTTGGCGCCTACTTTTGGACTAGATTTTATGTCCGGGCACCCAGGACTGAGATTTCAACCAGCTGGATGTCCAAAATGGCCTTTATCTTTCTAGAATCTAGGCGGCGCTCTTCTCTCCTGGCCTCCCTATTCTATTGCAAACTTATAACGCATAGTGGCAGCAAATTTGCAGTGGAGCACTCACCCGATTCAATGACAATTGGAGTCGATTTGAGGTTGTGTGCACCTGTGACAACATGCATGCAACTTGGGCTAGAAGTTGTTAGAGCATTTCCACGGGCTCTCAACACTGGTGGAGGAGCGGCGTTGGCGAGGAGAAGATGCCCCACCGCACCTCTAGAGTAGGCAGGGTTCCATCTAGGAAGGGCCTCCAATCTGCAACCTGGACAATTTGCAAGTGTGTTTGGTGCAGCCCCTGAGGTCTTCCCCATGAGAAAGATATTGGCCATTCAGTTGTTATTTTGCACATTCTTCCAAATATAGAACGCCAGGTTGATTTTGGTTGAGAGTCGATGGGGCTAGCTCTCACCCCGCTCTCAAAAGGTCCAAAAAGATTCTCAAAAAAACTCCACCAATGTTGGGAACCGGTGGAGTTGCTCTTAGTTGTTGCTAGTTCTTTCTCCTCGCGCGTCTTATTTGTCTCATTTTTTTCCTTTGCAATTAACTTTCGGTTTAATTTGCTCCAAAAACAAAAACAAAAAACTTGTGGAGTTTGGAGCTTGTGACCGATAGCATTCTCTTGTGCCATGGTGGATCTTTGGTATAGTTTTGGGGTATTTTTGGTGAAAATGTAGTACACTAAACACTATATATAGTGTGGACCAAATATTTTGAATTACATGCACTATTTTTAGTAACTGAAATTATGGTCATCCACCTCGATTCTCAATCCACATTAATTCATGCTCCTCATAAAATAGTGTGGGATGTTTTGAAACTCTTGACTCAAAATTAATGTGGATTGATGGAAAGAGGTGGCGGTGAGAAATGGGGAGTGGAAGATATCAAGTTATAAGTGGCGGTAAGGTGGCAGTGAGTGACATGACACATGTTGAAATGAGACCACATTATTTTTGTACAAAAACCATATTTGATGTGATCTACCTCATTTTTAACCCACATTACCAATGCATCCACACTATACCAAAAACCGCGCAAGTGTTCGTTAGTATGCACGGATGTGCGCATGTGTTTGTTTACATGTGTGTAAGTCGTGCAGGAGTATTGTTTGCATGCAGGGAACTTGAAATTGCGGGCCGGAAGCTTGGAAGGCTACTGGGGTGCCCTCTGCATACTCCATCCCCCTTATTATTTTTAGGCCTTTTAACCCCTAAAGGACTAAACGTCCCCCCGGGGTCATTTTGGATTTTGGGCATGTACCTACAATTCGAAAAAAAATCGTTTTTAATTGATTTATTTTTTCAAGATAGGATCTGATAAGAGCTTCGTGGAGATATTTTTTTTAATTTTTTGGATTTGTGGTTTGAATGTTAGGACCACTTAAAGCCAAAAGTGGGACTTCGGGCACCTCCAAAAATTTTGACATAAGTTTCTAGTGACATTGAGATTTTTCACACATATAAATAATATTTCCTTATTTAGAAATTTTCAAAAAAAAATCTTGTCTTTAATGTAAAAAAACATTTTATTCCAAGTCAAACATTTTCAAACATTGTCGGGCAACGGGGGAAAAATACTTCATCTTTTCTACATAAAACCTAGAGATCTTCAGATTTTTCACTTTTTACTTTTTCAACAACAATATATGGTGAAAACCTTTTTATTGACCGTTTGGATTATCATTTGAATACATACGTAGTTCACAAAAAAATAAAACGTGAAATGGCAATTTTTGAACCTCCACTCCTTGCACACTTGTTTTGAATATGCTACACCCCTTTTTTACCTCTAAAAATTGGTGTGTAGGGAAATAACATCATGCTTAAGACAATGGTAAAAGATTTAGACCCTGTACAATGCAAAAATTTGATACAAAGTGAAGTCAAAGTCTGCTGATCTACTCAACGCAGGGAAGAAAATGAACCATTGTTTTGACTTTAAACACTAAAATCTATCAATCCGTGCGGTGGATTGCAACCAAAATTTGATGGCATGTTTATATGGAAGTCTATTTTAAGATCTTACGGTTGAAAATCCAAAATCCACTTTAAAATGTGATTTTCATGTCTCTTTTTGACAGTGGCAGTTTTGGACTGGTTTTAAAGCGAATTAGGTCGTCGTCCTTTAGGGGTTAAATGTCATTTATAGGGTCTGTTCCACGATCACTATTGGCAATGCTCTTAGATTCTTCGTTGTCTAATCTCTCCTTTGGACCTAAAAATAACAAGTAGATCTTCTAGATGATGCAACTGGTTACTACTTAGCTTGAGAGATCACAAGCTTTTCAATTGAGGAAAACCAATGAAGATTATTAATGGTAAATTCTAAATATATAATATCATTACGAAGTGTTGGATTTGTACAAGATCAATGCATGTCGATTGAGGTGGTCCTTGTCTAAGGCACCACGATCTTGGTGTGGTGGTTTGGATCATGACACATTGGTGAGGCGGTTGTGAGTTCGAACCCCACACCGGCGTGTTGCCTACCACCATAGTCCACCCAACTATGGTGGAGGGTCTTAAGACTTCATTGTATGGGTTTCCAAAAAGTTGTTGGGGGGAATAACATGTCGGTTTTTTCTAAGGCACTTAGAGTAGAAAAGTGTTTATCCTTGAAAAGGAGGAAGTAGTTCTATTACACTAACCTATGTCGTGTGGCCATTGGTTCAGTGAAGAGAACGAACAAACACTATATTCACGTTGATCTCCTTTGCGGACCAGAGTTCTTCTTCTTTGTGGTCCTTGTTTAGTTGATGTTGGTCCCTTACCTCCAAAAAAATGCTAATGATTAACCCCTAAAGGACCAAATCTCCTTCGACGGGATTTCTAATTTTGGGCAAGTTCCTAAAATTCGAAAAAAAATCGTTTTTCTCTGAAATTTTTATTCTAGATTGCCTCTTATTAGAGCTTCGTGCACATATTTTTATTTATTTTTTGGATTTGTGGTTTGAAAGTGAGTACCACTTAAAGCCAAAAGTAGGGACTCCAGGCACCTTCAAATTTGTTGACAAAAGTTTCTATTGACATTGAGATTTTTCACACATATCAAGAATATTTCCTTCTTTGAAAATTTTCAAAAAAAATTCTTGTCTTTAGTGTAAAAAAACATTTTATTCCAAGTCAAACATTTTCAAACATTGTCGGGCAACGGGGGGAAAATACTTCATCTTTTCTACATAAAACCTAGAGATCTTCATATTTTTCACTTTTTACTTTTTCAACAACAATATGTGGCGAAAACCTTCGTATTGACCGTTTGGATTATCATTCAAATACATACGTAGTTCACAAAAACATAAAACGTGAAATGGCAATTTTTGAACCTCCACTCTTTGCACACTTGTTTTGAATATGCTACACCCTTTTTTTACCTCTAAGAATTGATGTGTTGGGAAATGCCATCATGCTTACGACAATGGTAAAAGATTTAGACCTTGTACAATGAAAAAATTTGATACAAAGTGAAGTCAAAGTCTGTTGATCTACTCAATGCAGGGAAGAAAATGAACCATTGTTTTGACTTTAAACACTATAACCTATCAATCCGTCCGGTGAATTTCAGCAAAAAAATTATGGCATGTTTATGTAGAAGTCTATTTTAAGATCTTACGGTTGAAAATCCGAAATTCGCTTTAAAATGTGATTTTCATGTCTCTTTTTGACAATGGCAGTTTTGGACTGGTTTCAGAGCGAAAGTGGTCGTGGTCCTTTAGGGGTTAAGATGTTGCAATATCATGAAGAGAGTGCCTTAACTCTTCAACCTTTGTGAAGGTGCGGCTAGTGGCCACAATATTCTCCATGTATGGTGTTGTGTTGGAACGTAGTAAGGTTCAAATTTTGAATTGACCGTAAAATGAAAGATGTTAGCATCCAATCTTTCCGATAGCTACATGCGGAAACTGTCAGATACGACCAGGATCGGGTCACTCAGCACTAAAGGGTTAACTGGATAGAATGCCTCCCAAGCAACTGGAAAAATGGCTCCTTGGACCTTTGATTTCAGTTGTGCTTGCAAAGACCCGGAGGTTTCTTGCAGTTGACAACACTTCAAGACACTCTCATACCGGTCAACGATTCAAAAGTCAACTATCTAGCAAATATTTCATACAGTAATCAACTGTTAACAAATATCAAATCAAATATTTCATTCGTAGCACAAATGACTGGATGGTGTCAAGACCACCAAGTTACAGTGTTCATTGCTGAACCTACAGTTGAAAAATGGTCTGCCAGAATTCATGTGCGGATCTACAGAAATTCACCAACTCACTCACAGCCAATGGTGTCCCGGATCTTGAACAGGTTGTGATATAGTAATACAGCACTTGTGTATATGAGTCACATGCCAACAATGGACATAGGATGTAGGGTGTTGACCATTGCCTTAAAGCTCCCTTTCCCACCTCATGTGCCATGTTGTATGAATGTGGTCCTCGAGGTTGTCAAAAGGTCTAAGAATTGAAGTTAGTGGGTTTCATGTTACTTTCATGAGAAAGAGGAAGGGTAAAAATGACGCGAGTCACATACACCTAAATGATGGGGAGTGCCTTAGATTTTCTCTCCCCCATATTGGGCATGGAGTAACTTTTCATAGTGGGTGAGGAAATCCAAATATCACACCAAAGATTTGAGCTCGTACCCTGCTCTACAGTAAAAGACTATATTTGTCTGGTGGGCCTTGAAAATTGTCTGAATTTGTTCATATTTCTTCTTTCCACTTACTTATATTTCAAAGATTTCACAATTTATGTTTTTAATCCCTAAATGATAAAAGTCTAGAGGTGGGCTTTTGCAAATCTTGAGCACATTCCCATGGTTTCGATTTATATTCACTATTTGTGATTACTTTGTACAAAGATGCAAGAAGACAAGAGTTACAGAGGAATATCGTTTTTATTCTCATCAAACTTCTAAAAAAAATATGCCATCTTAACCCCTAAAGAGCCAAGTGGCCCTTAGAGGGACGATTTTGATTTTGGGTAGGTTCCTAAAAATTTGAGTTATTATGTTTGTTTCTTTGGAAATTTTTATACTAGATTGTCCTTGATAAGAGCTCCATAGATGTGTGTAAATTCTCTCTCTCTCTCTCTCTCTCTCTCTCTCTCTCTCTCTCTCTCTCTCTCTCTCTCTCTCTCTCTCTCTCTCTCTCTCTCTCTCTCTCTCTCTCTCTCTCTCTCTCTCTCTCTCTCTCTCTCTCTCTCTCTCTCTCTCTCTCTCTCTCTCTCTCTCTCTCTCTCTCTCTCTCTCTCTCTCTCTCTCTCTCTATATATATATACAATTTATTTATTTATTTATTCATTTTAATTAAATTTTTTGGATTCATGGTTTGAAAGTTAGTACCACTCAAAGTTAGAAATGGGGACTCCAAGTAACTCCAAAATTTTGCTAGAAGTTTTTTTATTGACATTGAGATGTTTCATACAAGTAGAGAATATTTCCTTCTTTGAAGATGTCAAAAAAATTCTTCTCCTCAGTGTAAAAAACATTTTAACTCAAGTCAAACATTTTTACACATTTCAGGCAAATGGAAAAATAAACTTCATCTTTTCCATATAAAACCTAGAGAATTTCATTTTTCACTTTTATATTTTCAACAACAATATGTGGTGAGAGAACCTTCTTGTTGACGGATTGGAGAATCATTCTAAAACATATTAACTTCACAAAAAAAAAACTTACCTTGGCAATTTTTGGATCTCCATTCCTTGCACACTTGTTTTGAATATGCTAAACCCCTTCTTTACCTCTAAAAATTGGTGTATAGGAAACTTACATCATGCTTAACACAATGGAAAAGGATTTAGATCTTGTGTAGTGCAAAAATTTGATACCAAGTGAAGTCAAAGTTTGATGATCCACTCAATGTAGGGAAGAAAATGAACCATTTTCTCGACGTCAGAGACTATAAGCTATCAATTTGTGTGGTCAAAGTTTATGATTTTTGCGAGTATGTTTCTTAGTAGGTCTTAATTTAGATCCTATGGTCAAACTATAAATAGAAGGTTTTGTTTCCCTCCTTAATCATAGCACCATAATCAACAATTTTGAAGTGTTTTTTATGTGAAATTGTCACAATCCTTTACGGGTTTACAAAAAACTTCTCGAGTGCAAGCACATCATGCAAGTCCAAAAACTTTTGCAAGGACACTCTAATAAACGTGGGATTTTCCATACTAGCAAGTAATATCATTCCCTTTCATATTGTCACAGAAAAATTTATGTCTTCATTGAAAATAAGCATATTAATACAAGCCAATCATTTTCATACATTATCGGGCATGGGTACCCAAAAAAAGCTTCTTCCTTTCTACATAAACCTTAGAGATTTTCATATTATTTTACTTTTTGGTTTTTCTACAACAATATGCAGTGTAAACCTTCTTATTGACCGTTTGGGTTCTCATACTAATACAAAATGATTTTACGAATAAATGAAACGTGAATTGCAATTTTTTAACCTCCACTCCTTGCACAAATTTCGGAATACGTTTCACCTCTCCTCCACTTCTAAAAAATGGTGTACAAAGGAACCCATATCATGCTTGACATGGTGGTAATCAAATTTAGACCTTCAGTACAAAATTTTGACACACCCAAATTGAGATTTTTGGTACAAAATTTTGACACCAAGTGAAGTCAAACTATGTTGATCCACTCAACACATGGAAAAAAATGAACCATTTCTTACTTCAAACACTATAATGTTTCAATCTATGCGGTCAAAGTTTATAAATATTTTTGTGAATGTTACTCAAATAAGTATTATTTGAGATCCAGCAATTGAAGTTGAAAATAAAAGTTTTTGCTTCCTTCCTTACTCAATGCACTAGAACGAGCAATTTTGAAGTGTTTTTGGTGTGAAATTATCAGAGAAATTTGGGGTTATTTTTTAGAATTAGCAAGAAATGTCATTATTACTAAATAATCATTAGAAAAGATTATTGAAATACCCTACGCATTGGTTGGGTTCGTACATAATTAATTCAAAATGGAGACGGTCCAATTTTTTTGTAAAATATAAGGAATTTGTTGAAGGAGTTACCCATGTAATGCCAAGGTCATACCCATGTACTTCTAGGCAATACTCATGCAACACCTAGGCAATACCCATTGTGTCCAAACCACTGTTGATCAGAAAAAATAATTGATTTGACATGGAGTGTCCATACTTGACCGATGCATACAATACTCACTATAAGAAATGATTGATGTAGTAGTTTCTTTTACTTAGACTGTTGAACACTTCTCTCACACCTTGTACGGGGTGCATCTTGAACAATTCAATTATATTAACCCCTAAGGTACCAAGACAATTTTACACCAAAAACACTTCAAAATGAATGGATTCTAGTGCAATGAATGAAGAAGGTAACAAAAACTTCGATTTTTAA
The DNA here is from genome assembly GCA_963971425.1 of Bryoerythrophyllum caledonicum. NCBI lineage: Eukaryota > Viridiplantae > Streptophyta > Bryopsida > Pottiales > Pottiaceae > Bryoerythrophyllum > Bryoerythrophyllum caledonicum. The sequence continues at coordinate 2,442,742 of OZ020518.1, read as the reverse complement.
TCCTGACCGTAGGATCTCAATAAAGGCCTATTAAGTAATACATGTACAACATTTCATAAACTTTGACCGCACGGATTGAAAGATTATAGTGTTTGAAGTCAAGCAAATGGTTCATGTTCTTCCCTGCGTTTAGTGGATTAGCAGACTTTGACTTCAGTTGGTGTCAAAAAGTTTCACTACACAAGGTCTAAATATATTACCATCTTGTTAAGCATGATGTTAGATCCTTACACATCAATTTTTAGAGGTAGAGACCGGGTGTAGCATATTCAAAACAAGTGTACAAGGAGTGGAGGTTCGAAATTTGTTAATTCACACTTTATTTATTTATTTAACTTAATATGTTTTCGATTGATAATCCGAATGGTTGATATGAAGGTTTACATTACATATTGATGTGGAACAAATAAAAAGTGAAAAATATGAAGATCTCTAGGTTTTATGTGGAAAAGAAGAAGTTTTTTTGGTACCTTGCCCGACAATGAGTGACAATGTGTGAAAATGTTTGACTCGGGTTAGTATGCTATTTTCCACTAAAGACAAGAACTTTTTTTTGACAACATGAAGGGAAATAATATTACTTGCAAGTACTGAAAATCTCACTTTCAATAGAGTGTCCTATCAAAAGTTTTTGGAGGTGCCCGAGGTGCCCGCCCTCCCCATTTAAAATTCAAAACCCTATAACTTTTTCATCAAATGTCCAATTTAGGAAAAAATTGTTTTCCCACTAAGGTCTTTGTAATGTCTTTCTACGGTAAAAATTTCAAAGAAGAATGTTGGAAATTGACACCATAGGAACCTGACCGAACTTTCAAAATGGACCTTTTTGGACACTTGGTCCTTTAGGGGTTAAGAAATTCAATTCCAACTCCACATGGATAGCCCAATACCACAACCATCCATCTTTAATTGCCAATTGTTTGAAGATCTTTGACTGTGGGTTCCTCTCTAAAAATGTGATATGAGACAAACACATCTTCATTTGTATAATATGTAACATATTAATACACATTGGCCTCGTTGTAATTTACATGACATAGAGTTCAAATTTATGTTTAACTACCTTCTTCACAAGAGTTGTTGGTCACATGGTTTTGAAAGGTACATCTACACCACTAATTTATTCAATTTAGAACAGACTTCCCACCAATAACTATTGTTTTATTTTAACACCTATTTTGCAAGTGTGAGCTTAATGTGAAACAAACACAATTTTCATGGTTGTTCCATACACAAGTTTCAACAATTACACATTACAAAACAAAATTCGTATTATTTGTGGATTAAATTACCCCAATTATAAAAAATGATTGATATTGTGCCTACATTTGAGGTGTTTGTGAATTCAACCAAAGTTTCAATAAGATACCACTTTGTTGATTTATTATACTATTAATTTTTTTCGCACAATAACTAATGGATCAATGGAAAGAACCTAATGGTTTCTAAACTCAAGTTCCAAGTAGTTGAAGCCGCCTTTGAGAACAAATAAGGAGAGGTTATAAAAGAGTTTCATGAAAGTGGAAGGGGGTCACCCTATATGTCACCCCTTACATTATGGTCTTATGTTAGTAACTAGGACCATATAGATAGGGTGACTTGGCTTAAAAAAGATGTAAGGGAACTATTGGTCAGCTAGTCAAGAACATAGAGTACCATGGGGGACCTTTAGCCCCTCAAAAACCAAGACATTTTAGAGGAATTTCTACTCCATTCATTAAAAACTGCCAAGATGAACTTTTTGGGAATGTAACCATAGGATCTTCTTCTAAACTTGTGTGAGACAATGAAGTAAAACAATTGTGAATTTTGACCGTACTTATTAAAAAATAATTGCAGTCAAAGTTGATTTTTGTACCTTGTAGGTACACTTAATCCTTTAGAAGTCAACTTGCATTGGGTAGGGCTAAAGAACATTGATGGCGATACATTTCATTAGTGCAAAAAAAGAAATCTCTTTGCCGTATTGAAATCTCACCCTCCCATTTTCATTTATTTACTCCATGGTACCAAGAATTTGAGCCGCCTTCTTCCCTCTTACTCAAATTCATATTTAACAAGGAAAACCCTTTAAAGACAATGGTCGAATTTGGTCGCTACAAGAATCTAAGGTCATAGATTTCGTCAACATAATCTACGATCCTTGTAGATTCTTGCAACGACAGATTCAACCATCGTCCTTAACCCTTTAATGCCCAGGAGACCCAAAATAGGACTATGGAGGTGTTAAAACTCAATTTGCATGATATCCATGAGGATTTTGGCTGTAAAATTTGAATTTGACATTACATGAACACTCTCCAAAAAGAAAATCATGATTTGGAGTTATAAAACTCATGGAAAAGCTCGGAGTACAACACACAATACATCAAATACACTAAAATACAATGAATACCATGCCGCATACTATGTTGTATTTCATACACATGCAAAATGATCTTGGTCTAAAGTTTTGATTGAAATTTGTCATTTGGAGATTCTTCATCGTTTTGTGATTGTTGATCTCTCTCATCGCATACAAAACTTTCTTGTTAACTTGTATAAGTTTAGAAATTTTTTGTATACAATCTAATGGACAAAAGTATAAAAAAAATCATCACTAATCATGAATAAATGTTTTCTTCGCGTATGATATGTCAATGCGAAGCTATCGAGCTAGTGCACATGTGAACCTCTTTTATTCAAAGTACAAAACATCTTGCCAGAATCTAGTGATAGATAAAGTAGTATACCTTCCAAAGTCCACAATTTTCATTACCAATAGAGATTTCCTCAAAGTCACAAAAATACACTGGAAAGTCACCTTAAATCTTAGGGTCTTACGTTAGTAATTGGGACCACATGCACATGGTGACTTGGCTTGGGAAAGGTGTAGGGGAACATTAGTCAACTCCTTGAGAACTTAGGATGCTATGGGGGAGCTTTAGCTTGCATGGGGCAGGGCCCAAGCGCATCGATTGGCAAGCATTTCATTGGATCAAAAAAGAAAAAAGGATATGAACTTCCTCATGCTCTCTTTCTTTCCATTTTAACCCCTCAGGTACCATGACAATAAAACACCAAAAACACTTCAAATTGTTGGATTCTAGTGCAATAAATAAAGAAGGAAAAAATTACTTTCATTTCTAGTTTTGACCTTAGAAACCCCAATTAAGACTTCTTAAGAAACATACTCTCAAATTTTCATAAACTTTGACCGCACGGATTAAAAGATTATAGTGTTTGAAGTCAAGCAAATGGTTCATTTTCTTCCCTGCGTTCAGTGGATCAGCAGACTTTGACTTCACTTGGTGTCAACTTTTTGCACTATACAAGGTCTCAATCCATTACCATCTTGTTAAGCATGATATTAGTTCCTCACTCACCAATTTTTAGAGGCAGAGGAGGAGTGTAGCATATTCAAAACAATTGTGCAAGGAATTGAGGTTCAAAATTTGCCAATTCATGCTTTAATTTTTTGTGAAGTAAATATGTTTTAAATTGATAATCCGAATGGTCAATAGGAAGGCTTACACCACATATTGTTGTAGAAAAAATTAAAAGTAAAAAATATGAAGATCTCTAAGTTTTATGTTGAAAAGTAGAAGTTTTTTTGGTACCTTGCCTGACAATGTGTGACAATGTATGAAAATGTTTGACTTGTGATAATATGTTGTTTTTCACTAAAGACAATATCTTTTTTTGGACAATGTGAAGGGAAATAATATTACTTGCTAGTATTGAAAAACTCACATTCAACAGAGTGTCCTAGTAGAACTTTTTGGAGGTGCTCGAAGTGCCCGCTCTCCCATTTGAAATTCAAAACCTATTAACTTTTTCATTAAATGGCGGATTTAGGGAAAAATTGTTCGCCCATTAAGGTCTTAGTAATGTCCTTCTACAATAAAAATTTCAAATTGGAATGTTGGAAATTTACACTCGAGGAACCTGACCGAACTTTCATAAAGCCCATTTTTGACACTTGGTCCTACAGGGATTAAATCTCATACGGTCTGGCACCATATCCCTCATGGCTTGCCTCTTCGTGAAGCACTTTCAGGAAAACTCTAATATATTGTAGCTTTAAACACTGTAATCTATTCCATCAATAGTCGGAAGTTGTGCAAATTTTCCCCGAAAATTGAGGTCATGGTATGAGTTCAATTTTGCAAGGTTGGATACTAAAATTAGGCATTGTAGTTCCATAAAAGTTATGTTAAAGAAAAAGATCTTGGTCCTCGAGAAATATAACCTGGGCGTTAAAGGGTGAAAGTAAGAAAGGAGGTGAAAAGTGGTGGAGATTCTGCCACTCTGCCCTGCGGAAGGTAGTGGCGCACACACAAGTCGGTGGAGGTCGTGTCGAATGAGGGAGAAGAGAAGAATAAAATAAGCTCCGGCAGGAGGATCATGGGAAGAGGGAGCAAAGTCCCATGACGAGGAAATGGCTACAACGGCCGAGCAACAAACAAAAGAACCAGAACTGTCTATAATAGGAAAACTCCGAAAATGGAAAACCTTTCGACCCACCAACTTCTCCTCTTGGACACAAATTCGTCCGTGCTCACACGTTTCTGCGCATACGCGTTCCCCGGTTCCCCGCGGTGCGTTCCCGAAGCTATTTGGGGGTGACGGCTCCTCGGGGAATGTGGCAGTGGCCTCCTTATTTTGGCCTTGGAAGCGCGCCGGTGCAGAAGGTGGCCTCGCCTCTGTCCTGCTTTGCTCGCTCTCCAAGGCATCATCATGCCTCCGCCTCCCCCCCACCTTAAGGCCGATGAGCTTTTTCTGGCCTGTGAGAATCTACGAGTTTTCCAGATCATGCAGAATGATATCCACGTCCTGGGTACATTTCACCACAAAAACCAACAAACTCGTTTCATGGAAATCACTATAGCTCGCTTATGCTTTCATCGATTGCGGTGGGGATGGTCTCAACACATCCCATCTTCCTCCACCTCTAAGACATGGTATATTTTTTTTTCCCCCATTGAGGTGGTTGCTACGATGGTTCTTGTGCCAAAACGACCCATATATGGTCGTTCGGCCTAAAAGGGTTAATCCTTTTCCATCCCATGTTCCACAAGTTAGAAGAAACATCATTTTACCCCTGTAGCATTTAGAGGAATTGCCAAGATGAACCCTTTGAGAATGTAATGGTAGGATCTTCTTCTAAACTTGTATGAGATGATGTTATAAAGATTTGTAAATTTGGACCATACGGATTGAAAGATGATTGCAGTCCAAGTGAAAATTTATGTTTCTTGAACAGACACTTGGGGTATTCTCTAGAATTCCATATTCTAAAAGGAAATATTTACTTCAAAGTTGGACATTGATTTATAGGAGATGCTAAAATTATTTGAATTATCTCCACATGTAAGTTACAAGATGGTAAATAGTTTTCAGAAAAATTGATGGATGGAAAGGATGTAATTGTTGACAAGAAATCAAAGATGTTCTTGTTCAAAGTCTTGGATGCTTGGTCACTTAGGAATTCATTGCCTCCATTGCAAGTACCGTACTAGCGGCCAAGGTCATAACTCATAAGGTTGTCCCTATCAATGAAAAAGTTTATACTATTGGAAAGATGGTTTGAAAATTTTCATCATTTTGATTTATTAATAAGGGAGCCAAAGCTTACCGAGCCCATCTGGTCCTTTGTAACTTTCATTTAGTTTGCAAAATCTCAGTCTGACATTGTCTCTTCCAGTCTTTTGGTGTGGCATTTACAAAACCGTGTCACCAAGCTTGACAAGTCCCCTTCCTTATCCAAACTCATGGTACGTACCCTAAGTTATAAGTACTTTTCAGATAACTACATCTCCCACAGATTTCACAGGATACTTATTTTCCAATTGCATGTGATTGATCAAAGGCCAATCCCAAACATGATTCATGTATGCTTTGGAATTTATATTAAAAATATATTAATTGCTTCAAAGTAAAATGAAAATAACCCGAATCTGATGTTGGTTAAGTTACATAATTTCTGTGCTGTTGAAACATTTTCTATTCGGCAACTTGCTGCAAGATTTTTGAAGGTTCAGAAATCTCTCCCCCAACATCCGTTAACATGGGGTCATCTCTGACCTTATTAAGGCTTAACCCGCATTGATGAGCCATGCACATTCAATCTCTTTAACATGTTAGGCTGCACAAATTTCACAGTACTGCCTCTTGATTGACACCAACTTCTATTAATAATCTTGAAGTCATAAGGGATGGTGCATCAGATGGAAGATTCACCCTACTAAAGTGAAGTGGCCAGTTTCTATATCTTTTTGTGGGGTCCCAGCACAACCTTCTGGAGTTGCTTCTACATGTAGTGGTGGAGCTGAATTGACTTCTTCTGTAATAGTAGTTTTTGTTCCCGAGCCTAACATTTAAGAAATTACTTGCATCTATTTTCAACTGGCTCATTTCCTGGACACTTTCTTGTCCTCTCCAAGCTTCAAGAGCTCCAGAATCCATACATGATCTGAGCATGAGGTAGTTACCTCAAGGGAGACACTGTGACATGCCCCTAATATCTTAGATACAAAATTGCCTGCTTTTGGCAAACACTATTCCTTGTTTTGCACCAGTTTCGCCTAGAATGAAGTAAATTCTACAACCAAGCAAAGCTGCAAACAGATGCGAATGTGCCCATTACCTGGCCATTCCCATTTTGTGCCAAAGACCTCCGATGACAACAACATTGCATGCACAATAATCAGTCCTAATTTCTGCAATGGTATTGCATATGCCCCATTGCCCTGAATACACAACCAGCCTGCCCTTGGATATCCACATTCTAGAATCCAACTTTTTCCATTTGTGAAAGAATGCTGGCTGTAGTTTTTCTCCTCGACCATGCTAGAAAACATACATGTATTATCCCTGGCGAACCAAGTGCTCCTTTCGGGTACAAGTCCTTTCACTTTGACTGCAATTGTCTTTCAATTCGTATGGTCCAAATTCACAAGTTCTGTTTACCACGTCCTCTCAAAAGTTTGGAAGAAGATCCTACCATTACATTCTCAAAAAGTTCACCTTAGCAATTTTCAATTAATAGAGTAGAGATTCCCATAAAGTGCCTTAGAGAGAGAGAAATCATTCTTAAAAAAATACTCCATTAGTTTCACAAAAACCAAGATAAAAACATATCTCACCACAAATTTACTCACAGATTTTGCTCCCACAAACATCGTCAACCAAGTCATTGTCCCTCTTTATGGTTACCCATTACAACTAATATTGATAGTTTTGCACTGATACTCCAAGTTCTCTAACTTTTTTTTATTAGTGCAACATGGACTCCATCATCCCTTACCTGAAAGGTAAAAAAAGAGCTCGGTGGACATGGATTTAGTGGTGGAACGAATAGACACTTATTCACTCCGGGGCCCCTTCAAGAACCGGAGTTCATCTTCTTCTTAAAAAAGAGAGAAAAAAAAAACAGGAAAATCAATAAGTCATGGCCCCTTCCGTGACTGATGAGATGTTCCTGAAACGAAGCGCGGTTTACTATCCCAGAATAAGTCACACATTGAACAACCTAAAACCAAAAAATATTAAAAGGAAAAAAACCACACGACAGAAACAAAATAAAATCAGGAGCCGAATTGCGCTCAGCGTGTTGTGGAAGCAGATATTATTGTAATAGAAAATGGTATAAATAAGGCAAAGGATGTACCCCACACGTAGATCTACCTGTCAAGAAGCGGAATTTACCTTCGCCAGACCAGCCAAGGGGCGCGGTACATGAGCAGGTACTACCCTTTATATATAGCGCACGGAAAGACTGGCCGCCACTCTTCCACTCCGCCCACCCACGCTCATCATCACTGCAAGTGCGCCACAGACCAGCTCTGCTGTCTTGTGTCCCCTCCAACATCAAAGAAGCGCGACAGCAGCCAGCAGCAGCGAGTGAGAGGGAGGAAGAACTATTGCTAGAAGACGCGCTACGAGAGGAATGAAGAATTTGATCTAGACGTTGAGGAGGGTGGTTTTTTTTTTCTTCTTCCAGAATGCAGGGTAAGCGGAAGAGTAATGTGATGGCGGTGAAGCGGGAGTATTGTAGCTCTTCTTCGTCGGACGAGGAGTGCGTGAGGGAGAGGAGGAGAGTGAGGCAGGTGAGTTCGAAGAGAGTGCGAGTGATATGTACGGACCCGGACGCGACGGACTCGTCGAGCGACGAGGAGGATGGGAGGAGGAATTCGCAGCGGCGGCTCGTGCATGAGATTCATGTGGAGATGGCGGCAGGGGAGGAGGTTGTGGAGGAGGAGGAGAACGAGGGGGTGGACAGCGAGCTGGACGACGAGCCGGAGGTGCAGAGCGTGGTAATGCAGTGCTCCGTGAGCTACGCGAGTCCTGTGGAGGATGAGGAGACTGCGAGCTTCTATGAGCAGCCGAAGACGAAAACCGTGGTGGAGAAGAAGGGTGAGAAGGCGAAGGCGAGCAGGGCGGTGGCGAAGCGAGCTCCTGTTGTGGCGCCGGTGGCGGGCGGGAAGCCTCATAAGTACAGAGGCGTGAGGCAACGGCCCTGGGGGAAGTGGGCGGCGGAGATTCGCGACCCGAGTAAGGGCGTGCGGCTGTGGCTCGGGACGTACGACACGGCCGAGCAGGCTGCGCAGGCCTATGATAGAGCCGCGCGGGAGATTCGCGGGCCGCAGGCGCACACGAATTTCAGTGACGCGGAGCAATCTGGCGAGGTGCTCGCGAAGGACGTGAAGAAAGAAGCCGCGCCGGCGAAGAAGGAGGTTGCGCCCGCCCGCTGCGAGGCTGGTGCTGCTGTCACTTCGTCTTCGCCTCTGTGCGCGGTGGAGGTAGAGCGCATTGACGCCGAGGAAGAGCAAATGCGGACGTTCGGCGCTCACATTGAGGACGACCTCCTGAACGACGACGTCTTGTTCGAGAATCTGAGTGACGAGTATTTTATGTGCTCGCCTTCTGCCTCCGGCTCGCCGTCGCCGTGTTCCAGCCTCACGGCGTGCGAACCGACGTCCTCTAGCGATGTCGCCGAAACGTTCTTCGCAGGAACGTCTGAGAGTTCTTCCGACTCTGAGAGCTCTCACTCCGAGTCGGACAGTCCTGCGTGCGACCTCGGGGAAGTTTTCCTCTCGGACGACTTCTTGTTCGACTTTCCTGGCTGTGAAGGCACAGACGGCGCGGACATGCTCGACTTTTCCGCCGGATTTGATTTTCTTGAAGAGGACCTCGCCTTCGGTCCGGAGCAGACCGAGAGCTTGGACTGGTTCACGAGCGCAGACATCCTCGTCGCGTAAGAGAATTGTTGGCTCTCTAGTTTTGATATTTTCCTGTTCTTTCCGGTTTTGATTTGAGTTTCCTCCTCATTCTGGAGCACCATTTTTACACGGTAACCTGACGACTGTCCTCGAACTCGGGGATGCGAGGTAACATACCCTTCCAGTTATTATGAGCCATCTCTTTTTTTGCCTTCCGTGGCTCGCCACCAAATTTTGTAGCGTTTCTTTGCCGAGTCGGCGCGAGCTGAACTGCTGGGCATGAGTAGATAGATTATTTTATGGTAGTGCATGGTTTACCATGAGCTGAGTATACATTAACAGGAGTTGTTGGTAATGAGCGCCAATGCTCGTGGTTGAGATAGACTGGGAGATAGGTAGTAGGTACAAGACTCTACAAGTAGTCAGAGATTCTACTCCCCTTTTGTTGTACGATACGAAAGAAAAACCAAAATGCCGAATTATCGTACTTTACTTGCCTCTGTCTTCGTGTTTCCATGTCTCTGTATAGTCTTGCAGCTTCTGACAATGCTTCTCAATGTGTTGTTGCTCTGAAGCTCAGTGACAAGCCAAACACAGAGCTATTGAATACATTATGTGACAGTTGCATGAGAGGAATTGGTTGATTCGGACTACAAAAAGCTAATCTTTGTTGTTTGATGCCTACTTGTAACCGCGAAGTCCATATTTCGAAGGTGATCTGTGTGCATGTGAAAGAGACTGGTGATTGTTACTGTTACAGAGCATGTCGATGTAGGTTACGCGTTTCTTGATAGAAAAACGCATGTGATAAGTCTGAAACGCTGGTGAAAGAGAGCGCCAATCTGGGGTGGTGAATCATGACTGTCATGATTCTCGATGGCTAATCTTTGTTTGTTCTTGAATCGAGAGGATAATCTTTGTCACGACGCGGAAAGCCAGACTGCAAAAACATGACACAGCGGCTTCTGACACGAATGTATCTCTTTACAACAGTGGGTTCTGTTAAAGAGCTCGGGGGGTTGATGAGAATCGTGCTAAATTCTACTTCTTCGTCGACATCTATTTGGAGCACTGGTGGAAGCAGCTTTAGACTCTTGGTTCTCAGTACCTTATTAGTCGAGATTATCATTACTGCTCTCTCTCGCTCTCTCTCTCTCTTTTTTTGTACACCACCGAGCAAAAGTTGCAAGTTAAGTAGATACCGGTAAGGACTTCACCCCTTTGCTGGTTGGAAAAGCTGGCAAGGTTTCTAAAATTCCAAAACTCGGAGAGAGAGAATATCAATATTCAAGTGGTGGCTCGTCTTTTGGCCCCAGATGGCTGCTGCCAAAGTTAGTTAGATGTCCCCAACTTTTGGACCCATTCCAGCTTGGACTCACTACAGGTAGCCTCCGCTTGCCTCAAAGATATTCCAAAAGCTCTCTCCGGGAAGGGGCGCAATGATATTTATCAGGCTTAACCTCTCATCACTTTTATCTTTCAACTTTATTGTAGTGAATTTTTTGGGATAGAATGCAAGTATTCCTAATTTGGTGGTGTTTTTTTTTCCCCCTTTTCCCCTCGATAGTAACACGAGCAAAAATAAGGCCTCCTTAGAGATATTTCTAATAAGATAAAAGACTTGAAGAAATAAGAAATTAGACAGTGAAGTTTGATCAGAATATCTTTTTAACTTACAAGAAGCAGAGCATCAACCGTACTATATTTTCTTCATTGAAGGTGATCTGCCAACCATAATCAATACATGTGAGATGAAGCAAAGATGAGGCAGCTAAACGCACAGCCACACCTGAGACCCTGGACGAAACATCATGTGTGGAGTTTGGAAAGCAGGGTTATGATAGGTAATTAGTTGAGAATTAGTTTGGTAAGTGGTTGCGAAGGTTTTGAAGCATGACATTGACCGAGTAAGACATGGACACCAAGTACAAAAACAAACTGATCACTGGTGGTATGCAGGCTGTGACCCAGATGTCAGTACCACATACAGCTTTCCTGTTTTCGCTGAGGAATCATGATAGACTCTCTTACTTTGTCATGAATGGACACCTTGTTGCTCATTATCAAAGTCAGGTTTGAGATGTGGCACCCAATGCCTTTCTCACCTGGTTATCGGTGGCAGGAAAATTCAAATAAATGCTGAGATTTCACCACTAAATCGAAGGAGAAAGGTGTAAAGGGACCTTTATTACTTCTATTTAGGTGAAATGTAATCATGTCCTGAGCTGTTTCAGCTACAAATATCTGCATTACTGCAAACCATGAAAATACCACAGCCTTATTATCAGGTTGTCATATGTGTGCCCGTTAATAAGTGCATTTCTATTAACTGATTGTTGTTAATTAAAACAGGATGTCTGGCATGCTTCAAGGCAACACTCCATGTGCGAAGTGTCTTGTGCCACCACGTAATCTCTGCTCATGGTGTGTCATGTCCTCAGACTGTCATTGTGCAGCAGCACCCCTACTTCCTCAAGTTCGGGCTGGCCGCCCCTGGAAATGTCTTTAGATTTCTTTTTGTCGTGACTTCTACAGTGGCATTTTGTTGTACACTGACATCTTTTACTTGACAGAGTGGATACTAACTCGGATTTGCCTAAATACCCCGGTCAAGCGTTGCACCAAGCCTCAGGGCCGCTTCACACCAGGCAGAGTCGAGAGTCAATCCGTCAAAATTTCTGCCCAAACTATGGTGAGAGTCCTAACTTTTGGATTAAAAAAATCATATATATATACAGAAGCCTTTGGGCAGCTGTGGTGTGAAGCCCCAAAGCCCAAGTCCAAAGTCCAAACCACATAACATTATGCCAAAAAAAAACAGCCTAGAAAAATCAGTCAATATAAATCAGCCAAAAAATCAGCCAAAAAAAACAAGCCCAAACAATTTAGCCTCTTTCATCTAATGGTCGAGATCTTGTCAGATTTTGATTATTTTATTGAAAAATTTGACGGACTCTCGAAGGAAGTTTGGGTCGACTAAAAACGGCAATCCAAGTTTTGCTGGAGAGTCTGTCGCCTTGGTGCCAAAACTCTCCAAAAGTACTTGAATGTAGGCACATTCAAGCAATCTCATTACACTAAAGATGATATTTAGTGTAACCACACTAATGTTTTTGGTAATGCAATAACTTTTTACTTTCAAAGAAGATTTTTACCAAAGGCACAACTATCAATACTATCTAAAGAGAGTGATCATTGTTAACATAGTTGGTAAAAATATTCATCAAAAGTAAAAACTTATAGCACTTTTAAATAAATTAGTGTGGTTAACACTAAATATCATCTTTAGTGTAGTGGAACCAACGGACTCTCGACTCGGGCGTTAGGTGTGAAGTGGCCCTGAGGCTTGGAAGGCTGGGGGAGGGTAGGGACAAACCGACCCCAATTTTTATGTTGGAGGGGGGCCCTATTTGATCATAGGGTAGTCTCTGTGGATAATTTGGGGTCACAGGCTCCAAATTTGGCAATTTTTTTCCAAAAAAAGCCTCTAGAGCCTTGAAATGAAAAGGCCAAAAAAAAACCACCCAAAAGTTGAGGCTAGGTGCAACGTTTGTTGAGGGTAAATGGGAGATCCATACTAACTCTGTAACCTTTAACCCTTAAACGTCAGAAGGTGCCACTAGTGGCCATCGTATTCTACATGTACGGTGTCATATTTGAACATGATAAGGTTCAGATATTGAATATTAGGACTCCCAAATGAAAGATGTTAGTTGAAGATTCTTCAATCCAAAGGTGTAACTCTTGCTAGACTTTAACACATTCTCTACATTCTACAAAGTAAACTACGGTCCTATATGTACGGTTCTCGGCTGACATTTAAGGATTAAACGTCAATTGGAAACCATATATACATGCGCGTATCTTACTTTAAAAAATATAAAAAAATGTGTTAAAAGTTTAGCAAGACCTATACCTTTTGATTGAAGATTTTTCAACTAACATTTAAAAGATTCAATATGATGATCTTACATTTGGAGGTCATTTCAATATCTAAACATTATCATGTTCAAATAGGACACCGTATATGTAAAGTATTGTAGCCACTATGTTGATTTTGGTATTTAGTATCAAATTACATTTAATATTATAACCTCTCTACGCCACATAACTCTAATTATGTTTCTCTAGAAAATTAGTGTTACACTTCAACCACAAGATTTCTTTTATCACTTTTTATACACTTTGTAATATTTTGTTATTTCTCCATTTTCTACAAATGATTTCTTCATTGATAACACTAAATAGGCTGACGCACATGACGACCATATGGGGTTTCATCTCCCACATATGGTCCCTAAAATTTTGGGTTTGGCTCCTCATGCCCACATGAGTTTAGGATTTAATCCGATGTGGTTCCAAACCAAACCATATGGTTACCCTCTTAACCATATTAATACCACAATGTTCCCAATGCGTTCCTAATACGTTCCCAATGAGTTCCCACATTGTTCCCCGAAGTTCCCAATGTGTTCCCCAATGTGTTCCCAACGTTTCCAATGCGTTCTCTATGTTCCCAAAGAGTTTCCAATGAGTTTTCACCTGGGAACCAATTTACATATTTAAAATTTATCCAAATTTACCTTTTGTTTTGTGGGGCCCACCACCAATCGTTGGGGCTCCCAAGCGGAGGCTCATCCGCACCATGTGCGTCTGACTAATGTAGAGGTAGTAAAACTTTGAAGCTACAATTCTCTTCATTTAGTGTTCATATTGACATTTAGTGTTGGAACAATATTGGCGTTGTTGACATATAGTGTTAGGGTTTGTAATTAGTGTACCGTACACTAAATACCAAAATTAGTGTAGTGGATCCACTACAATAATTTAAGACATAAATGACGTTTATGGCTTAATCATTGTTAGTATAATTTTCACTGAGTTCATTTTTTTACAAAGTGGTTGTACTGGTGCAACATAGTACAACATGGAACGCTCTAGAGAAGGCTCATCCTATTGTCAAAATGAAAAATGGTCCTAGATGACCTTAAACTACTATGTAATGGCTTAAGGCACCCAAAATATATGTTCAAGTTGGCCATCCGATTCCCAATGTAGTATTTCATACACATGGAAAATGTTATTGGTCTAAAAATTTGATAAAAATTTGTCTCTTAGAGACTCTTCATTGTTATATGATTGTCGATTTCTCATCAGGTACAAAATTTATGGTTTGATCCTAGTAAGGTTTGGAGCATCTTTGTATACAAACTAGTTGGAAGGAGTCATTATAAATCATGTATAAATGTTTACTTCACATATAATGATGTAAAGCTATGGACATAGTGTATATTTAATTCAATTTCATATGTTAATGAACTTTTGTGCAAGAATACTTTTAATTGATAAAGTAATATGTCCTCTCAAACTCATAATTCTTCCTTTCATTATACAATACAATTAAGTACTATGGTTTATTTCATCAAGTGTTGAATGTTGTGAAAATGTATTTTTAAGCTTAGTGCAACAAATACAACAAAAAATTAGTGCAAGAATTGGAATCTATGAATTATTGGATACACATTAAGTGCATAATTTTCATGGACATTATGATTGAAAACATCAAATTAGGTAGTCCACTTTATCTTATTTTGAAAGAAAATGGCCTATTTTGTAGTTTAAATTAAAGCTAGGAAGAATGTTGGTTTTTCCTAAAAATAAAATTTGCATCGTTGTAAATCATACAAAAAAGTAGGTGGGCCTCTAAAGTGTTCACAATAACTCCGTTATTTACCCTCATTTCATAAAGCCCAAATTTTTTGTGCCCTAGCGTATTGTTGTACTGCTCACACTATCTAGTATTATTATATAAAGTCGTAGTATGCAAATATATTCAGGAAAGAATGGATATGGATAATAAAAATTGTTCACATGTACTGTTAGCACAAAGTCCAAAAATTAGCACCTAGTCCAAAATATCTTCAATTCACCTACCATTTTATTAGCCACGATTTTATCAGATTCTCTCAATAGTCAATCGACGTTCAGTGACGATTTTTACAGAGGGCTCTAAAACAAATATTCTATACCAGATAGTATACAACTTTTGCCCAAATTATATGGACCTTAGCGTACTTTTACCCTAAAGTACATGTCAAATGTTGTCAGCCACACCATCAATCGCACGTCGTGCAACACGAGTAAGACGATAATTTTCCGGCAACGCCCTATGATTGTCGATCGGACGTTACCCTTGCCTCCTTCGACGTGCTTCATTGTCTACTTCATGTTCAACGTTTGTGTGTATGACACTCAACCGTTTTTTGTGAGCTTGAAGAGTTTCTTCATGACCAAGAGATTTAACTACTTCCAAAAGGCCTATTAGTGGAGTGGAGGATGAGGGGGTTTAGTTTAAGGATGAATATTTTAGCACTTTTAAGAAAGTACAATCATAATATATATTGACATTTTTATTTTGTTTTATTGTATTTTTTGCCTTTTTAGCCTAACCATCTTATTAAATTTTATTTTACATTAAAACATTGTAAAGGAATCTTACTTGTTATTTAGTTGTTTTTTGCATTATTGGTCTAACTATCTAATTAAATAGTATTTTATAAATTTAAAACATTTAAAACATTTTACAAGATCTTACTTGTTCCTAATAAAATGTCAAAAAATGAGTTTTGAGATCAAATATTTAGGAACATGTCCAAACCTCAATTGTCTCGCAAACAGATACTTGATTCTGTAGGGGCTAAAATGAGTTCTCCGAAAGTTAAATGAGGTACTTTGTGCACCCAACCTAAGTTCAATCCTCTTAAAATGTCATTGCCTTAATTCTCTCATAATCGAGCAATCTGTGGATGTATGCCCCAGCTGACCATGCTGTTGAAGTATCGAAATCATCCAAGAAGTCCAATTGAAGTCAAAAGTTTCGTACAGAAAATCATGAGATTGAGTTACGTGTATCCTCATTTACGTCAGGAAGACGTTCAACACCACCTGTTCACTCTGCAAAGTTCTGAATGGTCTAGAGAGTGGACAATACACTCCAAAATAACATTTGATCAAGTTTGCAGTGAGTAGGGTACAATATCAAACAATTCTCGGAGTAACGAGACGTTACCGTTCAACAATACGAAGAGGCTCTGCAAAGGATACAATATTACCGACAAAAAGAAAACCGAGGATCATACATAGATCACGTAACCGATTTTATCTGCCGGTGTCATATATGGTTACAAAGCCCTGACTTTCACCTAGAACTTCTCTTGAGTTCAAGATTTTTTCTGTTGATCGTGGAGAATTCCTAATTTGGCAAACATCTCAACAGACTTTGCAAATAACAACACCTATAGTGGCTATTATACCTCAACTACAACAAATTCTTCAGCACGCGCAAAAGCAGCAGGACAATATTCTGCATTTAATTCAGAGTCTGAGCCTGCAAGACATTGTCAGCCTTCACTCTGTTAATTTCATGTCAAAGTTTTCACGAACTTCAAGTGCAAGCTCTGCAGTCGAACATTTGGTGGAGGTCTCAATGGACAGAGAGCGTGAACTTCTTCAAACGCCATTTTCATTAAATTGAGACATTTCAAAGTCTCAAATGAGTGACTTTGAACCTTGAGAGTAGTAGGGATGAAAGTCTCAAACTTTGTGAAATGTCTCAATTTAACAAATATGGCCATTTCATCTTCAAACTTTGTACGAGTAACTCATTTTCAAAAAGGAGCAATTGAACGCAAGAAAATGGTGGCCAAGAGTTCATGCACAAGGAACTTGATCAACGGCCGCCCTATCTCAAGAGAGTAGCTAATAAAAGGCATGTGCGATGAGATCATACCATCATGCATGCGGCAAAATTGGTACGTGGTGTAGAAGAGCACTTTGTTGTTTTGTTGATCAAATATAATTTTATACACTTAAGACGCTGGTTTCAAAATTTTGACTACATAGTCAGTGTTTAGAGACGACAAAGCTTCTTAGGGTTTTGGACCGAAGAGTGCGAAGCTGTCTTAGACTTTCTTCTCAAAGTGAATCATCGTTCAGCTATCTGTAACAACAAAGACAATCCACCATATTGCCTTGGAGAGAGTTCAACTTCATCCTACAACAAATCCTACCCCACAAGTAGTGAGTTGCAGTAAAACAACAGTTCAAATCAGAAAGTCTAGATTAAAAAAAAAATTAAAAAAAATTTCTACATATACATATATATATGGTATACCATGAGGGTTGTCAAGCAACGTCGAAGGAATCGAGATCGTCCAACATCCACAGCTCGTTCTCGTCGAGCTCGTTTAGAACTTGCGTCTGTAACTTGAACCGTCACTGGCTTCTAGACAAAAGAAACGTCCAGACCGACTAGCAAGACTGTTGTAATTTGGATAACGAATACATGCCTCAGACCCAATTACCATTATTTAGCTCACTGGAGGACCACAACAAGGCCAACAGTGCGTCAAATCACCAAGAACAACTCACACGCCAACATGCATGGGTTGAAGTTGTTGTTTGGGCTGAGTGATGCTGAGGAGCTGGAAAGTTGAAATGGTACATATTATGCCAAAGTTTTTAATTGAAGATATCAATGGTGATCCTTTCCACCAGTGGGTGCTCGATGTAGTGACGATTTTCCTTGGTGGTTGAAGAGCCTGCAATTTACTATCATAAAGTTGGTATGTGAGCGTAAACTCATGGAACAATTCAAAGTCTCTCGTACCAACGAAGATGGAAACTTGGAAACTTAACTTTGATGGATCATGTTCTAGAAGCTTGGGATCAAGAGTAGGAGTGATTTTGGAGAGCCCGGCAGAAAGAAGAAAAGTATTTCATCAAGAGCTAGGGCAGGGATTAACGTGAAACGAAGCCAAATACGCAACTCTGATCACTGGATTGGAAATAGCAAAAGGAAAGAACATTCAAAAATTGTTAATATGTGGCGACTCCAAACTCGTCTGCAAGCAAATTTTTGGAGAATGGGAAGTGAGATCAGCAAATTTGTTACCTTATTATGAAGCAGTCACACAATTGAAAGAACAATTTGAAAACATCCAGGTGCTGCATATTCCATGTGAACTGAACCAAGTAGCTGAAGCAGCAGCCAAAAAGTGAACCATTATAAGTGGTCATCTCCAGATTGAAGACGCCATAGTTAGAGGACTTCTGTTAACAGATAGAGGAGATTTGTGCATAGTTAGAGGGCTTTTGTACACATTTAGACGACTTTTGTGCACAGTTGGAGGAGATTTATGCACAGTTAGAAGAGATTTATGCACAGTTAGATGACTTTTGTGCAAGTTTGGAGTGGTTTTGTGCACAAGTAATACGCCCGCCCAAAACAACTAGCAGCAACCTCAATACTACTGGCAGTGGATCATGACACGTGGAAGGAGACTTTGCACTCTGTGACCACTCTTGACTCCGCACAAAACACATGCACCTGAGGTTCAATTTGGAAAGGGAGCACTCTTTATCAACTGTGTTTGAAGAAGAGTTGTGGTCAAACTTTATGGAGCAGCAAGAGCAACGAGCGAGACGGTCTGCAAGCGCCTCAACCAACCATCAAGGCGGCGCGAGACCTCGGAATCAGAACAACATGGTGTCAATTCCCGTATTCACATGAAAAGAGGGAGAAGATCCTATCAAGTTCCTCCGCTAGTACAAGAGAGCCTGAATGGCAAATGAGGACCGGACTGAACCAGCCTGGCTAGAATTGTTGCCAATACTTATAGATGATACGACGACCTTCTGGTTTGAGAGGCAATCGTAGTTTGTAACGTCAACATGGGAATCTCTCACTGCCACCTTAATTGCTGTATTCCAAGAGCACAAAAGTTACTAGACCTTGGAACTTTGAGCCTCGTGAAACAGAGGAGCGAAGAAAGTGTGCGTCAGTTCAGTGAACGTGTACGCGAGCTTCAAGCGCGAATACAGTGGAGCTTGAATTGCATTACTCATGGAAGCACCAACGGACAAAGCTCGGTAGCGGAAAATTCCTCTGCCAACATGAGGAGCATCGATGCGCTCGCCCTCCGTAGCTTTGTCGATGGACTAAAACCAGTGATCCAAGATATCGTGGCCTGGAAGGAGCCAACAACATTTGAAGCAGCCTTGGCACTTGCGCAGAGGAAAGAGCTCAACTTGAGCAGCATTGCAACGCCTCAGATTATCACAGTGGCGGTCACGCCGGTAGTGTCGAGATTGGTCTAGATAGCTCCTACTTCTCCGGATGCAAGAACCGACACTGTCGCAAAAGACCACGAAATCTTGCAATTAGTCTCTGACATGCGCGACCTCAAACTATTCCTACTTCAAGGTCAAAGCAATAACCAAGCCAAAAGTCCAATGAACGAAAGACCAACTACTCCCAAATTTGTCGAGTTTGTGACCTGCCACAATTGTAGGAAACGTGGACATTACAAATCCCACTGTCTAGAGTTAAGTAGACCTCCAACTTCACTAGCAATGAAGTTAGCCGAAGTCAATCTATTGCAGCTGGTCGAAAATTCTAGAATTCAAGAAATGGAGCCCTAGATTATGGTCGCGAAATGCGGTCGACCACCTAAGGAGCCTAACACGCAAGGTTGTCACCAATCCAAGCGCACGAAACCAGACAAGCACGAAAGACGACCCTGAAGACGAATAGGAGTTGACGACTTAATGCTAAGTAATGATCAACAAGAATATTCAATACTCCAAGCGCTTGGACGACAGAACGCCAACATAGCGGTAGGCCAGTTGATAGCCAAGTGTCCGTCATTCCGCAAGGAACTGAGATAAGGGATTAACACGCGCAAAAAGAAAGTAACCATTGCTGAAGTGAATGTGACGGCTAAAGCAAACGGCGACATGAAGTCGCCACAAGTTGAAGCAACCGTGAATGGAAGAGAAGTAGGTGGATGCTTGATGGATGGGGGTGCAACTGTCAACGTCATGGCTGCATGGTTTGTCTATGAAGCTGAACTCACGTTGAACAAGTCAGTGGTAGTCAGGCTCAAAGTCGCTGATTAGCGATGCGTACGATCGTTAGGACAAATTCAACAGATACCGGTTACCATAAATGGTGTTATAGTAAAACTCGACTTCATTTTACTTGATATTTCTACAGGTAAGAATGGCTATCCAATGATTCTTGGACGGCCGTGGCTTCGATAGGTCAGAGCTGTAAACTACTGTGAGAAAGGGAAAATGAAGATCGGATCACATCTAAACCGCGTTAGCATACAAGTAGTGCCAGATCCGTGTTCGACATCGTGCAGCAGTCCCTCGACAAACGATGTTACTGACGACACAGACAAATCGTCATGGGTCAGATCAAAGCTTGGCCTCAAGTGACGAATTTGACCATGAAGTAGAACTTTATGCGATTGATGTTCTCCTGCAGGTACTCGGACGATCCATGTAGCACTTAGAAAATGAAAATGTGGTTCCCTCTAGGTAGGAAGAGATCGTGGAAGTCGTGAAATTTGGTCCCACCTTGACTACAGCAGAACACGCCGATCTTGTACAAGCATTGATCGATTATTTAGACTTATTCGTCTCAAGACATGTGGATTTGCCAGCAATTACAATTGAAGAACATAAGATCGAACTCACTCCCAATGCGAAACCTGTGAGAGCTCGTCAAAAACTGATGGCCTGCTAGAGAAGATGACGGTCCTCAGGAACGAGTTGATCCGTTTATCAAAAGGACGCTTCATTACAGAAGTAAAGAACACGAAATGGGTTTCTCCAGTAGTCATTGTCTCCAAAAGGGGAGTAAGTGGCGCGTATGCGTGAATTACAAAGCTTTGAATAAATTTACAAAGAAAGATAGACAACCGTTACCTCACATCGATAAACTACTTGATGAAGTTGCCGGCCACGAAATGTTCTCCTTTTGCGACAGGTACTTAGGATATCATTAGATACGAATCCACAAAGATAGCATTTTATACACCACGTTTACTACACCTTTGGGAACTTTCGCATGGCTGCACATGCCGTCTGATTTGTGTAACGCAGGTCGCACATTTCAGCGCATACAACTCAAGATTTTTGGACCGTATATTGGTCGCTTCATCAGGGTATATCTTGATGATTTTGTTGTTTATGGTACAAGATTAGATCATGTGCAACAAGTACGTGCTGCATTTCAAAAACTCAGAGAGCATGGTTGCTCTCTCAGTCCCGAAAAATGTAAATTGGGATATGAAGAAGGACACCTACTAGGACACGTAGTTTCCAAGGATGGAGTTCAAGTAGATCCTGATAAAGTAGCTAGGATTCTCGAGATGCCCCGGCCCACTACCCGAGAGCAGGTGTCACGCTTATGGAGTACAACAATTTATCATAATCGATTTATACTCAACCTTACTGAACTAGGAAAATCAATCAGCTCGTTGATAAGTAAAGCGAAGACATTTGAATGGGGAGAAACACAAGAACGATCCTTTCGGTTTATCAAAGAACGTTTGACAAGCATTCCAGTTATCAAAAACCCTGACTGGAATCGACAATTTATCATATATCCTTCCGCAACTGAGCATGCAATAGCCGCAATGCTATTACAAAATGATGACAATGGAAGAGCCCATCCGGTTTATCATGCAAGTCGATTAATGTCGAACTATGAACTGCGCTACTCACCTATCAAGAAAATCGGGCTGGCGTTACTTTTTGCATGCACGAAGTTCAAGCATTATGTGCTATCTAGTCCTCTTTTGACACTTGTACAATGCGAAGTAGAAGGACTTAAACAACTCCTGCAACAAAAGGATCCTGAAGGAAGAGCAACTCGTTTGATGGCTCCGTTACAAGCTTTTGATTTAGAGATCAAATCTCTCAAGGGGACGCGCGCCACCCATGCTGATTTACTACTTAAAGTGGGTCAACCACCACAAGATGAAGTCGGCAGTTTTATCCGATGACGTAGACTGCTACCTCTTGACGAGCAATCAAAACTTCACAGACTTCCATTATGATGAGATTGTGCAGTATCTAAAACAGTTGAAACTACCCGGAAACATCTCACCTCAACAAGACGAACCATCCGACGCTAGAGTCAGGCTTACACCTTAATCGGCGACGACCTACACCGCATAGGAAAGGAAGGCATATTGCGACGAGTTTTATCGCCTAACGAAGCGCGTCGTATATTAGAGCAATGTCATGAAGGTATCTACGGTGGGCAATTTGATGGCAACATCACGGCCCCAAAAATACTACAAGCAGGATTTTTCTAGCCGACATTATTCTCAAATTACAACAGCTTTTGCAGGAGCTACCTTCAGTGCCAAGCTTTCGGTAAACGAGCGATCCCATATACAAAACTGCATCCTATCTACCCAACCGACATCTTTGAGAAGTAGGGCGTAGATTTTGTAGGGCCGCTATCTGTTACAGCAAAGCGGAATGAATATATGATTGTAGCAACCAATCATTGTCAAAGTGGGCGGAAGCAGTCCCAAGGAAAAAGTGCAACAAGCATGTCGCGACCGATTTCATCTTTAACAATATCATTTCTCGATATGGTTGCCTTTTTGAAATAGTCACGGATCAAGGCAATCATTTTGTCAATGACGTGGTAACTGAATTAATGCAAAAATGTCTGTCAAGCACATGGGCTCTAGTCCGTACTATCCACAAGCAAACGGACTGGTAGAGAAGACCAACATAATCTTAGTTGGTATCATAGTGAAGGTAGTGCACAAGTAGAGGAAAGAATGGGACTTACATGTCAACGAAGCCCTGTGGGCATACATGACCTCACATAAAACGGCTACAAGCTTTACACCATTCCATTTGGCATTTGGTTCTGAAGCCATAATTCCCCTGGAGCTCGAGCTGGCTTCCGTGTGTACGGCGGTACGACACGAACTCGGGGATAGCGAATCTATATCAGCACGGCTATTGACTTTAGAGAAACTGGATGAGACCCGTCATGATGCGTTACAGCAATACGAAGCTCTACAGAACAGACACAAAGCTAAGCATGATGCTGCGAAATCGACGGTAGCTTTTCAACCAGGAGACTTAGTCATGATGATCAATCACTAGCTTATCAAGCAGCACGGGCATAAATTTTGCCCCAAGTTGAAGGGCCCTTTTGCAATTCATCGAGTGTTTGATAACGGTTCTTACGAGCTCAGCAACCCAGTAGGATAACTACTTCGCAAGTATTATAATGGATCAAAACTCAAGGTCTTCAGAGACTAAGACCTGCAGCCTCAGAATCTCGACTTGAGACGTGAGCTTGGGGAGGAGATGATTGGATGAAATTTCGTCCTACAGTTCATCCTTTCATCTTTGCTTTCCCTGCATGTGTTCCATGTTGGTTTGCACTCGGAGAAGTTGAGCATCGAGCAGTTAAGAACAGTTGGAGTCTGGCATGGGTTTCTTGAAGCGAGGTTTCTTGTTTTCATAGAACCGGTTGATTGCCGGAAGTTAGGTGGATAAAAAGGGGAAGCTCAACTTATACAGGGCAAGGAGAAGGAAAGGATACCACGAAAAGAGTGGACGAGGATAGAAGGGAGGACTTTCTGCATGATAGAGAAACCAGTATCTTGGAATGTTTGATTAGAAGGAGGAGACGATTATTGTTGTTTGGTCATATGAAATAAAATTCCATATTTTCAGTACTTTATGTTAGTATTGGTGACACTTTATGTTAGTGTATGAATAATGTCACAAATAGTGTCATTTATCGAGACATTGTTTGGTATATGTCAATAATTAATCATTTTTGGTGTATTCCATGCGTAGGGGGTTAGATTTGGAAAACTTCTACCAAATATATATTTTTTTGCAAAGGGTGACTTTGGCATCATGGGCACCACCTAGGCAACACACATGTATCACCTGACAATACACATGTAACACCTTGACATTACATGGGTATCAACTAGACAAATCTTTTGAATTTTCCAATTCTTTTAACATTCTCAATTGTTGATTAATTGTGTACAAGAGTGATCCACAAGTAGGGTAAAAAAAACCTAACAATAGATTAGAAGTCAGGCTTCTCAAATACATCAAAATTGAGTTTTAGTGTAACCACACTGTTGACTAGGGGATCTCTACATTGGAGTAGCATGAGCCATTCGGGGGAGGTGGGCCCTTGTCTTCATGACACCCTCTCATTTTTTGGGCTCTCTCATTTCAGGGGGTCCAGAGGCTTTTCTTGGAAACTTTGGGGGCAAATTTGGGGCCTACGGTCCGAGAGTACTTTGTTGGGCCCCTTTGCTTTAAATAGGTCCCCCATCCAAAAATTAAAATAAGGGCTAAGTTTTACTCCAACCCCCCTTGAAATGGCTTGTGCTACTCCAATATAGAGATCCTTGATTAGGAAATGCTATAAGCTTTAGTTTGATGCAGATTTCTACTAAGAGGACAATGATCTATACTATTCAGAGATGGATATCATTGTAAACATAGTTGGCAAAAAAAATTCATCAAGAGTAAAACCTTCTAGCATTTATAATTCATCTACTTTGCTCATCACTAAATGTCAATTTTAGTGTGGTGAGTGTTTTTGGACCGTTATGAGTTGTCAGTGCAACCTTTGTCTAGGCTGTTGCAGAAAGGAGTTATAGCATGCTTCACTGAAAAGTGAAGTTTGAGAAGTAACTGTGAAGTCTCAAACTCATTCATGACACTCTTAGCAAAAATAAAATGTGCACATGACACACATGTGCAGTAAACATACATTCACATAGCACGGAATGTTAGAGGCTTTTTATCAAAGATATATATTATATGCTATGAAAAGTTGACTGTGGTCATGGATCTGATTCTTCATCCCATGTGCCTAGAATCAGCCAACAGAAAGTGCACCAGTCCTCTGTCAAATGGCAGATTTACCTAAGCATGGGCTCAGGTATGTCAATCACAAAGCTGGAGACCCAAGAGCCTCGACAATCAGAACCAACTTCACTGCGACACACAGGCAGCAAATGATGGGATCAATGCACATTGCCCGAGATTCATCCCCATCATACACCAATCCAGTGTTCCACTTGTCATGAACCCGCCGGGACCCGGGAGGGGGAGAAACACCTGCGGATCTCGGACGAGACCTGGTTGGATGTGGAGTCCACTCGGTCAACACACTTTGAACATGTTCAAGTCATGTACAGCACCCTCACACAAGTATACGTACTTTTTGCTTATATACCTTTCCACACTACATGGCTGCCAACTTTGACACCCTCCTGAGGCTGAAAAATTGTCAATTTACCATGAATATTTTGACATAAGATAATTTATATGTTGACAACATGTGTGCCAATTTTCAAGTCTCAAAGATGAATACCAAAAAAGATATTCAAAATTTACCAAAATGTGTAGTTGTGAGCCATTCACAGTTGCCAATTTTGACACCCTCCCTAGGGCTTTTTTAAAGAAAAATTACTGTGAAATTTTTGGCACAAGATCATCTCTATGTTTTAAACAATTGTGCCAAATTCCAAGGCGACATGACGAATACAATAAAGGAAATTCAAAATTGTTTCTCATAGCTACATATGTTGGTAGATTTTGAAGTTGGTTTTTTGTATTATTCTTTTGGCCTTGAATTTTGGCACACATGTTAGCAACATAGAGATGATTTTGTGCCAAAGAGTTCATGGTCAATTAACAAATTTTTTGACCTATGGAGGGTGCCAAAGTTGGCAATAATGAAATGGTTTCCCTGATTGTTTTTCACAACTACACATGTTGGTAGATTTAGTTTTTTTCCTTTTCATTTGTGGATATTTTGGCCTAGAGATTAAACACACTTATAATTAACTTAAAGATGGTCTCATATCCAAAATCTCTTAGGAAAAAATTAAAAATTCCAGTTCTTGGAAGAATGTCAAAGTTGGCAGCAATTAAATGTTTCTCACAACTACACATGTTGATAGATTTCAAAAGTATTTCGTTTTGTAGATATTTTGGCCTTCAAATTTGGCACACAAGAAATCAACATAGAGATATTCTCATTTTAAAATTTCATGGGAAAAGACAAAAAACTCAACCCTTGGGAGTGTGTCAAAGTTGGCCAAAGGTGAAATGTTTCTCACAACTACACATATTGCTAGATTTTGAATTATTTGTTTTGCGTGGATCTTTTGGACTTGAATTTTTTCATACATGTAATCAACATAGAGGTGGTCTCATGCTAAAAATTCTGTGGGCAAACAAAATTCTTTCAATCCTTGGGAGGGTGTCAAAGTTGGGCAGTTGTGAAACTTTTATCATAGCTACACATGTTGTAAGATTTTGAATATCTTTTTTGTATGCACCTTCTAGACTTGAAATTTGGCACACATGTTTTCATCATAGAAGTGATCTTGTGCCAAAAATGTCATGGTAAATTGACAATTTTACAGCTCTCAAGAGGGTGCCAAAGTTGATAGCAGTGTAGTGTGGAAACGTTCATAGGAAAAAAGTACGTATACTTATGTGAGGGTACTATACAATCTAAACTCTATATATGTTACTTGTCGGGAGCAGAAAAAACAAAATAACATATATAGAGTTATAACATATAGCACTTATAGAATTCAATGCCGATAATTAATAACATTTATAGAAATAATACTTATAAGAATTTAAATTGAAATATATGGCATTTATTAAAATAAATGATGGAAGTACATAAGATATAAAATATAAGTCAACTAAGCTAAGTCAATGAAATAATCTATAATATAGTAGTTGACAAGATTCTTTCAACTAAGCCAATTGAAAGAAAGAATCTATAGTAGTTTAAAGTGAATCTTCCAAATGCAAAGATAAAACTCCCTTTTGAAGTGCTTGAATGTTCTTTATGTGTGATGAAACATCATTTGGTCTTTACTCCAAGAACTATTTCAAAGGCTGAAGTGCACTTTCAGCGGTTCTGGATCCGCCAACCTCTTCTACCGTGGAGTGCAATCATGGACTCCCTACCAAAAATCCAAAACCCAAACTCGGTGTCCGGTGCCCAACCCTTCTTAAATTCCTACTACATGATTCCAAATTTTGATGCCTGACTCAAATCCCAATGCATGTCTCAAATCCCGATGCTTGACCCCAAACAATATAGTCGTCAATCCTTGCTCGGTGTTTGTCCCCTTGAACTACATCCCAATCCACTAATGCACTCCTCCACCCCAAATCTCTCTAGCCACCTTCTCGAACTAATCAGACCCCTTGCCTTGAACCTCTCTCGCCTCCTACACCAAAGTACACAAACCTCTTGCTCCAAAGTGCGTTGACCCCTAGCTCCAAAGTGTGTTGGCCCCTTGTTCCAATGTGTGCAGACCCCTTGTTCTAAAATGCACAAACCTCGTGCCCCAAAGTACATAGACCACTTGCTCCAAAATGCACACATCCCTTGCTCCAAAGTGCACAGACCCCTTATTCCAAAGTGCACAGACCCCTTGTTCCAAAATGCACAAGTCCCTTGTTTTAAAGTACACAGATCCCTTCTCCAAAGTACACAAACCCAAAGTGCACACACTCCAAAATGCACACACTCCTTGCCCAAAAGTGCATATTAAGAAGATTCTGTTAATAAAGAAGAATCTATGAGTTTTGCCCAAATGATATGGTTTAATTCATGAAGAAGTATAAAAGTTATGGCTCCCTTATATTACTACGTTGATTTTTCCAACTTCAACACTTGTAGAAGTGAAATTAACAAAGGAGGAAGCGAAGCATGTCATAACACTTAACATATAACACTTACTAGTGTAAATTTGGTTAGGAGAAATTTTTCAATAATATATATGAGATTATAACAGTGATAGAAGTAACATATATAGAGTTTAGACTACATTGGAGTTTTGTTGGGCTTGGCTCAATCCTTCAACGCCTATGAGACCCTAGTAGGGTTGATTTTGGTGCTTTTGCTCTTCTAACTCTTTCCACAATCGGCCATTGTCTCTCATGTTTTCCGGAAGCATTTTGAGCTCCTTGTTAGCTTTCCAATGGATCTCGCTAATCTTCAATCCATGTAGGCATTAGCAAACTACAATGATTTATGTGAAGTGGCGTTGTGATGAAATGTACCCACTGTGTAAATGATGTTTTGCCTAATATGTTACACTTGTAAATTCTCTCAAGCTCTCATGGTTTACTTAGGTGTTAAAGGGTTAACCCCTACAAGACCAAGTGTCCATTTGGAGGACAAATTTTTCACTTTGGCTAGAATTGTCTTTCAATTCATTCAGTCAGAATCTACAAAACTTTTACCACACCATCTTATTACATTTTAGAAAAAGATCCTACGATTACATTCCCAAAAATTTCACCTTGTAGTTTTTAATCCTTTTAGGCCTAACGTTTATTTTTGGGTTGTTTGAGCCAGTTAACCCCTAAATTTCCAAGAGTCCCCTCAAGGGACTCTAGAAGGTTCGGGCATGTTCCTATGGTGTCATTTTATATTAGTTTTCTTTTAAAAATTTAATGTAGATGAAAATTACTATAGATTTGTGTGAATTTAATTTTTTCCTAAATCTGACATTTAATGAAAAATTTATAGGGTTTTGAAGTTCTAGTGGGGAGAGCGGGCAAGTCGGGCAACTCCAAAAACTTTTGCTAGGACACTCTATTGAATGTGATATTTTCAATTCCAGCTAATAATATTATTTCCTTTCATATTGTCAAAAAAAATCTCTTGTCTTTAGTGAAATAAGGCATATAAATCCAAGTCAAACATTTTCACACATTATTGCACATTGTTGGGCAAGTTACAAAAAAATATCTTCTTTTTCACATAAAACTTCGAGATCATCATATTTTTTTCTTTTAATTTTTTCCGAAGAATTATGTGGTGTAAACCTTCTTATTGACCATTCAAATTCTCATTCTAAAACATAATAAGTTCACAAAAAATTATTATGCAAATTGACAATTTTTGAACCTCCACTCCTTCCACAATATTTTTGAATATGCTACATCCTTTTTCTACCTCTAAAAATTGGAGTATGAGGTGCTAATATCATGTTTAACATGATGGAAATGAATTTAGACCTTGTATAGTGCAAAAATTTGACACCAAGCGAAGGCAAAGCCTGCTGATCCACTAAAGGTAGGGAAGAAATTGGACCCTTTTCACTACTTCAAACACTGTAATATTACAATCCGTGCGGTCAAACTCTATGAAAATTTTATTGTAAGTTACTTAATAATTCTTAATTGAGATCCTATGGTTTAAACTAGGAGTAAAAGTTTTTGTTTTGTCCTTACTTATTGTACTAAAACGAGCAATTTTGAAGTGTTTTTGGTGTGAAATTCTCATTTGATTTTTCTACTCCAAAAAGAAACATGCACCTCGGTTTTGATTATTTGGATTTTCATTTATACAAAAAATGAATTTCCTTATATCAAAATTTGTTTTGGCAATCTTTTTACCTCTTTCATTGTTTATAACTTTTGAAAAAGCTTCACTGCATTCTACTTCTAAAAATTGGTGTACAAGGAACTACCATAACTAACATCATAATGGTTTGAGACTTAAAATTTTTGTATTGAAAAATTTTAATACCAAGTGAAGTCAAAATTTGTTGATTCATCAATTAGAGAAAAGTAGAAAAAATTGTTTCTTCAATTTAAATACAATAATCTTTTAATTTTTGCAATAAAGATTATGAAATTTTGTGACGTGTGGATGTGGTAGCATAGATTAAAACCATACGGTTTGAGATAGAAATAAAAACTCTATTTTTCATTTACATTTTTTGGTTCTGAAGTGTTTTCGATGAGAAATAGTGAAGGTTTACTTGTTAACAGTGGCAACACATTGATTTTTGTCACACCAGTCTCCACTTTGTTGGCATTTAGAGTGGTCTCGTAAAGAATGGCAATAACACTACACTTTGCAGAATATTTACCCATGAGATCACATGCCAAAAACACTTCAAAACTCCTCATTCTAGTGCAAAGAGTGAAAGAGAAAAGAAGTCATTATTTTCATCTCCAACAATAAGCTCTTAATCAATATTACTAAAACCACAAATTTTCACAATCTTTACCTGCACAATTTGAAGGATTATAGAGCTTGAAGTGAAGATAACACTATACCATGCATCAAAGGATTAATAGACGTTCAATTCACTTGGTGTCAAAGTTTTGCACTACAAAATTATAGCTCTTCTATCATTACATAAGAGTGTACATGATGTTGATTTGTTGTACACTAATTTGGAAAGGTATTGCAAAAAGAGGCAATTCCACAAAAAAATTAAAATGAAGAGAATTTCCAAAATCACCAAAGCACATTTTGATTTTTAGTTTATTCATTTTGGTGTAAATTGAAAATTCAAACGGTCAAAACTAAGGTTTGTGATTTTTCTTGAAGTAGAAAAATCCAAAAGAGAAACAATGAGGATATCTGATAATTATTAGCCCACAAAGGACCATTTCTTCTAGGGGAAGTTTTCAATTTTGGGCAGTTTATATGCTCTCAATTTTGATCATGAATTTTCGCCATTTTTTATGAAGATGTGGCATAGTAGTAGCTTTGTGGACTATGATTCTTTTTCACACCAGACCTTTCAAAAATAGTTATGCTATTCTAAATGAAAAATTAGAGGACTCCATGCAGGGAGATCACATATGTCTAAAATCTAGGGCCCTAGACATCTTCGACGTCTGGGATGTCCGTCCCATCCGAAAAGTCGTCTCGATGCGGTAAATTGGGGGTCGCCCAATTTACCCCGGTCGGTTTGTGGTTGCCTGGCGTCGAGGGAGACGTCCAACCGGTCTCCACGCGACTAGGCATCGATCACGGCGGTTACCGCGCGACCGTGCACCGACCGGCTGGCAACCGGGCCGAAACTATGACAACCGGCAGTAAAAGAGGTAAAAAAGTTTAAAAAAAAAACCTCTTAATTACAAACGTCTCGTGGAGCTCCCGGACAAACGTCTTGTCCGTCCTGTCCGTCCAAACAATCTAGACTCCATGTAGCTCTTAAAACTTTACTTCAAGTTTCTTTCAACATCGAGGTTTTCAATTTGGATAATAAAATATCACTTTCTTTGATATCGTCAATTTTTTTTAAAAAAATTTGGTGTATAAAAGCATTTGAATCCAAGTCAAAATATTTTCACACATTGCTGGGCAAGGTACAATTTAAATTTTCTTTTCCACATAATATTAGATAATTTTACTTTTCATTTTCCCTAATACTAGATGTGATGTAAATTTTTTTATTGACTTTTTGGATTCCCAATCAAGAATGTATTCAGCTGCGATGAAAAGTGTACAAAATAAAATGTACCTTTTTTTAAGACATTTTTGAACCTCCATTTAATATGCTACACCCCTTTTCTACTCCTAAAAATTGGTGTCCAAGGAAATATTATCATGTTCAACATCATAATATAAAACTTAAACCTTCTATTGTGCAAAATTTGACACCAAGTGAAGTCAAAGTCTGCTAATCTTTTCAATATAGGGAATAAAATTTACACTATAATCTTTCAATATGTGGGGTCAAAGTTTTTGAGCATGTTATTTAGAAAGTTTTAATTAAGATCCAATGCTTCAAGTTGAAAAGAATTTTTTTTGTTTCCTTTGATTTTCTATATACTAGAACCAATAGTTTTGAAGCGGTTTTGGTGTGAAATTGTCAAGGATCTATAGGGGGTTAAGAAACAGTTCTTTTTTGGTGCACCTTGTTATTAAGGGTAAGAAAAATCAGACACATCTTGGAGTTAGAAATGTTTACACCAAGATAAGCACATCTTTTAATTTCAAGATGTCCTCCAAAGAACCAATATCATACTTAACATGATGGTAATGCATTTAGACCTTGTGTAGTGCAGAAATTCGGCACCAAGTGAAGTCAAATTCTATTGATCCACTCAACGTAGGAAAAAAATGAACTTTTTTAAAAACTTCAAAAACTATAATCTTTGAATCTATAATGTCAAAGCTTATGCAATTTTGTGAGTATGTTACTTGATAAGTCTTAATTGAGATCCTGTGGTTAAAACTTGAAATAAAAGATTTGTTTCCTTCCTTAATCATTGCACTAGAATCAACAGTTTTGAAGTATGATTGGTGTGAAATTGTCTAAAGACTTTTAGAACAACCCCAAAAGTTGAGTGCTCTAGGCTTGCGATTGAGTATTATTGAGGATCCAAAATTAGTAACGGTCGAAAGGTTGAGAGCAGGTGCCCTAGCAGCCAATGTCCTTTGGACGTGCTGCAACCCTCAATCGTACGACTCCAAGCTTCACACATGCACCACCCCAAGCTCCGCGCATAGAGACAAGAACACCCCGCATAAAGACAAGAACACCCCACATAAAGACAAACCTCCCGAGCTCGGCCCATACAATCAAAAGGTGCAAGACTTTTGATAATAAACATGGCAAGAACAAGGACACCGGAAAGGAGCCTCTTTTTCCAAAGAACCTCTAAGTTTCCAGGGAGGCTCTAAAAGATTTTTGGGTGTGTGGGCGTTGGTGGGGAGCCGTTCTTGAGAGAAGTGGCCCGCAACCTAAAGAATGAGCACTCCAGGGACCAGTCATGAGCGCTGCTAGTGATGCTCTTATGACATCCTCTACGCATCCATCCAATATACACCCTGAACCGCAAAAGTCAATGATGAGTAGTGAGCCGGAGAAGAATGGAGGGAAGGATGGAGGGCATTGTGCTTCAACCAACACGCCATGTACAGTTGTTTCACAACTTGAACAACAACTTCACAAGTTCACATCCGACGTGACAGTGAGACCATGCAACATGGATCATAGTCCACGTAAAAGGTCATGTAGAGGGAGATGTTGAAGACTTTGAAAGGGTGGCAAATGTGGCGTGTGGGAGACCAAACTTCACGAGCCCTAAAATGTAGAGGGTTTGTTCATAGGTGGGTTGGGCTAAGAGCAACTCCAACACTTTGGTTGCCTTTACTCGGGAACCGGAGGCATAAAATTAGAAAATTGGAATGTGTTGAAGGATGGCGCCTCAACAACTCACAACCATGCCCTGCTCTCAAAACCCTCGGAAGTGTACATGTGATGTGGACCACTCTTGGTGCACCATGATGAGTGAACAATGACACAATGAATAGTTCGAGGCAAGAAAGAGGGCACTTGAAACATGGCCCATGTTGCATGTGGATGCCAGATTTGGATGGAGCATTGGAAATTTGAAATAAGGATGTTAGTGGGGAGCCACAAATTAAATGCAAACTAAAACCCTCCCATCGAGGGAGCTGTTGAAGGCGTTGCACGAGATGCTCTAATGTTGTTCTTGCGATTCATACGGAATTTTCCAAGGAAAATGAAGCGAAAAGAAGAATAGGAAATAGTATGACTATCCCGCAAGGGTGATAGAGGAAGATACAAGAAGTAGAGGGTACAAGAGTAGGAGGTGCAACAAGGCTTGATTTCGACCAATCCACGGTGCAAAAACATGGAATAGGCCGATCCAGGCGCCAAGAGGCATGCAGGCCAAGGAGCAACAGAGGCTTCGCCCAACGCGCCCCCCGAGCTAGGCGACGCTTGATGCTTTTTGCGTTGCTCATCAATGCGGCAGCTCGGTGCGCGTTGGACCGGATGCGCTCTTCGCAAAAGTAGCCAAATTTCCCATCAAGCCTACGTGCCTGCCTACACGCTTCACTTTCCCATTCATTGTTCACTAGGTAGTAATGAATTCGCATCATATTCTCTACCCTTGTTGCAGCTAGCGCATACGCTCCAAGCACCTCGACGCCCCCACCTCCTCCTTCTCTTCACCTTGTTGGCCCAGAGTCATGCTCCAACAGCGTTGTGCATGGCTGACCAAGTCTCGTCATTTATGACAATTCAATGTGCGGTGCCTAAAAAGGTCAGGGGCCTCAAAATGGTGAGGTACCTCAAGTGGCGAGGGGACCTAAAATGGTGAACATAAATGAGGGCACTAAGAGCATCTCTACCCGGCGGAAAGCGTGGGGAGTGGGCTCAGGGAGTGCCTCATTTGAGAGGGGTGCCCACGGCCGAGGACTTCCGGCCTCCCGTGCCGGACATTGCCAGGGGACATCTTGCCCGGGGTTGGCCGTCCGGGTTACCTAATTGGTTATTTATTTTGGTCAAACTCTTGGTTCTTGCCCTCTACAGTAATCTCAATACCTCATAGATTTGTCAAAGATGCAATAGAGACTTCTGTGAAGGTCAGAGGTTGAATGGTTAGAAGAGAGAATTTAATTACAATTTAAACTAATATTGAAAGACAAATCTATCACAGTGATATTTTAAAATTTCTAAATTTTACATTTAAAAATGTGAAGGCTCTATGTTAATCAAAACCACTAACAATTTATTGTGCATGGCTAATCAAGCAAAAATGACGCTATGACTCATTATATGGCAAGGAGTTGAAATGAACAATAATGATGCCTGATGGTCTCCGCATGATAAGACTACACAATAATTTAGACCGTATGTAGATCTTCAATTATTTTTTATGGTTCTTATCCCTTTAAAAACAACAAACCCATAGGTGGTCATTTTTTGAAGTAATACACAAAGAGTAGATCTTCCATTTCATTGTAGTCTGATCCTCGAACCAAGATAACTTGCATGGATTTGTTCGTTTCCGACGCATGTGGTCAGAATGTGAGCAAGAGCTAGACGGACAAACTACAGTGATTTCCATGAAGTGGATACGCAATAAAAAATACCATTCTTGTAAATGATGCCCTATCTGACCTAAAGTATATCCCCCATGACCGACAAATTAAGCAATGTGCCTATACGGAGAACCCAAATAATAATACATTGATCCTTTAGTGATAGCCAATAGAATCACAATCTCAACCCAAGTGATTTCATATTCTTCTTATGAGATGTTACTTAGTCATGAATTTTCAAAATGGTCAGCCATGTTTAGCCTATCTTTGCCACTAGGTACCTCCCATTAGCGCCAACCATAAGTTAGGGGTCTTGACCAATTGTAAGCCTTAATTTGGAGCTGACAAAGAGTAAATGGGTGGAAATGGGGTGGAATTGGGACCAAGTATGAAGTGGCAGTGATAGGAAGGTGCCAGTAGGTGCCAGTTTTGGGTTGGACCACCTTAGAGCATCTCCACTCGTGGCAGGGTTTTTTCCACGCCAACGCAGAAAACCAACTCAAAAGGCGGGTATTGGGAACAGAGTGGGCGTTTCTCCTAGCACCGAGACAAGAGACCGAATTGGGAATTGGAACTGGGACGGCGTTCTCACTTACTGAAAATACCGAGGCAAAAGTAGAATTCAAGCTCAGAAGAGGTAACTGGAGTTACATACAAAGAGGTAACTGAAATTACAAAGAACAAAAGCCATAAAAACTGTAGGTTTGGACGCCGTGATGATGTATCTGAATGCCGCAATCAACGGAAAATTGACATGTGTCACGATGGGAGTTGTTCCTTCGAACACCCAAAATCTGGCGTGCAACTCCATTTCGACCGAATTCCCTACGGAACTCATTGATTCTCACCATCCCCTACCGGTTTTCAGTTTTGCAGTCCCCGGTGCAAATCCCTTCCACACCAAAACTCCAAATCATGCAAATCTACTGGTTTAGTGGCTCACTGTGGAGATGCTCTTAGTACTATATTAGAGGGACTCACAACCAAATTCTCCATTTCCCCCACATACCTCCCAACCTTTCACACATATCCCTAATACCAGCTCTGTGATTCGATGTCTCATGAATGTCAGGAATTCGATGATATGTGATTTGATGATCTCATGAATGTCAGGAATTTGCAGGGTTGACAGATGCCATTGCTGTGCTGTACAGCTTCGGACATCTCTTTTTTCTTTCAATCATATGAATTTCTTCATCAAGTCTGAGTCGACCTTCATCGTTTGGACTGGAGGAGCAGCTGCACATCAAAGATTTCAGAGATATCGTATTAACTCATGGGGTTCAGTTGTATATCATAAAAGCACAGAGCCTGGTTCAGGGCACTGAACTCAGGAAGTTGCACCAACAGCAGTGACATGGTTTTCTAGTGGCTTCATTCGCTGTAAAATCAACCTGTACCAAAGCGGCAACCTGTACAAAAGCGGTGAAGAACAGACTTCACTACTGTTCTAGCAACTCTGCCGCTTGTCACATAAATAATGTCGCTCATTACTCATTGCAGTAGTGCGAATGCCGAAAGGTCCCTATTTGTTGTCTTATTATCTCGCTCTTTACTCAAATTCCTCACATATACTCAAAAAATAGTTAGTGGGAAATGACTATCAGTTTGCTATTAGTGCTTTAACCTCTAATGCATAAAGACAAAAATATCATTGCCTTTCTGACCATTATGGTGTGATCTCAACACCATTAGACGTGTCAGAGTGCGTGAAATCAAACTGTGAAACGAGTCATATTTTGTTTGCCATAGCGTCAAGCAAATGCTTCCTTGACCCTGACATTGCTACATTCCTCTCTATTCAATCATCTTTCACGATAAACACATTCAACCTGCTCTGGAGAGGCTCCAAAATAGATCTGATGCTCATTTTTGAGTCGGTCTGGGAATCATTCCAAGTTCTTGTGTTAACAAACGTCCGAAAACGAAATAAACTTTTATCACCTCTGTAGATATCATGACAAAGCAACATCACGACATGGCAAGTTCCCTGGTGTGCCGATATCATGCGAATTGTGAGAGATTACTTTGTTGCAGTGAAGTGTCAAAAACTGTGACGAAAACTTGTGCACAGTCTAAAAGTGTCACAAACAGCCCCACTTGTACTAATGAGTACTTCATCCCGTCAAGGAGCACCGCAAGGAATAATAGATTGATTTTGTAACTTCACTCGACTTTTATCATCTTTTATATACTTCTGAGCACCTTTGATTGCTGGCATCACATTTAATTTGGCTTTGCAGCTTAGTTCGCTATACATCCTCCTGAGCACAATCAGAGGAGTATCACTGGTAGCAAACCTGTTGTTTTTAAGCTTTCTATAATAATCTTTGCAAAGAGGGTGAGTCAAGTTGTACACAATAGACAAGGCAAAGGCATCTTCTCCAGATTTTTAATGACTAGAAAGCGACACAGTTTTGAGTTAGAAGCAACAGGTTTGCTAGCAGCAGGAGTATCCACGCAAATATATCAACTGTAGGATAAGTGGTTTCTTCAAATCTTTCTAAGCTTGCCTCAGTAATGGATACACATACAAATGCAAATTTATCATTTTTGATTAGATTTGCACAAAAGAAAATAGGTTTGTAACAACTTGACTCACCCTCTTTGCGAAGATCACTACAGTAAGTCAAGATAAAGTCCAGTAGGGGCTGCACCAACAATATTCTTCCACATACATATAAAAAGTGGTAATGTGCGGAGAATGTTTCTGTTTCAGTTTTCAGTTCTCCGACGAGATCTACAGTGTACTCACTTGAATTTTCAGTAATATCTGTGGTGAAATATCATGAAAAAAACTAGGTTTGTAAAAGTCGCTGAGAGCACATCGGGGAGGACATTGGAGCACTCTCCCAGAATGATTCACGCACTACTTCCACATCACCATCCAGTTGTACCGATGCCATACATATATACAAGATAAGCTTGTTAGCGACAATGATGATAACAAAGTTCAATGAATACAATGTAGAATCACCTCATCTGTGTGGAGCTTCAAATACGGCGTCCTTGCCTTATTCAGGCTTTACAGGATCAATTCCTGCTCAGCACGAGAACCATGACCCTAAACGCACAGAAAAAGAATCTGGCACTCATCCATAGTGCAAACCTCTTTAAATGACCAATCAACAAAGCTAAAACTCTGGACAACCCTAATGGGACACTGGGCTTATCTATGTGATAAAAATTGGGAAGCTTTTGATAAGCTCAAAAACAAGGTTGGAATTTCAGTGAAGCCACCTTGTGCATATTATATATCTTCTGCTCTCCAGCTCCAAAAACCAGAGGAAGAAGCAATGTCTGATCTCAGTACCATTGGCGGTTTTGTACAAAATGTTCAAGATGCAAATTCTACTCGTGATTTATTATTTTCACCTTTTTGATATCGTTCTTACATCGTAAACATACTCTAGTACATGTTGGGTTTGTCGGAGGAAAAAAAACTACAAATTAGTCAAAGGGAGATAGCACATTGACTGACAATGTGAAAACCGCCAAAGCTGCTGCAATGATCTTCTGGACTCGTTGCAAGGACTCATTGACACTCAGCCGGGACTTTTCCCATTATTCCGTGGACCACAAATTTCCAGCTGAGTTCCTCAGCAATTCCTGGACCAATAATGGCTCATCATCCACAATCATGGATTCCGAATATTCCCTTGTCATGTCGCACTCACGCTCTCAGTCTCTCACTTGACATCAATCGACTGCAGCCAACTAGCTTGTGGCTCTTCCTTGTTTCCCAAGCATAGACCGATCTCGGGACTCTTAAGCCACATAATGTCTTTACGCAGCAATGGAGTCTGTGAGGTGATTGCCCACGCTTGGATCCTGTAGTTCGGAGAGGATGGATATGGAGTCGATCTTGAAGCGGAGGATCATCAAGTTGTTGAGGCTATGGGCGCCGGTGCTGCTGCTCATGGGACTGCTTATTGCTGTGGATCATCTGGATTCAGTTCAGGGTGAGGCTAGCCTCCTGGACAAGATGAAGCTTTCTGTAGGTGGGCCGGACTAGACTCGCAACCAAAACTCCCACGTCCATCGTGGCTTTTTGTGGACTATCATTGACGCAAATTTTGTGTGTGCAGGTGTGGCTACTCAAGGTTACCGCCTTCACATCATTTTTCCTAGTAACAGAAGAAGGGTAAGGCCAGTTCTTTCTTGGAGGAACATTTTTTTGTCACAATTGCAGTCACCGATCTCCACATGGTTTGTCACTTGCTTGAATGAATCACGGATTTGGTTTCCTGTGTTGCCAGGAGGACGACAATACCGAGTTTTGGAAAGCCAGGCATTTGCTGAAGAGGCACACTCCCCCTCCACCGTCGACATCAGGGGTATTTTCCAGAGCCAGTCTAACATAAATTATGTGAATATTCCATACATGTATCATATCACTACTTCAGAAGAGTTGGTTTTTAGAGTCACCTTGGTTCTTGGTACGTACTGTAGAGTTTCTAAGTCGATACAGGTCCAATACTATAAGCCTGGTCGGTTTCATGATTGAGGATGTTGTCTGGGAAAGGCCTGGCATGATTTGTTCCCAGCCCGAGTATAATTCATGAGAATGATTGCCAAGGAATTTGGCATGCGTTGTGTGCGGGTCCTTCATGAGTGGAGGACCACGAGCTGGTCGGTTAACCCTTTAGCTCCCAGGTCATGTTTCTGAATAACCAAATATTTTTTTCTTTGAACTAATTTTGATGGAAATATTATGCCTAATTTTAGTATCTAACCTTACACAAACCATGACCTAAACTTTGGAGGAAATTTGCATAACATCCAACGGTTGGTGGATAGTGTTTAAAGTTATTGCATGTAGGTAGTGAAATTTGTGGATTTATCAATTGATAGATTCTTGCATGAAAATTCATACTTTGAATGAAAGGGGTTCAGATGTGCACTTGGTTGATAGCTTCGCATTGGCATATCATATGTGATGTAAACATCTACACGTGATTATTGATGATTTTTTCACTTTTGTCTACTCGATTCAATACAAAAATGTTCTAGAACTTGTACGAATTGAAACATGAATTTTGTATGCAACAAGAGCCATCAACAATGAGAATCTCTTTGGTGACAAATTTCAATCAAAGTTTAAGGTCATTTTCATGTGAATGAAATACAACATAGTATGTGGCATGAAATTTGTAGATAATCCCCAACAATTACTTTATAATATCACACCAAAAAACACCAGAATTGTCTATTCTAGTGTATAGTGCAGAATAGAAAAATAAGAAGGTTTTTTTCTTCTAAATTGAATATTAAGATCTTGATCTTCATTCATAAGATCACTTGCTTACAACTTCATCGATATTGACTACACAATATTATATTATTATAGTGTTTAAAGTGAAGAAAAAGGTTATTTTAAAGAAGAAAAAGTTTGTGACATGGATCTCAATGTAGTTAATTTTAGAAACTTTTTGCTTTAGCTCTAGATCTAAATTTGAGTCATTAAAATGATATTTTTTTATTTTGAGTCCAACTAATAAGCAGGCCCACATGAAGGCCGTGGATCTTGTGAACACCCTCATCTGGTCCTTGGAATCCCGGATTTAGGACTGGATGACCAAATGAGTTTAGCCGGACAACGTGAAACGGGCACTGGCCCATCGGCCTCCGAGATAGGCAACTCCGTGACTTTTAGCACTTTTTCAGTTGCATTTTTCCTCTTCCAATTCTGTTTCACTTCATTGTCATGACTTTTCACCTTGTTAAACCTCCCCGTTTGCTCTCGTTTTTCCTTCCTATCTATTCCGCTTCCAATACCTTAATAAAATTCAAACATAAGATAATCAACCATAATTACATATTAATTTAATGAACAATACTTACTAATGGATTAATATTCTTAATAATTCATTTGTTAAAAAGTCATTGATTAAAATTGATATATAACTTTTATTGATTAAATAAAATATGTAGGATATTTAAAATATTAATTTATTAATTACTTTCTCTATTTCTCTTCATATGATAAAAGGGGTGGGGATGAAGCCCGGTGATGAGAAAATTGTGAACAAAGTAAATACACCAAAATTGTTTTGCTCAATAGTAATAGCATTTAGAAAACTGTAGTTTACCTCCTTTAGACGTTAACATGAACAACCATTGAGGGGAGGAGGAAACAAATTCAAGTGGAGGCAAACCGGCAGGGGGGGATTCCTATAACATGTTTCAAGCCCGGGTTTAGCGTCATGTGCGGCGTGCAGTCATTGATGAGGGCCTTATTAGGTGGGACCCGCCACCACTCATGCAGGACTTGACAGACCCCTCGTACAAGCCCATGTGCACCAACTTAATGAAATACAATTTATGAAGTCTAATTTCCATTCCAATTTGAAAATTTGAAAAATAAATTAAATTTGAATAAGTTATTGCAATTTGAGCTTTGGGCCTATAACCATGAGTGACCAATTTTCTAATTTTAGTTGCACACGGAAGTTTCATTTATACTTCAAATTTTGTCCCTATAATGACACCTTTGATGAAATTTTCAAAAAAATTTAGCATACTTTGTATTTGATATTAATTTCTTCACTTTTTCTTTTAAAAATCACAAATTTTTTGTGATTTTTGTGACATGAACAAAACAAGTGATCTCATCTTTGAAAAATGAAATAATTTTTTCACTTATATTTAATGGAAAATTGGAGTACATAGTAATATGGAGATTGGATTGATGCCATGATCATAGACTCCGTCCTTTAAGGGTTAACCTCTAAATCAAAATGTGGACAAAACAAAGTCCAGAAATTATGGTCAGCTGCTCATCGTCAACTACCAAAGTGTCTTATTAGCAATCTTCTGAAGAGCATTACTCACTCAAAAATTGTCTGGATTGGACATATGAGGTGTTTTCGGACATCCACAAAAAACGTAGATGTCAAAAAACACATCATATGTTTGATTTGGACAAAATTTGAGTAAGCTATGGCAATCCAAATTTTTTGAATGAGGAGAAGCATTGGCTAGCGGCCGACAAGAATTCAGAGTCTAATTAGTCCACAAATGATCATTTTTTCCAGATTTTGTTAAATATTTGTTCTAAAGGACAGAGGAGCGAAAAAGTGGCTTGTCAGATGACATTTCAAGAACAATAATCAATGTGAATGATATTTTTTCATCCAATTCTTTTTTCAAGAGTTCATTGAATGTGTAAGTAATAGATGATGGTGAAACTTGCCTCATTGAGGTAGTCACGTTTTATCTAGAGAAGGAAATCTTTGTGACACGGATCTCAACTTCTAGCTTTTGCTCTAAATTTAAATTCAAGTCATTCAAATGATACTTTTTGAATTTGGATATAACTAATGAAACAAAGCTTATGAAATCTATTTCCATTCCAATTCATTTTTCAAAAATTACATGAAATGGAATAAGTTATTGCAATTTACACTTTGGATCTATTTCCATGGTTGATTCATTTTTTAATTTTAGCTGAACATGGAAGTTTCATATACACCCCAAGTTTTGGCATTATAATGTTCACATGTGGTGAAATTTTCAAAAATTTCACGCATGCTTTGTATTTGATATGAATTTTCTTCACTTTTTACTTGGTTTTATTGACTTGAGCAAAGCTGTTTGCATGCTTTTTTTTACAGTGCAAAGCAGTTTGTATTTTGTTTGTTGGAATATCTTATTATTGTATGTCATTGTATGTGAGGGCACATATAGATGTATTAGTAGCCATGGTTGCAGGGTGTTATTTGTGATATTTATGATCTGTAGTAATGGAGATATATTAGCTGGAGCTTGTATTTTAGATAAATTTCTTGGAAATGCATGTGTTGTGAGCAAGTATTAGAACTCCACCTCGTGTAGGTGTAACTCATTGAATATATTGGTATATTGAACAGTTATGTTATTGTAGAAGTATGATTTTTATTTTTTTTAAGAAATCAAATTAGCCAAAAGACTCCATGGACTACAAAATATCCTCAGAGCAAAACTCATGGCCATCCACAAAACACTGGAAATTGTCACAACAAAATACAACAATGAGCCAGTGCACATATAATCATATTCACAGACTGCATTAACGCACTATACTTACTA
Source organism: Bryoerythrophyllum caledonicum (assembly GCA_963971425.1). Classification (NCBI taxonomy): domain Eukaryota; kingdom Viridiplantae; phylum Streptophyta; class Bryopsida; order Pottiales; family Pottiaceae; genus Bryoerythrophyllum; species Bryoerythrophyllum caledonicum. The sequence goes on along the minus strand of OZ020518.1, from coordinate 2,399,953 downwards.
AACACCCAAATAACACACCCTACCCTCCACAATAGCCACCCCGACCAAATCATACTAGAATCAATGATCCAAATGATACTAAAACGAAGACAAGTCACAACCCTCCACAAAGTTAGAGTCCATGCCAATATTGATTGCAACGAACAAGCGGATAAACTTGCAAAAGAGGGCCGAGAAAAATCACACAAAAATACCAAAGATCCACACGAACACGCCCACACCACCCCATACTACTTCCAAAAAGAAGACTGGCCCTCCGAAGAAGACACCCCTGATAAAGGCCCGGTTAGTAAGTACCTCAAAAAACGAGACCTATGTAATAACCTTGACACAATCTCAGATGACTTCCCCAACATAGAAAAGAGGACTAGTAACAACAACATAGACAATGAACTCTCTATAAACTTCTGGAAAAACCCCATCATCACCGACTCACAAATAACATGCCTCATCAAATTCCGTACCGGACAATACATGGGAAACGCCCGAAAAAAACTCTTCTTTGGAATAGAAAGATTCCCATCCATAACATGGCCAATATGCACTTCCACGGATCTCGACACATGGCTACATGTTTTGCTTAAATGTCATAACCACCACATCCACTCCCTAATTGTCAAAAGACATAACAAGCCGTATGGGAAATCTGTAAATTAATCATCTCCCATAATAAATCGAGATGTTTTATCCTCATGAATGTCGGCACCTTCAATAACAACCCACAAGAAAATATAGTTCCACCATGGCTACTCCCATGTACAGTACCCTCACACAAGTATACGTACTTATTTGATTTTGTACATTTCCACACTACACTGCTGCCAACTTTGGCACCCTCCTGAGGGCTGAAAAATTGTCAATTTACCATGAAATTTCTGGCACAAGATCAACTTTATGTTGACAACATGTGTGCGAGATTTCAAGGCCAGAAGATGAATACCAATAAAGATATTCAAAATCTACCAAGATGCGTAGTTGTGAGCCATTCACAGCTAACCAACTTTGACACCCTCCCAAGGATTGAAAGAATTTTTTTTGCCCATGGAATTTTTAGCATGAGACCAACTCTATGTTTATAATAATTGTGCCAAAGTTGACAATAGTGAAATGGTTTCGCTGATTGTTTCTCACAACTACACATGTTGGTAGATTTAGATTTGTTTCTTTTCTTTTGTGGGTCTTTTGGACTTGAAATTAAGCACATGTACAACCAACATAGATAAGGTCTTATGTCTAGAATATCATGGGAAAAAATAAAAAATTGAATCCTTAGGAGGTTGTCAAAGTTGGCAGCAGTGAAATGTTTCTCACAACTATACATGTTGGTAGATTTCAAAAATCTTTTGATATGTAGATATTTTGGCCTTAAAATTTGGCACGCATGTGATCAACATAGAGATAGTCTCATGTCAAAAATTTCATGGGAAAATACCAAAAAATCCAATCCTTGGGAGTGTGTCAAAGTTGGCTAGGAGTGAAATGTTTCTCACAACTACACATGTTGCTAGCTTTTGATGTAGTTTTAATTGTGTGGATCTTTTGGACTTGAAATTTTTCACACATATAATCGACATAGAGGTCGTCTCATGCAAAAAATTACATGGGCAAAAAAAATTCTTTCAATCCTTGGAAGGGTGTCAAAGTTGGCAGCTGTGAAACTTTTCTTACAGCTACCCCATGTTGGTAAATCTTGGATATCTTTTTTTGTATAAATCTTTTGGGCTTGAAATTTGGCACACATGTTTTCGTCACAGAAGTGATCTTGTGCCAAACATTTCATGGTAAATTGACAAATTTTTAGCCCTCAAGACGGTGCCAAAGTTGGCAGCAGTGTACTGTGGAAACGTACAAAAACAAAAAGTATGTATACTTGTGTGAGGATACTGTACATGTGAGACTCAATGATGCCACTGCAATGCTTGACTCAAACCAGACATACTCTACGTTAGAGGTCTACCATACAATGACCCCCCACCAGACCACATAAAACCAAACTACACCATTCAATTCATCGAATTTACATATTGTAATGATAGATTCTCCCCAGAAACAATCAAAAATAAAATCAATAAATACCAACCCTTTATTGATGACATCACTGCCCTTGGATGGAAAGTGGACCCCCTTATTGTAATCATAGCCGGCGCTCGTGCCACCACCTTTATCCCATCTATAAAAACCCTAGAAGATACCTTCAAAATTCCTATTGATTCAATTACAAACACTTTCAAAAATATTAATGTCATTGCCATACAACATGCTATGTCCATCCTTCTATATAAACGCAAAATTGAAAACAACCAAGCACTTCCCGGTACACTAGACCCCCCATAAAATTACCCCTTTACTTTATTTATAACCTTGAAATTGCGAAACACACCCTCCTCTCTCTCTCCTCCCCCCCCCCTTCTCCCCCTCCCTCCTTCCTTGTCACTCTTTTGATTGGTTGGTTTTGTGGTTTTTTGGCTACTTGTTACATAGGGGCAGTTTACACTATAGACCAAGAGCCGTGACCAAGGAAAATGGATTAATTCCATGGTCACACTTCCATGGTCACACTTCATAAAAATGTCATTTTTAAAGCCCTTGGGCCTCTCACTAAGTGTAAACCGAACTTGGACCGGGAGGAATGACCATGTACTAAAAAGTGGGCGTGCTGATTTTTTTAATGAATGCCTGAAAAGGGCAATATTACCTAAAATAACGAAGAAAATAAAACAAGCCAAAAAGACAAAAAGGGTGGCTGCCATTGTATCTACAGTAACGTTGGGCCCCCTCCAAAAAAAAATTTATAAAAAAATATCAATTTTAAAATAATAAAACAACATTTCAGGCCCATGGTCTCCTTGTTTCACCAACAAGAGAACCCATTTAGCCTCTCTCACCGCAAAATCCGGGGGACCCTCCAACATTATCCATTAGGCCTATTTCTAGGCCTTTTGAGGACCTCAATTCCTTCGGACACTTTTCTTTTTTCCTTGTAGTGTAAACCCAAGTCATCCCGGGACGAGCTGATGGAGCCAATCACAGATTTTAGAGGGTCATGGGATGAGTTCTTGGTCCGTAGTGTAAACCGCCCCATAGTGTCTACCCTTGAGAGGAGGAAGTAGTTCGAGCTTACTAATTCCTTGTCCGGTGGACATGGTCTTAGTAGTGGAACGAACAGACACTTTATTCACGCCGGCCTCCTTTGGAGATCAACGTTCTTCTTCTTCCTGCCAATTCTGATTTTATTTTCTTGTGAAACGCATATAGTTTCAAATGATAATCCAAACACTAAATAAGAAGGTTTACACCACATCTTTTAGTTGTAATAATAAAATGTAAAAAATATGAAGATCTCTAAATTTTATGTGGAAAAGAAGAAGTTTTTTTGGCACCTTGCCCAACAATGTTTGACTTGAGTTAACATACTAATTTTTTTTTACGAAGGACAAGTAATTTTTTGGCAATGAGAAAGGAAATAATATTACTTGCTACTATTGAAAATCTCACGTTTAATAGAGTGTCCTAGCAAAAGTTTTTGGAGTTGCTCGACGTGCCCACTCTCCCCATTTGAAATTCAAAACTCTATTACTTTTTCATTACATGTCAGATTTTGAAACAAAATTGTACTCACACAAAAATTTCATCAGGCTAAATCTAGTGCAAAAGTTTCAAGAGAATCAAAGACTTTCTCCAATCGTAGGTACCTGCCCAAAATGCAAACTGTTCCCCTAGGGTTAAATGGGCTCTTAGGGGTCAAAACAAAATCAGGAGGACGTCTGGACCCAACAATCACGTGCTTAAGTTTTGTACTCTTTCAAGAATGGCTCTATGTATAGCAGTGTAGGCGGGAAAGTTATTTTTTTAAAAATTTGCTGCACACTTTTAGAAAAAGTTTGTGACATGGATCTCAATGTAGTGAATTTTTGAAACTTCTCGCTCTAGCTCTAAATCTGAATTCAAGTCATTGAAATGATATTTTTTAATTTTGAGTCCAACAAATGAAATGAAGATTATGAAGTTTAGTTTCCATTCCAATTTGAAAATTTGAAAAATACTTAAAATTGGATAAGTTATTGCAAATTGAACTTTGGGCCTATAACTATTTTTCTAATTTTAGCTAATCACGGAAGTTTCATTTACACCACAAATTTTGTCCCTACAATGTACACCTTCTGTGAAATTTTCAAATTTGTTTAGCATACATTGAATTTGATATGAATTTTCTTTACTATTTTTTCAAAAAATCACAATAAATTCAAATTTTCCCAAAAAAATTCTGATTTTGTGACATGAACAAAACATGTAATCTAATCTTTGAAAAATGAAATAAAAGATAATCCACTTATATTTGATGAAAAAATTAGATCACACAAAAAATTGGGGTTGATTACACGGTCATAGGCTCCGTCCTTTAAGGGTTAAAGGGTTAAAAGAACGGTTAAGGGTCGCTCGACATTAGATCACAACGTGAGAGGAACACGAACGCAACGTTGTCCTTCAACGTGCATTTCTTGGAAGCACATCGTGCTTACAATGTATTGACGGATGAGGTGATGAATTGTCGACGCTAAATCCGGTGATGAAACGTGTGGAAGAACACAGAAAGTTTGTGGAACATTGACGACCGTTGAAATGAGCGTTTTGTCAGCAGAAAAAACTTATATTAGAAAGTCCGTTGCACAAGAGCTTCAAAATTTGATCGCAAGTTCGCAGAATTGCGCAAGCTTTGCTTGCGTTTCTTTGAATTGGTGAAGGAGACCGAAGAATGCTACGGAAGAGGAGGAGATGAGGAGAAGAGTCTAGGCATTGAGATTGCACAAGTTAGAATAGCAATCCAACGAGGAGATGTTTGTGAGTCTGGAGAATTGTACATGGATTGAGATTACGTTTTTTTGGAATCGGTGAAGGAGACGGAGAGCAAGGAAGAAGCGGCGAGGTAAGATTTCTTCATCTTGATTCTCGACGAGTTTTGGTTGCAATGAGCGGAGGAAGCAGTCGAGGTTGCTTAATTTGTAGAAGTTTGATAGCAATCTGATGAGATGTTCGTAAGTTTGGAGAGTTGCGCAAGTATTGAGTTTACTTACTTTGAATCGGTGAAGCACAGGGAGATGAAGGAAGAGACGGCGAGCGTATGGAGTATTGAAGCGTTCGCCGAAAAAGGACATTACATGTGAGGTTTGTTAGGGTTCTTGTAAGTCTTCGAGGCAATTCGCATTGCGATTTTCGACCAGGGAGACGGAGAAGGGAGACTTTAGGGCGGAAGGTTTTTGGTGCGAGATTAATTGCTGTCGGTTTACGAAAGTTTTATAGAAATCCAACAATTAGCTTCTCGATCGAGTTGCACAGAGGATTTAGAACAGTGGAGAAGCCGTTGGAGCAACATGGGGAAAAATTTGCTGCAGACGATGCAAAAAGCAATTCTTGATTCTTAGTTTTCTCGACAATTTGGCCGTATGTTGCACTCATTGTCCTTGCCATGACGACTCTTCAGTTCCTGCGGCTCGTAATTTCAACGGTCTTTACGATTCTGCGACTACTTGTTCGGATTGTACTGCTCGTGATATATCTGCCGATTTATTTGATTCTTTTGCCGGCTCGCGCGCTTATTTATGTCACGAAGTTGGCGATGAAGCTCACGCTTTTCGTGGCAATGGCCGCCATTGTGTATCAGCTTCTTGGACGGGCAGTAAACACCGATATGGTCAAGGTGCGTTTCGGCGAGGTTTTGCAGTATTTACAAACTGCTTTTTTGCAGCAATGACAAAGTACCTGCTTGTTCGTAGTATATGTACTGATACCAAGCCAAAAAGTGCTGCTTTAGGAAGACTTACTTCAATGTCGTCAAATTGTAGACACATGTAATAACCATTATGAACGTTTGGTTCTATTTGAATGTCTTCTGCACCTGGTTAGTGTGTTTCAGTGTAATGGTTGATTGATATGAACTTGAACATGCTTTGATGTTTATACTTAAGTACATTAGTTGTGGATATTTGCACTTTCTCATATTTCTTCCTGGTTCTAAATATGAAGGTTTAACGGTGGTTGTCCCTTATAATGTGCAATTGTTTCTTGTGTGGGTAATAAATGATGGCCCTGATTCAACTGTTTTCCATAAATTCCACTAGCCAGCCTCTTCTTCATGTACATGAACTGGAAATTAGACTCCCTGGAATGCACTACTTCATCGACTGTGCCTTGATGTAGGTCAAACCTAAAAACTGAATGTCTATCAACAATATAGTATTGCTCGAGTCGTCAATGTGATGCACATGACTACAGAGCCCACTCAAGAATCCCATAAATCCTAAATCTACATTACGCCAGGAGCTGTGGATTTCAATGCAAAATCTTCTCAATGCCCAGCAGTAATTTGCAGTAATCATGACCATGGCCGTGTTCACTTGATACACACCAATTGGCCGCCCTAGATAATACTGGCGGCGGAACTGAGGACGAGCACCTCCAGGGTGAGGCCCGGCCCTAATCCAATGAAGAAGCCGAACTCGCTGCCCTCGCCCAGCGTGGCCGCGCCCATCTCTACGGACCGCCGGCGGATCTGGTCCAGCACGAACGACACCAACGAGCTCGACATGTTGCGGCTGCCCTGCATCGTGTCCTTGCTGAGCCCCAGCTTCGCGTCCACCTGGTTCAGGATGGCCGGGCCCCCGGGGTGCACCGCCCAGAACATGTCGTTCCAGGTGGGGGAGCCCACGCACCTGCGCGCCTCCGTCAGGAACTTCTCGATGTTCTTAGAGATGAGCCTGGGCACGTCCTTCATCAGGTGGAAGATGAGGCCCGCCTCCGTCAGGTGCCCGTCGATGGCGCCGTGGCTTTCGGGGAGGATGGTCTCGCCGGCCCAGTGCACCTCAAACAGTGCCCGCTCCGCATTGGGTTCGGGGTCGGCGCCCACCACGTACACACCGGCGCCGTCGCCGAACAGGGCCGAGCCCACGAGCCCGTCTAGGTGCTCCTCGCTGGGGGCACGGTAGGTGACGGTTTGCCCTCGGATTTGCGGCACGGTAGGTGACGTTCAGCGAGGACTCCATGTAGGTGCAGATGCCGGGGTTGGCCTTGAGGACGTCCTCCGTGAGGAACAGGTGGCGCTTGCGGATGCCGGACTTGTCACAGATGCGCGTGAACTTGGCCTTGAGCGCGTGCTTGTGGGCGGTGTTGGTGATGTCGAAGAAGAAGTCCGGGTACTCGGACTGCAGGAACTCCGTGGGGGGCACGGCGGTGCCGATGCCGAGCACGCACGCCGGCCCATCGGCGCGGTGCTGTGCCCTGGCCATCGTGCGCGCCCTCACCGCTGGAGTCGCAGCAGCAGCAATGGACTCGGGTCCGCTTCCAGGTGCAGCCATGGTTGGAAATATTGTACCTGACCTCAGTCGGTTTTCGATGCTCACTTGCTCTAATCTGCTTTGTCTCCTGTTCGCTAACGGATTATATTCCGCAGAGCCAGCACAGAGCTCGTAATTGCACACTCGACTGTCAAGGCAACCGCTCCAATTTGGAGCGAGCTGGAATGATGAGCCGGAAACCTTCAAAAGCACCGTGGAGATCACCTCATGGGTGAACTACTAATGAGTGGAGTTTAGAGGCAATGCGATGCAGTCCTACATGCACTGAGCACAGCTGCCCGAATAGTCTAGTGGGCAATGAGTGATGATTGGGAAGTGATGAGTTGAGGAGTATTCCCCAACATGAAATTTATGCAACTGGTGTGCTGCAGAGCCGCGATTGCCAATTGATCGTCCTGGTGCCTGAGTCTGCTGGTGAGGATGCCACTTTCCATATGAGTCCGCTCTGGATGTGGAACTTCCCTGGTGTTGAATTTTATACGTGCACTTTTATGAACTATTCTTGTTGACACCTTTAAACCAGGAATTCAGTACTGTTGACGCTGGGGTGAGCTGTGAGTCTTTTGCAGCCTTTCAGTTGAGAGTCCAAAGGTTCAATGAAGGTGCTGTGTGCTTCTTAAACAGCACCACACTAAGTAGACGCACATGGCGACTGTTAAGAGATGTGAAGCAAACAAACCAGATGAACAACAAGAATGAACTGTCTCTATGAGCACAGGCCTTGGTTTATTTATCTCGAGGCATTAATGCCTTGGGATTAACGGTAGGTTCAGCTAGTTGTGAGTTAACTGTAGGTAGCTAGTGGTTAATGCCTTGGGATTAACGGTAGCTGGTAGTTAATGCCTCGGGATTAACGGTAGTTGGTAGTTAATGCCTCGGGATTAACAGTAGTTGGTGGTTAACTGCGTGTTAACTAGAAGGTCTACCTAATCCGGGTAGGTAAGCTGAATGCTCCTGATTAAGAACCCCGGAGTGAATGGATGTACATTCATCCTATTTTAACACTCCTCCTCGAACGATGATCTTCCTCATTAAAAAAAAACTTCAAAAATATGAAGGAAAAAGAGTAAAGTCATTGTTCGGAATCTAATTCACTCAGGGTTCTCATACCTGTTGCTGTGATTTATTTCCGGTGTTGGGGAGCGGGTAATGCCTTCGTTAGAACATCGGCAATGTTGTGAGCCGATGGGATCTTCTTGACTTGAATCTGATTAGTTTCGGTGAGGTCTTGTGTGTAACCAAAGATGTGGGGGCTAATGTGTTTGACACGGTCAACCTTGATGAATCCCGAAGACACTTGCTCGATACATGTTGCATTGTCTTCGAATATGATGGTTGCGTTGTTTCTAGGTGGGAGTCCGCTCATCTGAAGAATAGCTTCTTACATGGTGCGCAGCCGTACTGCCTCGCGTGATGCTTCGTGGAAGGCAAGCAGCTCGGCGTGGTTGGTGGAGGTGGCGGTGACCGTTTGCTTGGTTGATCGCCATGATATCGGTGCACCGTTCTTGATGAAGATATAGCCAGTCTGGGACTTGCCGGTCAAGGGATCGGTCTTGAATCCAGAGTCGGCGTATCCGACTATGTCGCTCGGTGCTTGTTTTCGGTAGTGAAGTCCGAGATCCTCTGTCCCGCGGAGGTATCGGAGGAGGTGCTTGATGCCTTGCCAATGTCGGGCCGTGGGCTTCTGGCTGTGCTGTGCAAGTACACTGACTGCGAACGAGATGTCCGGCCTCATGTTGGTGGCGAGGTATAGTAGGGCTCTGACGGCTGTTAGGTACTGGGATTTGTCGAGCTCCTCCTCGTTGTCTTCGGCTCGTCGATATGGATCTTCTTCGGTGCGACTCTTGCCGATCATGGGGGCGGACAGCACGTTGGCATTTTCCATGTTGAATGCACGTAGCGTCTTCTTGACGTAGGTCTGTTGATGAAGAAGCAAGCTGCCGTCCTCGAAGTGTTTGATCTGTAGATCCAAGCAGTAGGATGTGCGACCTAATACTTTCATCTCGAATTTTTCGGTTAGTAATGTTTCTACGTATTTACTTAACGTTCATGTCCCTATTGAGTTGAGATCATCAACGTATACCGCGAGGATCACGAAACCAGTATCGTCCTTGAGGATGAGTACACAGGGTAGGGTTGGGTGGGTTGTGAATCCTCGGGAAAGTAGAAAGGACTTTAGGTGGTGATACCATGCACGGCCGGCTTGTTTCAAGCCATAAAGGGCCTTGTGGATTCTCAATCCAACAAACTTCATGGGTTGGGGAGATGTATCATCTGGTAAGAAGTCTGGTGGGGGTTTAATGTGAATCTGGGTGTCTAGGTCACCATATAGATATACTGTAACGACGTCTAATAGATAGGTTTCGAGGGTTAGCTGGACTGCTATGCTTGGAAGGTAACGAAACGATGTACTGTCCATTACGGGGGAGTAAGTTTGCTCAAAATCTATCCCTGGTTTCTGTGTGTACCCTTGGGCTACTAGCCTGACCTTAAATCGAAGGACTTTACCGTGCTCATCTCGTTTGCGGGTAAATATCAATTTGTGCCCTATGGGTTTGGTTGTGAGGTTGGTCACTAGGGGTCCAAAAACTTCATGTTTTCTAAGGGATTTGTATTCGTTTTGTAAGGCTTTCTCCCACTTTGGCCAATCTGGGCTACTCTTAGCCTGATCTAGTGTAGTTGGGTCCGTCTCGGGGTGGGTGAGGAATGATTGAAAATCATCCCACGGGATTTCTACAGTCGGCTCTGATGGGTTGTAATGCATGTGCATGGCTGCACGTGCTCGGAGGGTCGGGTTCATTTATCGTTTGTTGGGTGGGGTCACTGGGACCGGGTTACCTGAACTAGGTACGGGACTTCTAATGATCCTGGGTCCTGAGTGGAATCCATCAGGGATGTTCTCGGCCAGGTTCTGTAGGTTGATTAGTTTTCTAACCTCAGTTTCAGCTAGAGCAGTCCGTGGGTCTGGGTTTAGGGTCAAGGTTTCTAAATCCTTGAAGTTGAGGGCTTTGTAGGTGGCTAGGTATGGGGTGCCTCAGAATTTTTCTATAAACTTACAGTTCTGAAATCTAGCCTTGTAAATATCTTCACTCTTGGGGAGTTTGTATCGAATGATACAAAGGGAGTCATATCCAAGGTATATGGCTCTAATTCTGTGGGGTGTTAAAGTCTTCTGTTTCGGGTCAGAAATAGAGACCCATACTTCGTAGCCAAAAGTGCGTAAGTGGGCCATATGAGGTGTTCTACCGGATGCTAGTTCGAGCGGGCTTTGGGTTTGTAGAAGCGTTGGTCTGAGCCTAAGTAATACAGCGGCGTGTAAAACAGCATGACCCCACAAGGTGGGCGGTAGGTTCGCATGAAATAAATGGGGTCTAACTATGAGCTGAATCTTTTTTATATAGGCTTCTGCTAGACCGTTCTCGGCGTGTTCATACGGAACTGAGTAAGTTAATTCTATCCCGGACGCTACACAGAAATCTTCAAAGGCTTGGGATTTGAATACTAAGGCATTATCCATTCGAAGATAACAAATCTGATTATCAGGGAAATGGTTCCGAAATCTAATAAGCATCGCTAAGGTTTTAGGGAAGACCATATTTCGGGTTGTAAGCAATGAAACTTCAGCATGTTTCCCAGATGCATCAACAAGCACAAAGAAGTATTTAAACTGACTGGATTGAGGTGTGATGGGACCGCACCAATCGCCATGGAGGCGGTGTAAGGCGGCTGGCATCTTTGTCGGAAGCTTCCACCTCGACAGCTGTCTTATCAGCTTCCCTTGTATGCATGCGGGGCACTCATCCACGCGCTCCGCATCGTTGGTGCACATGTCATGGCCTGTAAGCTGAGGGATCATCTTCCTCATCATCGTCGTTCCCGGATGGCCTAGCCGGCGGTGCCACAGGTTGGCCTTGTTGCTGGTGGCTAGGAACGATGATATCATGCCCCTAGGGGGTAGGCATTGATGACACGCTCCAAGGCGTCCATCGGCCTCTTCCTCACCTTTGCAGGGGGGCTCGACTTGCTTGATAGCAAACCCGTATAGACCGTTGGCTCCCGCGTGTGCGGTGGCGAGGATCGTCGGCCCTCGCCTGAGCTCCAGCACCTCTTCATCGTTCTCACGCGCAGTGGAGACGTGGATATTGTTGGCCCGTAAGTCACGATAGATGATCAAGCTACGTGGGGCGTCTGGGGCATACATAGCCCGTGCACAGATGAGGGGGGCTCCCTCGGGCAAAACAATCTTTGCCCGGTCGTCACGGAACTTGAAGTTCCTTGTGCCTGCTATTGTGACTATGTCACAACTTTGCCACGGTTTGTTTCGAGTTTTGAACTCAAAGTACGACGGGTCTTGTAAAATGGTGTGAGTAGAGGCGCTGTCTAACAAGGAAATTTTGGCTGTGCTGACTGGCGCTACTCGCTGGACCATATAGTTTTCTGAGTCTAGATCAGTGAGTGTGAGGGAGGGTGCATCGAGGGTGTGTGTTTCCCTCTTGCCCTCCTTTAGTGATTGCAACTCTTTATACATCTCACAGACATACTGGGAGGCATGACATTCCTTGGCATAATGACCAAGGCGACCACATTTATAACACATGCCATTGACTGTCCTAGTGGATGACTGAAAAGATGTTTTGTTTTTGGATTTATACGCATACCCCCGGATTCGGAGATTCCGATTCCACTCTTGCTTCGGCTTCCAGCTGCCCTTCGGTTTTCGGCGTGGTGCATCAGAAATGTGTGACTCCCGGCTGCCGTTGCCTTGTGCTGGCTTGGAGTTGTGTGTTTTCGCCGGGTTTGAGGTCTGCGGTTGGCGCTGTACTTCGCTTGTATGGATCTCCTTGGCTGGGCGCGATTCGGCGTTCTTCAGCAACAATTGTTGTTGCTTCTCAGCCAAGAGCAGGTAAGACATGAGTTCGGCATGCATCGTGAACCTCATGTTGCGGTATTGCTAGGCTAAGATTGCACATGCAGGTGGAAACGTCGACAGCGTCTTGTCAATCAGCTCGGTGTCTGCTACTGTGTCGCCGCAAAGTCAGAGTTGTGCAACGATCCTGTGGAGCTCCGAGTTGAATGCAAGAAAGTTGGGGAAGTCCATGACACGAGGAGCGATCCACTCGCTACGGGCTTGAGGTAAAAATAAGGTCTCCTCGTGTTTGAATCGGGCCTCCAAAGCTGTCCACAGTGCGGCGAGGTCTTCTACCTGGATATACTGCTGTCGCAGTGAAGGATCAAAGTGACGTCGAAGGAGAAGAAGTGTCTGCCATTTGTATGTAGCTGGAATCTCCTCCTCGGGTGTTGGGTTTAACGTGACGTCTAGTTCCTCAGCGCATAAGTATGTCCGCATGTCTATGTTCCAACCTAAGTAGTTCGATCCATCGGGTTCTAAAGGTTCAAAGATAAGAGGCTGTATGCGGCTATCGCGGGGTGGGCGATGTGCTGCCATAGCTATGACTTCTATGGTTTCTACAACAGGTTTGGCTTCAGGTGTCTCTGTCTATAAAGCTGGTTGTCTAAACAACAAAAGAGAGAAAAAGAAAACTTTATGTATGTCTACACAAGCGGAGGATGATGAAGAGATCAAAATAAAATAAAATTGAAAGACATGAGCGAAAGTGTTGATAACGTGTTAAGAGATGTAAAGCAAACAAACCAGATGAACAACAAGAATGAACTGTCTCTATGAGCACAAGCCTTGGTTTATTTATCTCGAGGCATTAATGCCTTGGGATTAACGGTAGGTTCAGCTAGTTGTGAGTTAGCTGTAGGTAGCTAGTGGTTAATGCCTCGGGATTAACGGTAGCTGGTAGTTAATGCCTCGGGATTAACGGTAGATGATAGTTAATGCCTCGGGATTACCGGTAGCTGGTAGTTAATGCCTCGGGATTAACGGTAGCTGGTGGTTAACTGCGTGTTAGCTAGAAGGTCTACCTAATCCAGGTAGGTAAGCTGAATGCTCCTGATTAAGAACCCCGGAGTGAATGGATGTACATTCATCCTATTTTAACAGCGACCATATGGGGGCTTCATCTGCCAGATATGGTCCCCAAAAGTGTGGGTTGGGCTCCTCATGCCCACACTAGTTTCATGGTAAAATCTGATATGGTTCCTAACCAAACCATTTGGTTACCCTCTTGTGATTACCTTTACCATATTATTAACACAATGTTCCCACTACGTTCCCAACGAGTTCCCATGTTGTTCCCCTAGAGTTCTCCACCGTGGTCCCAAATGTGTTCCCCAACGTTCTCCTGTTTCCAATGTGTTCCCCCATTCCCAAAGAGTTCCCAATACAATTAGAGTGGGAACCAATTTATACTTAAAAAATTTATCCAAATTTTCCTTTTGTTTAGTGTGGCCCACCACCAATTGTTGGGGCCCCAACGGAGGCTCATCTGCACACATGTGCATGAGCTTACTCTAGTGTAGAATTTTAGTTTCCCATGAGGACAAAAATTGTCAAGCCTAAGCTCATCAAACCTCAAATGAATCATACGTAGAGGACACTATTTCTATTAGTTTAAACCTTGCAATTACATTGTTTAATATTGATCTCGACATAACTAAAAGTCTCATATTTAAAATTTGAGTGAAGCTCAAATCCCTTTTAAAAAATTTGAGTCATTATAATTCTCTTATGAGTTATTGAAGCATATTCTCATAGAATCCTATAATTGTTAATTGAGTACCCTGTTCTTGTTAAGTTGTACTTGCCATCATTTTGGTAATATTTCAATCCGTAGTCAGGTATGAGGTAATTAGATCATGTTTGATTAAAGTTAAACTTAAGTCCATTTGTAGGAGACTACTACATTTTGTACGCGGATATAATTTCCACCAACTCAATTGTTTTTGAAAAGAGGAAAATCATGTACCAATGAGAGTGATTTGGTAGAGCTTTGTGGGAAAAGAGTTTGACACACAAGCCATTTTATTCTAAGAAGTGGAACCAATTGCTCTTAGTTAGAGTCATTTGCACAAGGTTTGAACATGTATTAGTCTTAAATCATCCTTAGCTACTCATTATAATAAGATCTCAACATAGGCCAATTCTTTCATGTATGAGGATGTCGTGCAAAGAAAGATCGATAAGTACAACAAATAGAGAGTCCTAACTAATAACATCAAATTTAAAAAAAAACATACACTAAAACAAATATAGGTACTACACCCTAAACATATAAAAAACAAGTATATGTAGTCTTTGTCAAATGAAAGAGATGTAAATCACACGTAGTCAAGCGTCTCGCATGCTACGAAGGGAGAATCAACGAGTCCAAGATAGTGGGAAAGTATGTAGGAGCCTTTACAAATGACTACATCGTCACTTACTAGCAAGAACTCACAATCCCTTCTCTCCATCCTAATTCACAAAGCTTGACTTGACATAGACGTCAAGTCAAGGACATGTGCGGCGCTATATGCACACACACAACCCTAAGTGGATGGAAATCATCTACGGATAAATGCGATACGTCCCTAAACCCGTAGATTAGTAGAAAACTAATATACGCTAAAACACTATGATGCGTAGAGGCCCTTGATGCCACATCCCATAACAAGGATCTTGAGTCAAAAGTCAAACCAATTGAATTAAGCCTATCAAACAATTTCACACCCTTTTAAAAATTTGTTGAAGCAGTAATATTTGAAAAAACTATTATTCTTTGAATTTGACATTGGCCTTCCATTTTTGGTGAATCCAATCTACTAAGCTTGAGCCATGGCAAATAATTTCTTATCTTAATTAAAAATATCATTCAAATTTTTTAATCCAACCTCTTGATGTAATGTAGTTCCGACGATTTATTTTAGTGTTTGGCCAATGGCAAGTGAGAAACTTTAGACCATCTGACGAGTGATAAGCTGAGACAAGCATTGATTTAGCTTCTTGATTAAATTAATCCTTTAACATCTAGGTGGACCATGAGAGCCTAGAAGAATCTATGAGGGTAATAGATTAGGCTAAACATCATCTACACGGTGGGTACATGTCAACACCACCCTACTTCACAAAAATCATTGTAGTCTGCTACTCCTTACACGGATAGGAGATTGGAGAATTCTGTTGGAAAGCTAATGAGGAGCTCAAAATGCGTTTAGAGGGCGCGAGAGACAATGGCGTGTTGTGGAAAGAGGTAGAAGAGTAAAAACACCAAAATCGATCTTGCCAGGGCCTCGTAGGGGTTAAAGGGTTAGAGTAGCCCTAAGCAGAGGAACGAGTTGAATGACAAGATAAATTTTCCATATGTATACATTATAATAATTAGATGTCCAAAGATTTTGTCCAATCCTTGTAAAACACATGCCGATTACTTTGTGTCCAATCTCTAAAAACACTCTGGAATCACTGTACTTTGGAATCACTGTAGTCTGAACCTATATTGTCATGTTCGCTATGTTGGCCATGTTTGGTTAGTGAAAGAGTTACCCAATTGACGTTGTTGTGAGGCTGTGTCTAGAAGACATGGCAATCGTATGACTTGGGCTAGAGGGCTTTAGTTTTTGGGGGTCTTGTTTTGGGCACGGCCCGACCTAACGCTTCTTGTTTTTCGGTTCCTCCTTGCAATTTGAATTTCAACTTTATAGTGACAAAAAGAAAAGAAAAGAAAGAGTAAAGGAATTATGAGATATAGAAAGTATTCACAAGTAAGACTATTTTTAGTGCCAAAGTAACAAGGATTGAGTCGGACTGACCAATATAACAATTATGGTAATCATAGAATGATTGGCCACGACAATCTTGTGCAAGTAAAAATTCTTTTAACAAAATCCTCTTACAATGGTACTGATATTTGCAACTGTAAAAAATTTAACTATACAAATGAGTATAATTGCTCACATTGATTTGTAAAACTACATATGACCAAATATACCCAATAATTTTCAAACTTTTGCTTGAGAGTGACAGTTGAAGTAACTCCCTTGATTACCAACCAAAACCCACAACCGACATCCATAAAATTGGAATATATCCAACCCACTTCGATCCCATTACCACCCATTGAGTTCCAAATGGGGGTTTGTTATTTAGTAAGGACCCCTTACTTTTGTTCAACACTTGTGGGGGGTGTCTATTGGTGACCACCAGCTAAACATGGTAGCACACTTTGAAAATTCATAACTGATTCACATTTCATCGGAAAAATATGGAATCACTGGAGTTGAAATTGTACTTCTATTGGCTATCACTGAAAAATAAGTGTATCATTATTTGCTCTCTCCATACAGGCACATTTACAGCCTACAGGCACATTGCTTAACTTGTCAGTTATGGGGGGTTTACCTTATATTAAACTCGTGAATGGCCAAGTTTTCTTTCGAAGAGCCGTCGCAGCAACACAACCTGGAGCACACTGCACCCGATCAGAGCTCCGGCCTCCAAAATCGCTCTGTAAACAAACCGCCTGCTTATCGTTTGATTCACTGCAAACATGAAAAACCTCCAAGTTATCACCACAATCACAAATAATCAATTTTGATTACTACTGGCAATATCATGAAGTTCTCCGGCTCATTGGCAACATAGCAACCATCATCGAGCAAGTTCCTAAAATTGCTGCCTGTCAATGAAGTAATTGAATGAGTACCGACACCTATTGTGATGTGATCTGCAGAAAGAATTCCAGGTGGAGAAATAGCATACAGATGAGTTGGCGCTCAGTCTGGGTTAGAAGCCAGTGTTGCTCGAACTGAACAGAGTACAAGGCTTCTTCCAACTTCTCAATTTGCATCATCAGTGGTATAATATGCTCTGCAGCGAAAAAAACAGCAACCATCCAGGATTAGTAATGTACAACTTAACGCCCAAGTGCTCAATTTAAAACTAAAAACCCGTATCTACTGTCAAACTTAGATATTAAAATATGAAGAAAAACTCTGTATACCCAGATCATTCCATATTGTAGAATTAATTCTCTGACATTCATTCCGTTCTTGTCTAGGGATTCATTTTAGGTTTTGTGAAGTATGATAATAGATGGTTTGTCATCATGGGCATTTAAGAGTTAATCCTACTCTCTGAATGGGGGTGACCTAACCTCTCTAAAAGAAAAAGAGGACCTAATTTGAGCCGAATGAACCGACTCACCATCTTTGACGTGTTCCTCGGAACTTGGGTTGACGATATGGTAGCCAATATGAACATCAAAGTCCACAGTCTCGTGAATGGAATTCCGGTTGAAGAAGCAGAACTTATACATGCCTTTGCGGTGCGCTATGAAGTCGAATTTGGCCTCAGTCATGGCCTTGGAGCTGTGCACCTGGTGCCCTGCAGGTCCCTCAACCTGCAAAAGAATCTCCGCTACTTATCGCATTGAGTCTTACCAAGAGGAAATTCACAAGGAAAAAATAAAAATAAATCTCAACACCTAATTCTCAGATTGTTGCTCTGTCATCTGATTCTGTTGCAGGCGTTCACGGGCACGAATAGAAATTGTGAGCGAGGATGACAGCAATGAAATACGCACAGTGAGGTCCAATCCGACAACTGGATCCGACCCGAGCGACCACGAGTAGTCGGCCTTGATGACAACATACGAGACGTGGACGTCGTCTCCGTCGAAGGGCACCTCGTGCTGCCAGCACTCCGTCTTGTCGATCACGAAGCGAATCCCATGCGCCCCTCTCGCCGCGACAGTGAGCCACATCATCCCAAGCGCCACCGCCACCTGATGCATCGATCCAAACATCATCGCTTCCAACCTAAATTTAAACCAGTACAAACCCTCCAACTACGCCTTGTGTCTGTGATCACGCCTAAGTTCTAATTAAGCTGATGGACGTGGATTCAAGTGGTCAAACTTTAACAATCGATCAGGTTCTACTTGACCAGGTAACTGGTAACTAGATTATGGGTTGTGAGAGAATGCATTGCTCGACATAGCTAACTTGGTTGAGTGACCGTGAGTCGTGATGATCGCTGACAAAGTCTCGGATGGTGGCCTCCGGCTCCTTATCGCCAACGTCACGGTTTGGTGTCAGCTGGATGTGTCATAATTTAGTGGAAATGCTCACACGCCACAAGTCCATTGGGCTATGGTGGAGCGCGCTTGAGAGGGGGTTTTATTGGCTCTGACCCGGGGAAGAGGCTTTGAGGGTACACCTGAATTTTTGTCTTTTTTGATTCCTAAGGCATTTCACACCAAAAACACTTCAAAATTGTTGGATTCTAGTGCTATGTATGAAGAAGGAATGAAAAACTTTTTTGTTTGGTTTTGATAGTAGGTTCTCAAATAAGACTTATAAATTAACATACTCATAGAATTTCGTTAACTAGGGCCGCATGTTTGGAAGATAATAGTGTTTGAAATATAGGAAAGGGTTCATTTTCTTCCATGCGTTCACTGGATCAACAGACTTTGACTTCACTTGGTGTCAAAATGTTTGTACTACACAAGGTCTAAATCCACTACAATTGAGTTAAGCATGATGTTAGTTCCTTATATACCAATTTTTATAGGTAGAGGAGGGGTGTAGCATATTTAAAACAATTGTTCAAAAATTGTCAATTATAGGTTTAGTTTTTTGTAAACTTAATATGCTTTAGATTGGTATTCTGGATTCTGAATGGTCGAAAAGGAGGTTTACACCACATGTTTTTGTGGAAAAAATAAAAAGTAAAAAATTTGAAGATCTCTTAGTTTTATGTGGAAAGGAAGAAGGTTTTTTGGTACCTTGCCCAACAATGTGTGACAATGTGTGAAAATGTTTGACTCGAGTTAATATGCTATTTCTTACTAAAGACAAGAACTCTTTTTTGACAATATGAAGGGAAATAATATTACTTGCTAGTATTGAAAATCTCACATTCAATAGAGTGTTATAGCAAAAGTTTTTGGAGGTGCCCAATGTGCATGCTCTCCCCATTTGAGATTTATAAACCCTATTACTTTTTCAGTAAATCTCGGATTCAAAAAAAATTGTATTCCCATCAAGGTTTTACTAATGTCACTCTATAATATAAAACTCAGAGAGGAATGTTTGAAATTGACACCATAGGAACCTGACCAAACTTTCAAATAGTCCATTTTTGACACTTGGTCCTTTAGGAATTAAAGTAATGTAGAGAAAGATTCTCTGAGATTCTTTGCAATATGGCACGGGTGAACAAACATTAAAAAAATGCCACCTAATTGATGTCAATCATATATTGGGCTCAGCCATGTAGAACCTACAACTCGTCAATTTCTCCTCGTTCTTTGCACTTCTTTGCATAAGGTGAGGCCGAGGTGGGAGGACCTCACTCGACGTAACGCACATCGGGGTAGCGTCATTCCTTTTTTAAGCTTCCCGGGCCTTTCAGCATGAGGTTTCATTATGATCGGTTTCTGTGCACATTTTGCGCTATGAGGTGCGCTAGAATGAATGGGAGAAGAACCCGATCGGGCGTTACGTCCTTTGTACTTCTCCGCACTTCGATTTGTACTCCAGCATCTCCGCCCTCAATTCTCTCTATCTTCAATCATTACTCACTTCACTTTGACTCCCACTTTACAATAACTTGATGTCTTTCAAGAGCATTTGAATAGGCATCCTTCTAAGCGGGTCGGTTTGATCCCAAAACCAAACTAAAGTGGAAGTTTAGCCATGGAGACTTTATTTTTGTTATTGTGACATTGATTGCAACGTGAAGATGTTGGGACATGAATTCATTGATAGTTGGTCTCAGAATTTGATTTAGGTCATTGCTTTTATGGTTTCTAGAGGAGGTTGGATTGAAATGACTCAAGTGTGGATGTATTTGGACATCTTTAGAAACAATATCAAGTGAAGTTGGTGTGGGCTGAATTCTTTTAGAAAATTAGAATTTCGCCCTCTGTCCTTGAGACCAAGAAGTGGTGATTAGGTTGAAGGCTTTCAATTGGAATTGGTGAGCACCTAGGTCATATTTTGTGTCTCTGGTCATAATTTCCTGGTTTTGTGTCTAACAAGGTGTTTGGGAAGAGGCAATTGAGAGTCGGTTTAGGGTTTTTGTGTGGTGGGACAAACAAACAGATAGGATTTGGCATAAAAATTCCTTTTTTATGAGGTTATGATTTACGTCAATGATATTTTTGGAAGTTTTACTGGGATCAATTTGAAGTGACTCTGATGAGTGAGTGTAGTTGAGATTGAGGCCATGATTTCAAGTTAGGATGAATTCTAATCAGTCTTATGCAATAACTTTGTTTGAAATTTGGCCACATTGGTCCGAGCTTTGAGATGGAGGTTTGAGAAAACTTTATCTGCTTCCTTTGTTGTGCATGTAGCATAAAAGTGTTACGTGAACAATTAAAACCAAATTTTCGAGCATCGCAATCACCTTGAATTTATTACGAAACCCTAACCCCACCTTTCATTATCCAATGTGCTACATGCCAAACTACTACTAATTGTCATCTTTAAGGGGTACTCTCCCATTTGTTCCAATTCTCATTTTAATAGCAATAGCTACTAAGAAGTGGTATGTGAATAGGG
This sequence comes from Bryoerythrophyllum caledonicum, assembly GCA_963971425.1. Taxonomy (NCBI): domain Eukaryota; kingdom Viridiplantae; phylum Streptophyta; class Bryopsida; order Pottiales; family Pottiaceae; genus Bryoerythrophyllum; species Bryoerythrophyllum caledonicum. Next base: position 2,379,146 of record OZ020518.1, on the reverse strand, counting down.
GAGAAAAGTGCACGTAAGAGGTGGGGATAGGGTTTCTTATGAATTGGGATTTGAGCCAGTCTCTTGTAATTTGGTTTATGTTCATGATTGGATTTAAGATTGCACAATTGATGGATTGTGAGGTGTATTGATGATAGAGTTGTAGGGTGTGAAGACGGATGTGATGTAGTGCAGCTACAACAATGACATTGTGGTTTTTTTTGTGCCCGTTGGCTCAAAGTCAAGGAATATTAGATATGCCTGTAGATACTGCATTGAGTTTTTGAAGTTAACGTTTTACTGTTTGAGCTCTTGGATTTGATCAAATTAGACTTTGGAGATGTGAGTGAAAAAAAAATTCCGCTTCAATTTTATTTGTTAGGTGTATATTGGTTTACTATATTTATTATTTACTTAAAATTTATGAGACTCCAATGTTCCAAGGATTTGAGAGACTTAGGATCCAAAGATTTGAATTGTTACAAATCATTGTATATTCAAATTTTAAATAACAATAATATTTTCTACCTATATAAAAGGCGTCAGTCTGTCTGTCCGCCGCTCCCGGTCACGTGACTTCTCTTTCTTGATTTTGACCTCTTGATGTGAAGAGTGAGGCACGGTGATGAACTCTTCTTGACTCTTGATATTAGGTAGTAACCTAATGACTCTTGATTTTGACCTCTTGATGTGAAGGGTTTTCTCCTCCTATATGAGGCAAGTGATACTTATGTGCACAAAGGGTTGATCAAAATGCAAATGTAAAACAAAAGTACTTTATTTTTGGAGTGGATTTAAACTAGGGTAACGTTTACATGCACTCCAAAAATATAAGTACTATTCCATTTAGATTCGATTTGAGCTTATAGGTTTTAAAATACAAAACATACAAATGTAAATTTAACACACGACCCTCCGCTCTCCCGGTCGGGGTGACAGGTACCAACCCTAGTTTTAAAAGAATAATTTATTTTTTTATTTGAAGAAGTATTGCTATTATGAAACCTACGCTTAACCCCTAAAGGACCAAGTGTCCAAAACGGGCTTTTTGAAAATTCGGTCAGGTTCCTATGCTGTCAATTTCAAACATTCATCTTTGAAATTCTTACCATAGAAGGGCATTACCAAGACCTTAGTGGGAAAACAATTTTTTCCTAAATTGGACATTTGATGAAAAAGTTATAGGGTTTTTAATTTCAAATGGGGAGGGCGGGCACCTCGGGCACCTCCAAAAACTTTTGATAGGACACTCTATTGAAAGTGAGATTTTCAGTACTCGTAAGTAATATTATTTCCCTTCATGTTGTCAAAAAAAAGTTCTTGTCTTTAGTGAAAAATAGCATACCAACCCAAGTCAAACATTTTCACACATTGTCACTCATTGTCGGGCAAGGTACCAAAAAAACTTCTTCTTTTCCACATAAAACCTAGAGATCTTCATATTTTTCACTTTTTAATTTTTCCACAACAACATGTAATGTAAACCTTCTTATTAACCATTCGGATTATCCATCAAAAACATATTAAGTTCAAAAAAAATTAAAGTGTGAATTAACAAATTTCGAGCCTCCACTCCTTGCACACTTGTTTTGAATATGCTACACCCTGTCTCTACCTCTAAAAATTGGTGTGTAAGGAGCTAACATCATGCTTAACAAGATGGTAATAGATTTAGACCTTGTGTAGTGAATTTTTTTGACACCAACTGAAGTCAAAGTCTGCTGATCCACTAAACGCAGGGAAGAAAATGAACCATTTGCTTGACTTCAAACACTATAATCTTTCAGTCCGTGCGGTCAAAGTTTATGAAATTTTGAACATGTATTACTTAATAAGCCTTTATTGAGATCCTACGGTCAAAACTAAAAATAAAAGTTTTTGTTACCTTCTTTATTCATTGCACTAGAATCCATTAATTTTGAAGTGTTTTTGGTGTAAAACTGCCTTGGTACCTTAGGGGTTAACTACTACAGGCCCAAAATTCCTTGAGGAGACTCTTACAATCTCCAAAAGGAACTATTGGACCTTTAGAGGTTAAATCCTACATATCATTATGTTGTTAGTCATTGTGTATTTGATTTTATATCTTATTTATTAAAAATATTCCACTTCATAACTCTCATTACGGAAAAAGAATTCAAATCACTTAAATATTGTTTGGAAATTAATACATCTAAATCAAAACTATGCTAAATTAAAGATTTAAATTAAAAAAAATTGCATGATTTTCATGTCGGATATGTACAAAATGAAGAACAATATATTAAAAAAACAATCAATTTAATGCAAGAAGTGGGAGATTATGGGAAGATTTCACAGCCATATTTGAATTTTGGAGGATTTACAAAAATCAATTTGTGTATCAAACAAACTTTCAAAACGTATATAAAAAAGTTGTGGAACTATATGTTGGTGATCCTTTGTATTTGGCATTCGGTAGTAGCTTAGATATTGATGATCATTATAAATCTATTTGTATATTTAAAATATTGGCAAACATGATTTGTCATAAATTTCCGAGTCAAAGAAGGAGCATGAGGATGTCCAAAACAATGAGGAGCTTCAAGAGCGATGACGAGGTTCAAAGCGATGGGAAATTTGTGTTGTTGTGGATAATTAACATTATACTGTAGATACAACCAATAAAATACATACTTTAAATATTTATTTGCTAAATGAAAATTTGAACCTTGGAAACATAAAATAATTTACTAGTCATTTAAAAAAAAATCATCATATGGGTTTGGCTAATATTAAAGAAGGTAGACCAGATAGGCATGGTAATCCAAGACAAAGAAAAAGAGTTGTGAATATAAAAATAAATGAATCTTAGAGTGATGACAAATCATTTTAAGAAAGCAAGAATATTTTTTAGAAGTAAAGACAATTTTAGAGATTTTTAGCATGTTTTGTTGTAGATGAAAAATATTAATAGACCTCCAAAGTCGTACTTCCTTGATGGATGAAGATACAATTTCTACTTGGATTCTCTATGGTATCACAAAAAAAATTGAGGAAAATCACCCAACATGACGAATGTAATCTGCTCAAAAGTCAAATCCTTTTTTATTAGATCACGCAACGTAAGGTCAACAACTTCAATTGCATATATATTAGCTATTAAAGCTTTATCCCAAAAGTCAACAACTTCAATTGCATATATATTAGCTATTGGAGCTTTATCCCAAAGGATCAGCACTCTCCAAATGATTTAATTCTACTAAATCAGATTGCTTTGTGATTTGGCATGTAAATGTACGGTTGAGCGTATTTGGTATGTTACAGTAAGAGTGCGCAATGCAGCTTCCTTCAAGCAAAAGTGCCGCAATGCACGAAGATGCAAAAACAAGTGCAATATCTCCACATGACCTTGGAGTCTTCAAAATCATATTTTTAACCCCTAAAGTCGAAATCGACCAGAATGTGGTCGATCTGACTCTGGTCAGGCTCTCAGTTACTAAATTTAGATCGTATGAAGTTATTACCATGGAAGATTGTAGAGTTTTCCCAGACCTGTAAAATGACACCATTCATGCTTCAAAATTCCTCATACTTTAGGAGATATTCACGGTCAAAGTTTGAAAACACTGTTAGGGCATGCTGAAATCTGCCCAGAACTGCGGTATATGCTCAATTATTCTCAAAATGTGCCCAAAATCAATTAGATCGCAGTAACTTCAAAAATTCACCAAAAATTGAGATTTTATTTTTTTTCGAATTTTGTTTTTCGTACATGTAAAAGAGGTAGTAAAGCATGATCTCACCGTTTGGATTTTCAATCGGATAATTTTTTACATGCCTTTTTAATTTTTGAAAATGGGCATTTGTATTAATATTTCAGCATAAAAATGAAGCATTTCTTTAGGTTTTATAGGTCCTATGAGGGTAAAAATTATATGGACATATTCCTTACTCACATAGGAACAAGAATTTGAAGAGCCTCATGTCAAATTTCCTTTCAAAATTGGTTTTTTTGGCCCCCAAAACATTAGTTTTTCATTCTACAGCAAGGAAAAAATCTTTTTTTTCAACTTTGAACATTACGATCTCCCAAATGGAGAGGAATTTGAATCTAAGATTCGGTATGCATGTACATGTACAAGTTAGGTACTAGATCTTACGGTTACATACTCGAAAATTTGTCAAAAGTTAAAAATTTTCACCTTGCATTGAAAGAGGGCAGTTTTGAGGGTTTTTGGCAGTTTTGAGGGCTTTCGACTTTAGGGGTTAATGTATGTCTTACCAATCTCACCCGGTCCATCAATAATTTAGAAGTGTTTGCCTTCACTGACAATGTAGTCATTGATAACTATATCATATATAGTCTACTGATCATCATTAAGGCTTTGTACACTAGCGGCAACTTCATCTCCAAATTGCTCGTTTACGCATTGTCCATTTCTTTGTGGTATTATTCCACACAAGTTTTTGCAAGGAAATTTGAATAGATAAGTTGTTTGGCTCTTGGAAAATCAACATTAATTATAAAATATTCCTTCAGTGTAGTTTTCAGGTTCCTATTTGCAGCAATTGCGTCAAAATAGCGGTAAATTGTTGTCGTAAATGACTTGCTAATGATAATGCCTGTGAACAGCAAGCCGCATGACCAATGGTTATCTATCATGCATGCATTGTAAATGAAAAAAATTCCAAGATTCTTTTGATGCAAATACGTACTATGCATCAAGATATTGTTAGATTTCATCATGCACTATATGTTGTTCATTTTTATCTCCATGTGGTTCAAAGAGAGCTTGATCAGACTTCTTATATAAATACTTATATGCCATATTTAAATGAATCTGGACTATACAAAGTCTAGAAATAACGGCTGTTGTTGCAATGTCATGATGGTTTAAGAAATCTATTGATGATTTCAGTTCAATTTGGTGAAATTCATCTATCGTTGTCCAGATGATACCTATAGTCCAAAGTTTAGATTTCACGTGAAAGTCCAAATTTAGTTAAATATAGCATTTATGTACATACTTGGAAGATACAACAGAGAAGCATAGTCTGTTGAAAAAAAAAACATTCAAAAGAAGCAAATGGATGTGACATGGCCGAGTTAAAAAATCACTAACACTGCTAGAAATCTACGGATAAATAACTAGGAGTTTTCCTCTTTTTTCAATTTTAGATTACCAATCAATAACTAAAGAAAGAGGGCATACCAAAAAATAAATACATTTTTTTTTAAACGAGCACAGTTATTGTTGTGAGTTATGGATTTATGTAGTTATCTTTTTTTCCACGTGGATTTTTTCATGCATCTGCCAACATGGAACTTCATCATGGAGGAATGATAAGGTGGCTGATGACTTGAATTCAAGTGTGAGGTTAATCCCTAAAGGACCAAAGTCTCCTTCGGGGGGATTTCACATTTTGGGCAGGTTCCTAAAATTCGAAAAAAAATCCTTTTTTTTTAACTTTTATTATAGATCGGCCCTGATAAGAGCTTCGTGGAGGTATTTTTAAATTTTTTTTTGGATTTACGGTTTGAAAGTTAGTACCACCTATTGTCAAAAATGGGGAGGATGGGCAGCTTGGGCACCCTTGGAAACCAATGAAAGACAAGTGTGAAAGAGGGGCAGTAAGTAGGGGCACAAAGGGTGGAGGGAGGCTGGGGCAGCCCAAATCAAGGGGACGAATGGTGGAAGGGAAGATCCCACAAATTCCAAGAAAAGGGATAAATAGAAATTAAAAAAAAATAGCATAAAGTGGTGCATGGCAGGGGCTGTGGCGGGGCCCGGGTACTGAAAGAGATGGCACGTGTGAAGAAAAAAAAAAAAAAAACAACGCCGCCCTGTAGTGGCGGGGCCCGGGTACTGAAAGAGATGGCACGTGTGAAAAAAAAAAAAAAAAACAACGCCGCCTTGCAGTGGCGGGCCACCCCTGAGGAGCTGCGCGGGTCCCGCATAGGGGAGTGGGTGAATGATATGGCCCTTCATTTCTTGAAGGGTCCCCATTTTGAAGCCCTGCCCTCACCTATAATATTTGAATTATTCAATAAATTCATTAAAATTAGAGATTTTACCCGTTTTAGAAAGAAACAAATCTCTAAAATAAGTAAATAATTAAATTCCACATTTCAACCGTACGGATTTCTAAATTTGTAAATTCATATTTAGCAAATAATTTCTCACTTCATTTGTAGTCATTTGCATAGTTTTATACCCCCTTTTACTAAAGTATTTATTTGAGCATGATGTACCCCTCGAAATGACCTCAAATTTTGCACACACTTAGCTAACATCATATTCTTTGCATTGGTAATGGTTTCCAACACAATGTACTGTAAAAGCTAGAAGATATGCTTAGTCAAAGTGAGCTGACTTTGTCGGACAAGAGGGAAAAAAAACTACTTCTTGCACTTCAAACACTATAATCTTCACATCCGTGCGGTGGATTGCAACTAAAATTTTACAGGATTATTATACATGAGTCTAGTTTTAGATCTTACGGTTCAAAGTTGAGAATTCTTCTAAAAAATGTGATTATTGCGGCCATGTTTGACTATGGCAGTTTTGGACTAGTTTTGGACAGAAATTGTCAAGGAACTTTAGGGGTTAATTTGAGGTGGATATTGACGTCGATTTCACGATGACGTGGAATTTGAGGTGGCGGTTGACGTGGATGATGACGTATTTTCCTTGATGACGTGTAATCATATGTGGTAGCTTACGTGTCACTTCTTTTGGGACCCACTTGCTAATCGTGGAGGCATTTGATTGGATGACATCTCTGTGCGCACTACATAGTTATTAAATAGTTATTTTGTAGTTTTTCTGAGTTACGTCATAGTTATTCTTCAATTATTGTATAATTGTTCAAGAGCTATTTTATATTCATTCTAGTGACTGTCAGGTATCTTCACAATTATTGAAGAGTTATTGAGATCAATTCTTTAGTTATTACATAGTGATTAGGGAGTTATTCCGAAGTGAATTTATTAGTTATTATATATCTAAATATAGGGATTGTGTACACAGTATGAGCCCAAAAAACCCATACATGCATAATGATTAGTTTACAAGTACAATAGTAAATAAATAGTGATATATTGTCATGTTCAACAAAATGCTCCAATGTCCGAGCTAGAAGTTAGAACATAGTACCAAAATCCCTACCAATGCCAAAAGAACATGTCTAATCAAAAATCAACATTCAGTCATGCCTGAGCTTTAGGAGTTGGATATTCTAAAATATTATTAAATCTCTAAATCTCCCACATGGTATTGGAATATCTCCCACATAGTACTCCCAGGCCACCAAATACAATTGTAATTAAACAATACATTCAGATGCATTACTATACAATAATTATATACTTACTCAAAACAACTACAGAATGACTGTGATATAACTACAGAATGACTTTGATATAACTCTAGAATGGCTCTAATATATCTACAGAATGACTGAACAAAGTAGAAGTGTATTACTTTGAAATGACAAAATAACCACTACATAATATACTTACTCAAAAACAACTACAAAATGACAATTGATATAATTTATAGAATTTTATGAAAGTGGCACTTACCTGACCAAAATTTGAATTGTCCCTTGTGTTCTTCTTCTTCAGAATGGGAGCCTCAAAAATGCTCAAAAATGAATCGGAGGTGGGTAATTTGTCTAGATCCAAATTGAATCTACTGAAATGAGACCCCGATCTGCTCAACTCAAAAGGTTTCCTACATAAAACACTCTTTAAGAACAAGATCTCATGTCCATACACTCGGACTTGCCTCCAAACATACATTAGGGTTTTCAAATAGTGCCATTACTTTACAAAACCTTCACAAAGTACTTGGTGTGCGCTCTCCTAACAGTAACAACCAGTTTAGCCACTCTAGCAACTCTACACTACCACCTTCTAGCTCTCTCTTTACACACACACCCTACAACAAAAGAAATTGAGAAAATGAGGGCTTTTGTCCTCATCCCCTCCAAACCCTAGCCGCCATAACCCTAACTTAGTTTTCATCCACAACTCCAATTTCATCCCTTGTCCACCGTCCAATTTAGTACAAGTAAATTACTAAGGCACAATCCATGAGTTGTTTTTTAGTCATAAATTATATTACTGCACGAGTTATTTTATAGTTATTGATTAGTTATTCTTGGATTTATTACTACAAAATTACTAAGGCACAATCCACGTCACCAACGTACTTGCCACATCAACACTATCGGACGCAAATAGGCAACCATCCACGTCATCAATTATGTAAAAATATCCATGAGTTTGTTTTTAGTCATAAATTACAATACTGTCTGAGTGATTGTACAGTTATTAATTAGTAATTTTCAAATGTATTACTATAGAATCACCAAGGCCCAATCCACGTCATCAACGTATTTGCCACATCAACGTATTAGCCACATCAACACTATCGGACAATACTTGGATGAAAACCTAGGGATGACTACACAAATGATACTGAAAGTCATGTGGCTTTCATCCCCCCGCTGCCCCCAAAAAATTCAATAACTGCGGAATCACCCGGATAATTTTGTAGTCGGAAACGGGCAACTTGGCAGTTCTAAAGTTATTATTGAGTTATTGTTTCCTAACTAGTTATTTGTGTTGTAGTTTTTTTATCCCTATATTTCTAGTAGTGTAACCTCTATGTTAACATGCGCATTGTGTTTTGTTGTAAAATAGACATTGTGAGGCACAAGCCACCTATTATCAACAATCATGCCTTTTGGATCAGTGTATTTACGGATACGTCCCTGCGGTAAAGAGGGTATCTATCTCCATTGCAATGCGTCTCATTATTAGATTCACGCAGATGCCTTTTTTTGCATTTTCTATTTCCCATACACGGAGCGTTCGAATCTTCCTCACTACAAGGACCATAAACCCAACAACCAATCACCATCACATATTACTCTTCAAGATGAAGTTTTGTATCAACTATCTCAGTTGACACCATGGAATTGTGGTCCTCAAAAGTGCGTAATTTAAAGGCCCAACCTAAATTCAATAACACATTTGCATGGAATAATCCTCTTTTTGGATTTCAATAACCCAATTTTTTCCAACAACATTATCAATCATTCCTTTAAATATGTCCATTACAAACTCATCAAGCTTCAAATTAAACACTGGACTCACTAATTCCAGAGGACTCATTATTACTTGTCTGGAGAGAAGTGCATCTATAATTTCTTTCCATTTTGGATTGCACGTATACGTTACAAAAAGATCTAGTTTGCCAAATTTTCATACAAAGGCCATTGCATCTTGGTAGAGGTGAGACATGGCCCATTCACCTCCTTGAAAAGACAGCCAATTTTTTGTTAATTTGCCTAACTTCGCATGCAACAACATGGTCACTTGCAAGCAATGCATCTTAGAGTCCATTCTATAGCTCGCAACAAAGTGTTGCCTGATTTTCACGATTATATTTCAAATTGTTTGTAAAGTACATGGGCCAACATCAACAATGAATTGTTCCAAAAGCTTTCTAGATTGTAGAATAGTGTTTCATTGTTGCAATGCTCCAATAAATATGCATAATACTGTTGTATTGTGACACCTTTTGAGCCTCGTCAACCTCCAACTATATCATTGTCATGTTGGATAAATTTGTCTCCGTCGCATTTAAAGCCATTCAAAGCAATGTTTCCATTCAAATTCTGGTGGCCATCCGGAAATAGCAAAACATGTTGCAATAGAGCATATGGAAGATGCAAAGAGAAAATACGCTAAGGGCGGCCATTAGTAAATTCTAAACCAATATCACGTGTATCAGCTTCATCAGATACATCTCCTTCAACTATGATTGCACCAACTTCATATGAGGTTGGCGCATTATAGAGGCGCAAGTCAATATGGTGATTGTTGATGAGACAAATGATAGTTCCATTGCACCTTCACATTCCATATGCTCTTTTGTGGTTTGGAATAGACAAGAGCATACAGGTTATGTAAATGCAACATTGTTTGCAATGACCACACTGTTTTGCTGTCCATTTCTCTAAAATTTGCTATATGTCCAATAACTTCAGCTCGGGTATGGTTGATGTAAAGTTGTGCAAACTTTGGCATTTGCCCTTTAGCTGGAAGCACACTTCAAATTCTATGGTAAAGCTCACCGCAAATTTGGTAACTATAATTCCCTCCTTTTGCAAAAGCTCCATCAACATTTGCACAAATAGATGCAAAAGCAAATACTCTATTGTACACATGGATACGCAAAAAATCTTTCTTGTCCGCGACTCCGCGTCATTACTTGTCAAAAGCCAAGTTTGAGGCTCTGGCGGTAGTGCCAACGAAAGAAGAGTCATTTTTTGCCCGCAACACAAAGTAAATTCCAACCGGGTAGGTGAAGATCCGCTTGCTTTCTCATTGCAAAAAACATAGAGCTCTGCAATGTACATGGACTACAGTTATGGGACTAAAGGCATGCACAAACCTCCATTGGCTTCCATCAAAATTACAACGTACAATGAGAAGATAATTGTTTGTCACATTTATAATCTTTTGCTGCAGTTGTTGTCGTTGTTGCCGTTCAACATGTGCAGCTCAATCAATTTGCCTAATCTCTTTACATTGTTCAAGAGGAAGCGCATCACGACAGGAAGCTTTCACTATACAATGCGCATCTCTTTGCTCTTCACGTCGTTAAAAAAAACGCATCAGAGTAGGAAGCTTTTGCTATATGATGCGCCTTACTTTGTTCCTCTCACACTGGAGTGCCCCGGCAGCACGATGTTGGCGATTCAACACCCTCTCCTCATTTGTTTGTTCAGTATTACGCTTACGCGCAAGGGAGTTGCAATGTTCTAGTGTTGATTCTGCCATTTTGACGTTTGTTTGTGGGTTTTTGCAAGGATTTTTATAGAATGTAAATAAATTCGTTTTAACAAAATTTTGTGGAATTCACAAAACTATCTTCAAATTACTTTACTTATAGCCTTCAAATAATTATTTTATATATATAATAATATATATATTTATTTGGTTATTTAAAAAAAATCTATTGTCACTATTAATAACTATAACTTTAGACAATGAATCAAAATTTGGTTGACAACCATGATCACATTTGTTTTCTTTAGATCTGATGTGTACATAATCCAATTTTATACTCTAGTATTCACCATGTTCATCTTTATCTATTTCAATGTGTTTTGGTTCTTATTGAATAGTGTTGATACCTCTTTATAAATGCAACACTTTTTGCTCAACATGTTTTGTTCTACCACATCAACATCATGTCTTTTCAATCGTTCTAAGTCTAAGTGAAGCCTAGCTATAGAAAGTTTGAATTAGGTGGAACATCAACCTGCGATTTTTAATAATTCATTAATTCTTGATTATCATTTCTAAGAATTTCTTTTCCAAAGAATCTTTCTTGAGATTTATTAATGGGAAGTATTGGTTTAGTTTCAAAAACTTCATATCAACTTATCAAAATTGTCTTCACTTGGCAAGTTTGTTGAATTTGACAATTACTTAGTCTTTAGGTTGTTAGCTTTTAAGATGCTCAAAAATCTTGGAATTGGTAGTTCATCATCATCATCTAAAGGATACAAGTATCTAATATCTTTTTTTTCTTTTATCTCAATTGTGGATTCACAAGATAAATTTATATTATCTTTAGTTGTATCACATAAAGATATACATGCTTCAATTCTAACATCAATTTTTCCTTTGGATTCATGTTCACTGGCAAGATCGTGATCAAGATTGTCACTATGTATTTGATGTAGAAAATAATCTTTACATACAACATTTGTCTTTAGGTTTTCCTCAAAACTACTTTTCTCAATACCTTCTTTAGATGTGGTGTCAATTGTATCTAAAGGAACACTAATAATATCCATGTTGTTTGATGTGAGATTTGAACATAAATTTTCTTTATCACTTTCAAAGTTTGATGTGAACCCATTTGGGGATTTGTCATTTGATTGAAAGGTGTTTTTTTTTGTAGCATCATCATCAATCAATGCTAAATCCTTGCGTAAAGAAGCAGAATTGAGATCTTCATCAAGATTGTGATCAACATTGTCACTAAGTTTTTGATGTAGAAAATGATCTATACATATAACATTTGTCTTTAGGTTTTTATCAAAACTACTTCTCTCAACAACTTCTTTAGATGTGGTGTCAATTGTATCTAAAGGAACACTAATGACATCCATGTTGTTTGACATGACCTCTGAACATAAATTTTCTTTGTCACTTTGGAAGATTGATGTGAATCCATTTTGGAATATGCTGTTTGATTGAAAGGCATTTCCTTTTGTAGTAACATCATCAATCAATGCTAAATCCTTCCGTAAAGAAGTAGAATTGAATTCTTCACCTCCTCCTAAATTTGTGTTACAAGACATAGAACAATTTTTGACACTCATTGAGTTTTCACAATTGTTGCAAATAGATTCCTCATCAATATCCTCCAATGTTTGAGGATATTCATTACTTTTAATTGCATTGGATTCATTTGTGATGTTGTGCTTTATCTCTTTTAGTGAAAGAATATCCCATTCGATTTGTGGATTGATTTGATTGGATTCACACAAAGAACCAATATTGAGAGCTTTAGAAGGGTTCTCTTCAAGTATGTCATCCGATAAATTTGTAGCATTTTGTGAAATTTCATCTTTATAATTCAACTCCTCATCATATTTGAATGGATTTGGATTCAACTCTTCAGCATCAAATTCTAATAAAGGGGTTTCTATAGATATCATTCGTTCTTGTACAGCTTGTTCTCGTAACCTCCTCATTCCTATAAATAAACATGGAAATATAATCTAATTATGTGGGATATATTTCTTAATTTCATGATTTAAATATAATGCTTAAGTACAAATTAACATGCTCAAATGTTAATCATCAGTATTAAAAAATATTGTTATATTGGACTAATGTGCAGTTTTTAGTTTCAAATTTTGGAATGGTAAATAAACCTTCAAATTGTAGTCTTTCACTTTCACTTTTATTTTTATAAACTACATCTCGTGCAGCTTCTACGCCTTCATCTCCGTCTTTAGCCCTATTATGAATTGAAATTTATAAAATAAACATAGTTATGTCACAAATTCAATAAGGTTCAAAATACTAAATTATTTGAAAAAATCATTCAAATATTTTAGTATGATATAAAACTTTCTAATCAAATTCTAAAGTGATACCATTATTATATTTACATCAATAGAAATTTGACTTAAATATTTTACCAAGAATCGGCATAAATTCTTTCACTCCAGAAGATTGGAGTGTGGTCTAAATGCTTAAGGCTTGGTAGAGATGATATTATAATCTATTATGCCCTCTTGCATTTGTCTTATATTAACTTACAAATATTTATCTATAAATCATATAATGAATAGTTTTAAATGTTGTTAATGTCAAACAATATTAATTGATAACATCTAACATAGTTGTTTGGTATGATAAATACCATTTAATTAGGTTATTTGTTTTAGAGATTTTTAAATTTTTTAAATTTTGAAATTTAAACAAAAATCATGAATTCAATGAGTTTTTATTGATTATTATCAATATTTTTTAATAAAAAAATATTCTCTATAGATTAAGAAGGAGCTATACAAGAAATCTTAAGAAATTTCAATTATAGCTAGGTGAATGTAATCACAAAATTTTCTTTAACAATAAGATGTATATAGTTATTTTCCATTACCTTACGATATTTTGGAATGTTACGAACACATGGGTTTCCTGAAAGATGCAAACAAGATAATAAAGGCAATGCCTTTATAACTTCTAACAAATGTTCTCCATCTTCAAGTTCATTTCTTGACAAGTCTAACACCCTGACAAGTCTAGCCAACTTCTTGAAGTTGTTTAAACATACATCATTAATAACTTGTTATATGAATACTTCAAAAGATAGTAAATTACAATCAAAATGCATCCAAGTTTCTCCTTACTTATATTTTTAGATACACAATTCTAAATAATTTAAAAACTAAGTTCTACTTGATGAATTAGGAATAAATACCTAACAAAATATATTTTCTAAACTTGTTACAATTTCACTTCAATGAAAAACTTACTTTAGATTGGTACATAGTTTTAGGTGGTCAATTGATTCACGTGTTTTGAGATGATTATTTGAAACATTTAGGGATGATAATATTGGACAACATGCCAGATTTTCCAACTTTGTTAACATATTGTCGCTGCAATGTTATAAACTAAGAATATCATTAACTTAAAAATTTCAAACAAGCTTACCATTAGTAGATAATTCAAGACTAAAATATTCTAGATTTATTGTTACAAATTTTCATGAATTTGAAATTAATAAATTATACATAACTTATTTTGTGTTACAAATTACATGTTTGTGAATGGATTTACCTAAGGTCGAGTGCATCAAGCATTTTAAAATCATCTAGATGTTCGATTGCTCCAATGAAATTTTTATGCAAAATTCTGGGTTAAAAAAATTAATATAAATATATAATGACATACACTATGAGAATCTCTATTATTATTATTGTCGCAATTGATTTGTAAATTTACATGTGATTTAAAATATGGAAGATCAACTATTTTTATGATTCTACTCAAGTATAAATATTTAAATCATCTATAAATTTTAGAAGACAATGTTTGAGACCATTGTATATTTTATTGATACATATGTATTATTTTTAATATTTATAGCACATAAATTTTTATCTATTTAAAAATTCTATAGAATTCAGTTTTGGTTTTAAGAGAATGGGCTTATTTTGAATGAAAACCACTTTCTTTAGGAGATTTTTTTTGAATATATAATTGGATAACTTACAAATTACGTAAATTTTTCATTGACTGCAAGCCATAAAGGCTATCGATACAATTACACTCCAAATAAACTGTTTTTACCTCCTATAATATTGATTGAGTACTATTAGTACTTACACAACTTATTGCCACTATGAAAATGAAAATATTCATAGATTGTTATAAAGTATAGCATAGTGATTTCTATAAACCACTTAACATATCTAATTATAAATTCATCATCAATATTCTTTAGAAACATGAAATAATCTTACTGTGTATTCTTCCAAATTTTCAATAATAGAAAAACCTTGATTTTGTAAGTACAATCTATCATTAAGTGCAGGAGTACAATATTGTTGATATTTTTTACATTGATTTCGAAGCCAATCTTTGGACATTGAAGCAACCATTTTTTGAAGAATATCGTATGATATTATCAATTTATAATACTGAATGCAAAAGCCATATGTAATTCCTTCAATCCAAAAGGGATTCAATACTTGAGGTGTATTTTTAAGCAAAATTTGTAGCAAATTTTAGGACAATCATAAAATGGTGCTCCAAGCACCTCATTTAAAAATTTCATTTTCCATGTTGACTATATCAAGTTGACTTATTGAATCAAGTCTTTTTATCAAATAGGATGGTATAACAAATCAATCCCATATTAATTTTGTTTATTTTTTCGTTTTTTTGTAAAAAGCTTAAATCTGTTTTGTGCCCTTATGAACCTTCAAAAATATATTATTTGCTTAGTATATAGCCTTGAACTCTTGACTTTGGTATAAAAACAACAATAACAAGATAAAGATGCTAACGAAATCATATCCAACTTCCAATTCTCAAAATTTTGCATACATTCAGTGATTTCTTAACCCTATAGCATCCAAGTCATGTTTCTCCAAAACAAAGAAATGTGCTGATTTTTTTCTTTCAACTAACTTTGACGGAAACATAATGCCAAATTTAGTATCCAACCTTACTTATTTTTTACATTGAATTCAAACCATGACCTACACTTTGAAGAATATTTGCACAACATACAAGTTGACCCAACGGTTCATGGAATATATTATAGTGTTTAAAGTTATACCATATATTGTTAATAAAAATTGTGGACTTTGGAAGGTATACTACTTTATCCATCAATAGATTCTTGCAAGAATTTTGTAATTTGAATAAAAGAGGTTCATATGTCCACTAGATTGACAGCTTTGCATTGACATACCATATGTGAAGAAAAAATTTATACATGATTATTGATGATTTTTTTGCTTTTGTCTACTTATCTATATACAAAAATGTTCCAAACTTATATGACTTAAAACAAAAGTTTTGTATGCGATGGGAGAGATTAACAATCACAAAACAACAAAGAATCTCCAAAAGACAAATTTCAATCAAAATTTAAAACCAAAACCATTTTGCATGTGTATGAAGTACAACATAGTATGCGGCATGGTGTTCACTGTATATTTGTGTATATGATGTATATTTTGTTGTATTTCTGGCTTTTCTATGAGTTCAAGCTTTTCCATGAATTCTATACTTCCAAACCATGATCTGATTTTTGCGAGGTGTTTATGTAATGTGTGCGCAAATCTCAACTTTACATTTCACAACCTAATTCCTCATAGATTTCATGCAAATTGAGTTTCAACAACTCCAAAGTCCCATTTTGGATCTTGTGGGCACTAAAGGATTAAGCAACTATTAATTTTAGGTGATTTAGTGATGGAGAAGCTTAAAGCTTGCTGTAACTTGGGTTGACACCTCACTCTATCCAAATATGAAGAATATAGGGATTTTTTGATTTTTGGAAATGACTAAAGCCATAGAGTATGCAACTATTACATTAAAATTTAAGGAAAACCTTCGTGTAGTTTATAACATCACTCCACATTATATTTAAAGAAAATAGATACATCAAGGTTGTCATACGAGGTGGACGTTTGGTTTGCCTATCCAATAGAGGTCTTGCCCGTCCAATACAGTCAATATAGAGTTGACTTAACCCCTAAAGGACCAAGGCAATTTTTCCTCAAAAACAATCCAAAACTGCCATTTTCAGCGCAATCAACACAAAATGATACAAAATCATTTTTTTGAAAATTTAACCGTAGGATCTTGTACTAGACTTGTATGAGAGTGTGTGGTGAAAATTTTGGTAAGTTTGACCGCACGGATTGAAAGATATTAGCCTTTGAAAAGCGACATAATCTCTTTTTCAGGTCATACTATACACCTTCAACAAACTTCGACCACCTTCTATGGAAACTTTTTGCACTATGGGCCGTGATTTTATTGTCTTAACTTGAAAAGGATCATGTTAGGCACATGCGCACCAAATTTTAGAAGTAGAAGAGGTGTAGAAGATGTCCTAAAAAATCCTGCAATGCACCTATGTGCCGAGAATCAACAATACACTTTATATTTTGCATATATCATATCCTTTTCAAATATTTGAAATTCACAAATCCGGACGGCAGATGCAAAGATCTCAATTTCTTTTCCAAGAGGACATTTTCAGTCTTTTAAATGGACAAAAACTCGAATTTCTATTGAATTCAGAAGTTATTAAAGTTTGGTGACAATATTTGTGATATGTCACACTAAACTGCTGCACTATTTGTATATGTAAGTGAAAATAAATTGTAACTTTTGAACCGTAAGCCGGAATTTTACGAAATTTGTGTCTACGCAAAGCTAATCAAAAGTTGGCCATTCAATAAAAAATCTCAGAAAATAATGCCTAGAATTGAGAACGTGGTACCTTACCCAAACTCAAAACTTCCCCTAAGGGGACATCGGTCCTTTAGGGGTTAATGGCAAAGTAAAAAATAGGCGACGTGGCGGCACGTTGGCACTACATTGTTCCCAGGCAGGACGGGGATATCATTGGCAGGGGAACGGACTTAACGAAAGGGACGGGCAGTGCGGGGACATCCCCGCCCCTACCCGGTATGGGCCTGGACACCATCGTCCTTGCCCGGGCAAGGGCGATGACGTTTGCGCGGGTCCGGGCAAGATGCACCTTTACCAAATGGAGTTGGGAAAGAGATCCGGACCAAATTGTCCAAGTGTGCCACAATTTGATCCCAATGAAGGACAAGTTAAGTCAAGGATGACGGAATTTTTTTGACCAATGCTTCAATAGTCATTGGAACGAGGCCGGGAAGAAGTTTCAATTTGGACCTCATCTAAGACAATGGTTGTGGGGCCTTGATGAAGTCTGTATCACTAATGACAACGGGGCTTGTATTTTAGACAATGGTAACGAATATGACGCTATAGAACTGAGGCAGTTATTGGAATCCAAGTAGAGGGAAATTTTCCAAAAAGACGAGATGGACTTCTTGCTTAAACATGACAGTCCAAGAACTCGGCAAGCTGTTGACGACCTTATGCAATCACAAATCTTGAGGGCCGTGTTTGATGTAGCAAATATATATTTTTACAACGCTATAGCATTGAGTGTGCCACATATTTTCCTAATTTTGTACTATGTGACGCATTTGAAATAAATATTGATTGAAGTTTCTATTTTGCCCGATATTGGATGTGTGATTTATGGATCTACTTATGCTAAATTATAAGAATTTATGCACGTGAATATAATAAGATGGTATGATCTCAATTTTGATTATGGTGGGACATTCGTTTCATATAATTGGTTGTTGTTTATCAAAAGTGAGCCCACAATATTCTTTAGTGAAGAAAACTCCACCTCCTGGCCGTCCGTGTGTGAATTTTTGACTGGGAGTTGAATGTTTCATTAAAGTGCACACAGGAAATATATGTAGAGATCTTTGAAGAAGGAAATATTCTCTACATCTAGAAATAAACTAAAGGACAATAGAAACGTCTACTTCAATTTCCAACAGTAAATAACACAACTATCATCTTCCTTCTTCATTTCGTGGAAAACATACGTATTCCCTATTTATTGGGATCTCATACATTCCCTTATTATTGATATTTATATGTGTGGTCTACTTGAAACATAGAAAAATATTTTTTACACCAATGATACATGATTTTCATTTTACTCTTAGTTCTCAAACACGTGGAATGATTTTTAAATCCTTGGAACCTTTTCAAATCTCTTCCTATCTCCCTTGTTAACGTTGTATTCATTTGTAGTGACTAACATATAGGGTGAAAATAGAGATGTTTTTTTTATTTGAGAGCTTGTCGTCAAAGGACGAAAGTCAAACTTTCCATTTAGACTTCCTTTATAGATCGTGGAAAAGTCAGAATTGGTATGTTATTTGAGATACGTCGCGATCTTGTCACAACCAAAAATAACGGCAACCTGCATCTAATGGTCTCCCCACACGTGGAGAGGAGTGCCTCGGCCAAGGCCCCAATACACCTCAAATGCCCGCCCAACCCTGCTCGCCTCCTTCTGGGCATAGGCGGAGACGTCACCGCACGCCCGGACGAAGGCCGGGACGTCCCGGCATGCTCCCGGGGCAAGGTGGGGACGTCTCCGAGGGCAGCCAAGGCAAGGTGAGGACGTCTCCAAGGGCAGGGCGGTGACGTCTCTGTCACTGCCCGATAGAAGCGGGGACGTCCCCGCCCCTACTTGCCGGAACGTCCTTATTTTGCCCCCTTTCCTCCTACTATATATGTCGGTCGCCGCCCCATTTGTCCCCGCCTGGCATCCTGCCTCTCCATCCAACTTTTCATTGAGTTGGTTGTGGGTGTCGTGCAAGGTCTTCATCCATCCCCAAGACGGCTTATTAAAAAAAATTCTAGCCATGGCTACACTTGCAAGATTGATCAAGGAAGAACGAGACAAGACCCAACTACAAGCAGGCAACGCCCATCGAAAGAGATTGCACGTTCTTTGAAACCCCACCAAATTGGCCTTTAGAGGTTGGGAAGAGTATTGGAGCCATGAAGTTTCGACGATTGCGCAAACTTCATTGAGTGGTGCCACATTGACAAGGCTTTCCCGGAAGAGCGGCACAACTATCACCGAAGCTTCCACAAGGCTTGATTTCAATGGAGGTGCGGAGGTATCCACATGGTAAATTCATGACTGTGATAGGCGACACATCTAGATACAAGACCAATACGTTGAGTATGGATTTGGACTCTGACGGATTTCACATTCAAGTCACGTTGTGCCAAAAGGCACAAGCAAGTGCCCGACATAGGAGGGTTGAAGGAACACTAAACAATAGTGACTAGAGACTAGGTGTATTTGAAAGTTGTTGATGTAGCAAGCTATAGCACATAGCACTATAGTACTTAGCATGTCACAATTTTTTAAAATTTTGTACAACATGATGCATATGAAGTTTATATGATTTGAATGTATATTTTTCCAATATTGGATGTGTGATTTATGGATCTACTCATGTTTCATAAGAATTTATGAATGTGCATATGATATGATGTTATAATATCAATTTTGATAATAGTGGAACATTCTTTTCAAATAATCGCTTATTAAATCCCCTAGATTTGGGAAATTGTACATTCTTAGTTTTTTAGAAACTTAAGAAATTTATTTTTATTGGAGACTAATAGATTTCCTTCTTGCAAACTTATACATTTCTTTTTTATTGGAAACTCATACAATCTCCTTGAATTAGAAAGTTCTACATTCCCTTTTTATTGAGAATTTATGCAATTTCTTATTTTTGGAAACTTATACATTTTCTTTTTATTGGAAGCTTATACTATCCCTTTTGTTTGGGAACTTGTACATTTCCGTTTTATTGGAAACATATACTACCCTTCTTATTTGGAAACTTGTACATTTCCTTTTTATTGGAAGCTTATACTACCCCTTATTACATAATAATTGGACATACCCTTTTTAATAGAAACTTAAAGATTTTAAGTTGTACATTCCTTTGCTATTGGTCATTGGATATGTAGTCTAATTGAAACATGAAAAGTACTAAATTGTATGTTGTTGTTACATAGTGTCCATTATATCCTTAGATCTTTAACACGTGCCATACTTTTTGATTATTTGGAACCTTTTCGTATGTCCTCCTATTCCCCTTGTTAACCTCTAAAGGCCCAAGTGTACCTATGGGGTCGTCAAATGTACACTTTGACTACAAATATCTTTCAATCCATACGGTCAAAAAATATCTTTCAACCCGTACGGTCAAAATTTACCCAAATTAGTTTAGAAGAAGATCCTACGATTTTATTCGCAAAAGGTTCATCTTGAGAGTTTTGATTATTGGAGTATAGATTTATCAAAAATGCCTTGGGCTTCTAAGGGTTAACATTGGATACATCTTGATGACTAACATGGGCCCAAAATCATATAGGAAGATAGTAGAGAAGATTCTTATTTAAAAGCTCACTGTTAAAGGATCAAAGTCATGCTTTCCATGAAGACTTTTTTCCTAGATCGTGTGTTATTCGAGGTACGTCGCGATCTTGTCAGAACCAAATATAAGGCCAACGTGCAATTAATGGTATCTCAAATCCATGAAGAGGAGGAATGCTTCGAACAAGGTCCAACGCACCTCAAAGGCCCATCCAACCCTGCTTGCCTATTTGTGCCCGGCAGGGCGGAGACGTCCATGGGCAGGGGCGGGGACGTCCTCGTCCGGACATGGACATCTATGCCCTAATTCACCATGACGTGACACATCGCAAGGTGATGTGTCTTGACTCTTTTTCAGTCAAAGTTTCTTATCTAGAATAATTTACTGAACGTACTTCAGGTAATCGGTTTGGACTGTCCGCCTGTCAGGTCCGATTTGCCCGTCCGTCCATCTTGTCCAATGATCCTAATTTGCCCGTTATGACAACCCTAGGATACATATTAAAATATTGTTGTGTTTAAAGAACAACAATATTTCAAAAGTTGACAATTTTACTAATTATATTATATGAAGTGTTCAATAACATGCTTTAATATTACTTTATATACTAGAGTAGACTATAAATTACAAATTATTTAAGATTGTCTTAAAAGTTCATATGGCCTATCTCAATTAAGCATTACATTATTTCATCACCTATATTAGGTTAAGTCTATAGCATGATATCCATTCAAGCTACAAATTTTATAGCCTATTTGAACAAATATTGAAAAACTTGAATGCCACTATCAACAAGACATTGAATGCCAATGTCTCAAAAAATAAATTGAAGAAATATTGATAAAATTTTAATATATCAACCAAACAGTACTTCCAACCAAACAGATCTAGTATCTACCATCCACAAAGCGAAACTCACCATCATATCACTAAGGTTGGATGACCTATAACCGCCAACTTAAGCTTGCTGACTTATTTATAGCGTTTGTATACGTGGTAAGATTTTTTTTGGGAATTCAAAAATAGGATTTCATGAATATTGCAATCGTCGTGACCATTTATTTCTTCATGTTGAAATAACTACAAATTTTCAAAGTCGATAGTAAGCCGTGACCCATTCTCGACATACAAAACTCTCTACTTCCACAGTGAGTTGTGCTAATGACCACTTGTGCAAGATACTAAAAACCAAGAGCTTTGAACCAATTATAAACTGACACCTGATCATAATTGCCTGTCCTAAAATTTCGGAAATGGGGTGGGCGGCTGGTGGTTTTGGCCCACATAAGACTGTTGATTCTGGGGTTGGTGGTGGTGATAGGTTATCCAACCTTATAGAAACAACCACAACATTGATAATTATCCAGAATTCCCTAAGGAAAAGGAAGGTACTCACCACAATTTCACAACAGAAACAACCACAATGAGATTAGGACTTGTGGTTGTTTCTCACTAATGAGTCCTAATCTAGTATAATGTATCCCCACTCAAGATTGCATCTGTTAAGCAACTTTGACAAGGCTTTCACTCTACTCCACAAGCTTTAAAGTACGACCGAGATTCATTGCCCTTCACCACTAACCATGATAACTAGTTACTAACCTTCCTGAAATCAATCCCATAAAATCCCATCCCACTCATGGTAGCTTTGACGGGGCATATTTCTTAGAGAAAAGGTTGACTGCTTTTCGCCAATCTTGGTACCGTTTTCACTAGCCTTGGTTCTTTTGATGATCTTTTCCTTAATCTGGGGTGAGTTTCCACAACCCTAGGTTTGGTTTGAGCGGGAGTTTAGCTCATGATCATGACTATTAATTGGTAGTACTTGTAATGTTATGGTGTTTGAATGGTGTACTTATGTGTGCAGCTTTATTATTTAGTGGTGTCACATCCATGGGTTAACTTCGTGGACCACTTCTTCAATAATTCACCAACTTCTGAGCTGCCTTCAACGTAGAGCTAGTCCTGTTGTTGACTTGACAGACCTGTTTTCCACCAAAACCACAAACATTGTTATGAATCTAGTCATCTTGATAACTTTGCTGGCATTCGTAAACTTTGGTAAGTGTAAATCATGGCTACTACACATCAGTATTTGCCATGGCGTTATTTGTGAAGTGAGGCAATGATGTCATGGGTTTTGACCTCTTTTCTCATTACCATGTATTAAAAGAAAATGAGCTCTAAATAGCTCTGAATATCTATAATCGGCATAAATGTTGGGCAAAAGGTGGCCAATAGTCAACTTCTAACTTGATTCTAGAAACCACGAAGCTCTACCTTCGATATGAGAACTGAATCAATTCTAGCGTAACAAATATACTTTTCTTATTAGTAGTGTTATATTACCTCTGGGGACTTTACAAACAGCTCTGGCATCACCATTTACTTTGTGTTTTCTAGAGCAGTTAAATTTCTAGATCTGCCATTCCGCAATCTCCAAGTTCAAGCAATTCTCACATTCCAACTCACCTCATGCCACTGAAATCACACGCCGGACCATGTCACAGGTAATTTTCCACTCGACTGAAGGAATGAAGTGCCAAAGCGACGCCCCACCCACTCAACCAGCCTTTTCCTCTTCCCCATTTCCACAGACGAAAGAAGAAAAAAACCCATAATATTGGAACCTAGAAGTTCTGCAAATAATCTAGGAACGTCGGACATTCCACCCCCGAATGTGATGAGAACCCAAATAATAATCACCTTTCCACCAAGGCAAGGCGATAAGATCAAATAACTTGGCATGTGGTGGCACATTTGTAAGCAGGACAACGCTGCACTGACCAGCTCCCAGGGGCAGGCCGGGCGTCACAATCAGAAAATGAAGGCCCCTGACCTGGTCCGGGCACCATGGGTTGTGCCAAAGGGCAAGTTACACCAGCTGTGAGCGATGGGACATGAGCCTTACCTCTTCCTGCTGGACGTATTTACGAATGCCGTTGGCATCACTCCTCGTTCAGAAGCGTACTGGCCTGGGCTTCAATTCGCCACTCACGCTTCTGTCGCTCGCCTTTTAAAGCTGAACATCACCATGAGTCCAATCCTGATTAAATTCACAGTTACAAATTTAAGATATTAATTGAATTTTCTGGTACAGCAAACATCTTGATCTAGATAACAAGAGCACTGTAAGCAATTGTGACTACTAAATTTGGAGAAGGCACTACTACCAAGTGAAAGTTTCATGACTGTTCATTGTACATTGTTCATCATACATACAGTGCGAGCGTTCAAATATGTAAGTAAGAGTTTGATTCCCACGTCTATTTTCAAAGACAGGAGGTAGAGGCCACCTCGGGACCATACAAAGCACTTTTGCTAATCTGAGCTCAGAATCTGCGAATTACAGAGTTCTCGATTTGCTGAGCTCATGGGCGAGGGTCAAGGAGATAACATCACTATGCATAAATTGCAAACGTCTATCATAATAAGAAACAACGACTCCTGGATCACTTCAGCTTGAAGGTAATTGATCACCTATACGTTATCCATGAGCTGGCTGGAAACTCTCATATCCGCCATCCTCCTCCGTCCTCACGTACTTTGCCGATGGCATAAACAGTACGTGTGTATGTGAGTATTTACCAACTGCGTACAAAGTCAAACACAAACGAAGGTTAAACTCTTCTCATCTCCCAGACTGTAATTAAATATGATTTTCAAACTCTTGGCAGGAGGACATGGACAGCCATGAGTGATCTCGTCAATCGAAGACGATGTATGATTAATTTGTACTAGTGACAGTCGTCTGTATCATGGTAATAAGTGAGGAGGTTGAGATACCCTGAAGACACAACTATGAAGATCCAGACAAGTGTGTGAATTTACCTTACCTCTTTCGCACTTTGCCCTTCGGGTCGACCGCCTGCCCGGTAGGGATCATGGGATTGCTATGCCAATTTCGCTTTCTCTGGTTGATGAACCAATTGTTCACTTGCTTCATCTCCAACCCAGTCCGCTGAATCAAGATCTCCTTCTCCTTCTCCTGATTGCCATGTACGTGTTCCAAGACATGGTTTACGCTGATGTTAATTAAAGAAGCGCACCTCTCATTTGATAGCACTCCAGGATAGGAGTATGATAGTGGCCCGGGATAAACATGCAGCTCTGAAACGTAATTCAATTTGCAAATGACAGATCCATTCTTTAGCGCGTGATATAAGTAGTATTTTGGACCGGTTATCCACTTGTACGAGTGAGTAGCCATAAAAACTAGTATCATGCTTGCCGACCAGCTACATGCATAATAGTGAACCACCAAGAATCATCAAATTAAGAATGACCGCGTGCTTGGATGTATGCACAAGACGTTTCAGGTGTACGTACAGTTGGGTAAGGCCACTTGTCGTGGGCGTCCCACCAATTCTTCAGGATTGCTGTGGTGCCCTCCGGCAGCTTCCCAGCCCTCCTCTTGCGCAATATCTCTTCACGGACGTCCGCGATCTTGGATTTGAAACCCTGCATTCAAGAATTCAAGTTTTTGGTCACAACAACTGGTGTACTTTATTGACAAGCAGTTGTCATTCATGCCAAGGAGGCTCATTGAACATCATGACCGATCGAGGCTCTGCTTAACCTTCATGGCAGCAGGAAAACCATCAACTGGTAATCCTCACCATTGATATCTTGATTAGTGTTTTTCAGACGCTTGGTAAACACGTGCGTACTGCTGTAAAGATACAAACAACGGATCAACTTCGATTAAATACTAGCTTCGCTTCAATTCGTACGTGAGCTTGTTGGCACTTTCTTTTATTCGGCAAAGGTATTGCTGTACCTCTGATTGATGACATCAGCACTGTAGGACTTGGGTTTATTAAGTGCCTCGCTTTGAGATCCAGGACGAGAGAGATTGTGGAAAATCAAACAGTGAGTTCTCAATTGTCCCATGATAAATCAACAAAATGACTACGAATGATCATTTGTACGAGGATCAGAAACTTGCCTGCTTCAGCTCCTTCTTCATCTCCTCCCGGACTCTCTTTATGATTGTACGCTCGAGGTCTGTACTTGGTTCAAGAGGACCGCAACCTCCAATTTCGTAGCGATCCATCCCCATATCGTCTGTACCAAAGTCAGTGTCATAATCCTCATTATCGTCATCCGACATGGTTGCTCCATTCCCTGGTGCCGGACGAGCTCCTGATTGGGACATATTCATTGAATTGTTAGTCGGAACAATTTGCAATCATGAAATTGATCCAAAAATTGAAGATCAATGCTTTCAGGAACGACCACAATTACGAAAGATGAACTAGGAAGCTGCAGACCTCTTTTAACTTCTAGTGCACAAGATACCCTAATGGATACTTTCCAACTCGAAAGCAGTTGAAGAAATAGTTCGTACCCGTGAGGTTATAGAGTGCTTGTTCCATCTCCCAGCACCACATCATTGCCTCTGTGGCCTCAGTGGAGACATGGTGCTGCAATGTCTCTTCAAACGAACCCAGGGCAAACGGGTACTCTATCTGCGAATGTCAAGGAATCAACCGAAAGAATCACTTCACTGAACGACTGATTTACATATTTCAGTTGGTTTCTTCTTATATTTACCAAGATCTTAAAAGAGCAAATATCAAGGGTCCCTGAAGACCGAATATTATGTAACTGCACCAGGGACAACTTGCGAATTGTGTACCAGTGTCGTTCGATGTTCGAGAGGCCAGAATTCTTACCATGAACCGGTCCAGATCCGCTTGCTCTTCCGGCGAGATATCGGTAATCTGATCACGTAGGACCCTGTATTTCTCAGTGACTTCCGGGGCTTGAAGCATTTGGGTTTCGATGTCTGGAAGCTGGTCAACCGGGGTTACAGCGCGCAGGCAGGCTGCATGCTTTGCAAGCATTAGTGGATACAGAGGATGAGTCACTATCAAGCATCGCCTCCTGGCCTCCTCCCACTCCGGATCTTGCATTGCAGTGTCCCTGTCGGCCTGCATCCAGATCTCATGCCAAGTTAGTGTTTGTGTATGCACCCATTCTGGAAATGGCCCTGGCAATATCCTTCTCATGAAATCGATTACCCAGGCTGAGTTGTCAATTACGTACGAACTTATGGTGCACAGTGGAATTTAGGTGCGCGACTTGTAATTTTCTGGCTGTGTTGCATCTCTCGTTCGAAAATGGTTGTTACTTAGACATAAACGAGAAACATACAAGTGCAGTTTTATCTTTTGATCAGGAGTCATCAATGGCATCTTTCATGTCGGCTGGTAAGGACACTTCCTTTGCAGTGTCCAACAGAAATAGTGTTTCAAATTTTCCAGTGCCGAGCATATGCTCAAGACGAGAAGCACATTCAAGATGTCAAGCAGATCAATCACGGTGGCCTACCTTGTTGGATTGATCTTCAGGATGTAATCCTGATGCACCCGCAGGAGGGTGACTGGGACTCGGGTCCAGAGACGGCTGCGCGGTCCTTCCGTGTGCCGCCGTAAGATTCAGCTCTGTCGCCATTCGCGTCTGCTCACGGTTAATACCGAGTTCAGATTGATCATTGGCCTTGCGACCATGCTCCTCTAGTGGTCGATGCTGAGAACTACTAGCGTTCACGCCGATCCTCTGCACTGAAAACCAATGAGTGTTCGTGCTGTGACTCAGAGAAGCCGTTGTATTCGTTCCGCGGCCTGCATGCCCAGCGATTTCTCTGTCATTGAATGACTGATTTGGCTGCCTCAACGCGGCGGTGCTGAGCCATGTAGGAGGGCCGCCAGGTCTTCTTTCGCTTGAGTCCTCACTTATCTGTAGGAGCTGGTCCTCAATGACATGTTCCGAATTATTCACTGGATCATACATGTCTTCCTGCTCAACTTTAACAGGCATGAGGCGATCAACACCGAGCTGATGGTTACGATGCAAATCCTGGTCATCCTGGTCAATTTCCTCTTTTACCGGGAGGTAAAACTGTACTTGACCTCCAGCAAGGGGATCCTGCCTTTGTGGGAACCTTGCGCCGGTTTCCCAGACCTCGAGATCATGCTCCCCTTGCTGGAGGGACGCGTTCTGCAAGGAACCACTGTTGAAAGGCATACTGAAGAGAACCGCTGAACAGCTCGAAGGTTGATATTCTCACGATTTGAGACACCTATCAGCCCTCAGCCCTGCACCGAGGATCCATTGGATGAGTTCATTTCAGTGCTTATTAACAAGGAGAGTATGTACTGTACATCATTCGTTTTATCACAAATTCTTTTGCACATGCATCATCCACATAGACTCATATATCTGCAACCAAGATGATTTCACAAGCTCTGTAATGTAAAGGACGTCAAACTGAATCTTCTCTACTTTGCAAACTCTCAAATCCTTACATCACGATCTCTAAAAATTAGCGGCGGGCACACAAACATTCTTAAACCAAAACTCAAGCAATAACAATTTAAATATCACGATCTTTCCGCATTTCAGATTCTGCTCACAACTACAACAACAATCAGAAACAGAGTCCGTCTTCGGCCAGCTTCACGTGAAGCTCAACCGGCAAGCGCTCCACACATCACCGGCCATAATCCAACGCAACTAAGACGTAAAGCCTCCATCGTAAGCATTAAAACAAGCAGATAAAGTCTGATTTCGTGAACAGTACCTCTCCTGAAAGAAAATCCGGATCACTGCGCCACACTTCGACCGCACGCACTCCAAGCTGTTACCGCGCTCGATGTCAACCAACAGGACTCCGTCTCAGGCGATCAACTGTGGACAGAACTGTACAGATTCAAAGGCCGCAACATGAGTGGCGCAAAGATTCCAAGAACAGTAATTACCTCTCGTGAAAAAAGCTCCGGTGCTCCGCCAAACAGGAGTACTCTGCCTCCCTTGAACAACTCTGAACAGTCTAGAAATAAATCAATGCCAGCAACAGCAGCGCAAATTAGAAACTCTGATTCCAAGAACAGTACTTACCTCTCATGAAGCATTCAACTCCCGTAATTCGCAGCACTCGATGTCGACCAACAGGACTCCACCTCTCTCGACCAATTGTCACTAGAAATGTAGGCGAAGGAAGTACATACCGCAAAGAAACCTGGAGGAGGCCGGTTGCGAAACCGGAGAAGACAACACGCAGACCGTGAAGGGAGCAAGAGCGATTCAAGGCAGGAGGAGCGATAGAACGATGCAAGAAGTGCGGGTCGCGGCCGAGCTTTGTAGCTGCTCCTCCGCAACGAGCTTCGTCTTTCCGCAGCAACGATGACCATCTTCCTCCTCTCTTCTCACTAATCAAGGTCATCTCACTAATCCCTGGCTAAGTGTTCTCACTAATCAACGCCATCACACCGAAGAGTTCTCACTAATCAACGTCATCACACTAATCCCTTTCACTAAGCCTCAACTGAGCGAGGTATCTTTCATGTTTCGTCGTGCTAGTAATGAGCCATAACTTATGCTCGTCCATCACTAGTTGCTCTCATTGCCGGAGTATTTAACTAACTCAACTCACTAACCACATCATACAGCTCGAACTATGACGGGAGTTTGAACTTCTCACTGATCATGACTCGTTACGCATTAATCTTGTACTTTTACTTTTACTTTAAACCTTTTACTAATCTTTCACTTGTTTCGCGGAGACAATGTCATTTCTCACCAGTGAGTTTTCAGTAACTAATCGACAGTTCTCGCAGTATTTCATCACTAATTTTAATTCGTCTGCTGGTGATTTACTAGTATTAAGTAGGAGAAGAAGAAGACGACGAAGTCTATTAAGAAGAAGGAAAAAGTAGTAACTAGAATAAGAAGACTTCAAACTTGGTGTGGTTTTCTACACGAACATTAGCTAATTAAAGGAGAGGAAAGAAAGATGAAAGGAGGCAGGCGTGATTAAAGTGTGTCTTTGTTATGTTGAATTAAGAAGAGGATTTAATCTCATGTTGTTGTCACATCAAGCAAGCTGGCAGCCTGAAAATATGTTTAAATTTTTTATTGATTGCTTAAAATGAACGGCAAAAGTGACTAGCCACCTATTTGCATGAAATATCAATCCAAAAGATTGAACTCATAATGATAAAAGTTGATCAAGCAGCAAACATCAATGGAAAACCCTCTGTATTTTTGTTGGCTCATGGTCTTAATTTTTAGTTGTCTTTATTGAAAAGATGTTCCATGTAGAACTTAAATTTTTTAACCAATTTGAAATGTTACTTTCTAGCCACCTTGAAATTCATGATTTCGAGGATTTGTTGTTTAATTAATAATTTGATGTTAGTAGAAAAGGTAATATCAAAAGAGGTTAGACTATAAAGAGAGTCTGAGACTTTGTTGGATGAACAGCTGTTACTTTGCAGCGTCAAATTGGAATTATTATGGGCCTAGCAGCCCCACATATTACATCACTATTATTATGAAGACCGAGCCTCCACTGTACGTTGTTTTTCTGGCAGCCCCACATGTTACGTCACTATTAATATTAAGACTGAGTCTCCACTTTACGTAGTTTTTCTGGCAGCCCCACATATTACATCACTATTATTATAAAGACCGAGTCTCCAGTGTACGTTGTTTTTTTGAAGAGGCAACTTACATTGATTGAGACATGACCTTGGGCAGGCTACTGATTTACTTCTTCTGCCCCACATATTACATCACTATTATTATGAAGACCAAGCCTCCACAGTACATTGTTTTTCTAGCAGCCCCACATATTACATCACTATTATTATGAAGACCGAGTCTCCACTGTACGTTGTTTTTCTGAAGAGGCAACTTACAGTGATTGAGACATGACCTTGGGCAGGCTATTGATTTACTTCTTTTGCCCCACATATTACATCACTATTATTATGAAGACCGAGCCTCCACTGTACATTGCTTTTCTGAAGAGGCAACTTATAGTGATTGAGACATGACTTTAGACAGCCTATTGATTTACTTCTTCTGTTGCTTTTGAAAAGATGCAAGTTACAGTGATTGAAACATCAGTCTACGAATTTACCTTCCTTGTGAAATAGTAAGTAATTGAATTATAGAAAGATATTGGTAATTTCGGGATCATGTAATCAAAATTAGCATCTAGAAAATACAAAAACCTGTTATGAATGTTAGGCATTATCATTTATCAAAGATTAAATATAGTATGATTGATCTTTGGTCATGCTTTGCATGAATGCTTGATTGTAAGGTTGTGTACATTGACTGACATAGGCCCTTTTAACGCCATGAACAAGCAAGTGGATGGGTAGACAAGACTTAACGCTTTAGTGTCGAAGAGGCCCAAATGGGCTCTCTCGGCAGTGTTTTTTCCAAGCCTGGCATTATCCATTGATTTACAAGATTTGGTGTACTTGGAATGTAGAAGCACGCTTTGACTACAAGACCCAGGTCGATTGCAACAAATTTCAGCCGGTTCTCACACCTACAGCCCCGCAATAAGATGATTTTATAGGCCTTGCACCATAGCATACGTTGGAAAGAAGGAAAAATATTGGGCCCCATGTGGTGAAAGTGCAGCATGTGACGCACATTTAAGTGGACCAGGAAGCACGGGAACGGTGAACAAGGGCGAAGGATTCTCATGGTGGTGCATAGGAATGAAATTTGTTGGCACAACGTGGTAAAAGAGACTTAGGCAACACGTAGTTGCGGATGTCAAATGAAGAATCTGTTGTATTTCTTCAAGGTTGTAAATTTTATGGTCACTACAACACGTATAATGTGCGTGCTTGCCTCTTTTGTCCAACCAATTGACTTGAAATTTTTGTCCAATAGAAATCACCGCCGTCTGACCACAACATTTGGTTGGATCATCACACTAACCATCCAAACTTGCACATACAACTCTGAAGCATGTAGCACCCTTAAACTTGTGATTCTTGTTTCACAACGCTGAGCATTAAAGGATTAAAATTTTAACATATTAAATTAATATATTGTGACAAAAATTTGGGCTTTATGATTTTCCAATTATCTATTTATAATAGTACGATTTCAAAAGCTTTCATCAAAGTGAAAATTATATGACCAAAAATTCTTATACATTGAAGACTTTAAAGGAAAATACTGGATATAGAAACATTAAAAAGAAAGTGGTAAAAAGGGCTTCAGTACTTGTACAGTACAAGAATCTCCTAGAAAAAATAGCGTCTCCTTATGTTAGTGGGCCATCTCAAACCAACCAAACAAAGTGGCTAAAAAAACTCTAGAACTTATATCAAATATTGTTCTAGAAATGAGAATGCACTCGATATATTAAATTTATAAATTACAATTTAATATATATATATATATATATATAGATAGAGAAAAAAATAGTATACATACTTACATGGTATGTTGACCTAAATTTGTGCATATAAATATAAGGATATAGAAATCTACGTATCATACATTGTGAGACAAAATCTAGCGGAATTTGTTTCCTAATCATGGTTTTCTTTTATTTTTAGAAAGAGTAGATCAGAGTTGTAATTTTGTTCAATATGCAATGATATTATGTAAAAAATGACATAGAAATGATTGCATAGGCAACAAGATGTGTGGAGAACAATTGAAAAGATTAAAGTTGTGTCTTCCCTTATATCAAATAATGGCTTTAATTTATGTGGTTGACAATGTGCTATGTCTTTGCACTTAAGAAAATCCATTGTTTGATTGATTGGGATGCGTGAACCACATACAACAAAGAAGTGAAGTAAAATCAATCAAGTGCATATTTAGCAAAAGAAATCCATATTTAACTTCTAAGTAGGACAAAAATCTAGACATATGAAATATTGGAAGATCCAATTAAAAGATACTATCCCTAGAAAGAAATCTTAATTGAAGAAATATTAACACCAATTTTTGAATCAAACCATTGTGAAGAAGAAAAATAAAAATAATTTTTATGTTAGCTCTTGTACATAGAAGATAAATGAGGCTTTCTGAAAGCCAAGATGTAGACCCTTTCCTATCCAAACCAACATGGATAAAAGTGTTTGTTTATTCCACCACTAAAATTACACCCATAAGACATAGACTAATGACACAAAATCATTGTCCCCTTTTGGGAACATACACTCTAAAATCATCAACTATTAGATTACTATCAAATCATTTGTGGGATATTCTTATCCTTGTTGTCCTAGGAATTTTAACTCCTCATCTTTCACTTCGATTTTCTCTTTATCTTTCACTTCACATTCTTCTTTGACAACTACTGCGACTTCTTCTTTCCTTTCACCTTTAGCAATTGTTGTAGGCTTTTTTAGAAGTGCTATAGGTGCTATAGTTTCTTCATTTTCCTTAACCTCATTGCTCATTTTCCTCCTTTCACAGATAAATCTTGTAACTACCTAGCCTACTACTAAGCTCCTTACAAGAACATAGAGTCAAAACTCTACACATGTTACAGCTCAGGAGCAAAAAATTATAACATATATAAAGTTACAACATATAACACATATAGAATTCAATATGGATAACTGAAAACATATATGGAAATAACACTTATAAGACTTCAACTTGAAATATATAACGTTTATAAAAATAAATGCTGAAAGTACAAAAGATATAAAACATAATTCAACTAAGCAAGTCAAAGAAATAATTTATAACATGATAGTTTGACAAGATTCTTTCATCTAAGCCAAGTGAGTGAAAGAATCCATAGTAGTTTAACGTGAATCTTCCAAATGCAAAGATAAAACTTCCTTTTGAAGTGCTTGAATGTTCCTAATGTGTAATAGAACATCGTTTGGTCTTTGCTCCAAAAACTTCTTCAAAGTCTTAAGTGCATTTTCAGTAGTTCTAAATCCCACAACATCTTCTACCACATCAATCACAACCTCATCTGCATCAATTTTTTGATATTTAAGGGGAAGCATGTCCAAAATCTGGTGCCAAATTACTTTAATTATTTGGTGCACAAAGAACCATGAATGGCTCATGCAGTGGCTGGTGGTTGATGTCTAGTGCTTGGTGTTGTGAAGTAGAACGGTGACCTACAACCGTGGACTACAATCGTGGACTCCTTGCTAAAAATCCAAAACCCAAACTAATGTCCCGCTTGAGTTACTAGACTTTTTACCAAAAAAACCAAAATCCAAACTAGGTGCCCGGTGCCCAACCTTTCTCTGCAGTCGTGCTACTTGATCTTGAATTCCAATGCTTGACTCCAAACAATGCAGTCGACGATCCCTGCTCAGTGCATGTTCCCTCAAACTGCACCCCAATCCTCTACCTCGAATCTATTTGGCCGCCTCCCGCTCTAGTCAGACCCCTCGCCTTAATCCCTTAAGGGCCAAGTCCCCTTATAGAGACGTTTCAGATTTTGGGCTGGTACCTAAAATTCGAAAAAAAACTTTTTCCTTATAAATTTTTATTCTAGATTGTCTATGTTGAGAGCTTTGTGGAGGTATTTTTATTATTATTTTTGGATTCATGGTTTGAAAGTTGGCACCACTCAAAGTTAGAAACTCCAAAATAATTTGTAAGGATGGGGAATTTGTAAGTACCACTCCAAAGTAATAATCTGTAAAATGGGGACTTTGGGAAACTCCAAAATTTTACTAGAAGTTGATGTTGACATTGAGATTTTTCGTACACATAGAAAAATATTAACCTTCTTTGAAAATGTCAAAAAAAAATTCTTATCTTTAGTGTAAGAAAATATTTTTACTCAAGTAAAAAAAAATTACACGTTTGGGGCAAGCAAGGAAAAAAACTTCATCTTTTCTACATAGAACCTAGAGATCTTCATATTTTTCATTTTTTCATCAACAATATGTGGTGCTTAATACAATGGTAAAAGATTTAGACCTTGTGTAGTGCAAAAAATTGATACCAAGTGTAGTCAAAGTCTGTTGATCCACTGATTGCAAGGAAGAAAATGAACCACTTGCTTGACTTCAAACACTATAGTCTTTCAATCTGTGCTGTCAAAGTTTTGAAATTTTGTAAGTATACTACTTAGTAATTTTTAATTGAGATCCTACAATTAAAACTATAAATAAAAGGTTTTGTCTTCTTCCTTGGACCTTACTCATTGCACTAGAATCAACAATTTTGAGGTGTTTTTGGTATGAAATTGTCACGGTCCTTTAGGAATTAAAAATTAAACCTCTCTGGCTCCCTACTCTGAAGTGCAGACCCCTTGCCTCAAAGTGCACAGTTAAAAGATTTTGATAATTAGGGAAAATTCTATGAGTTATGCCCAAAGATATGGTTCAATACATGAAGTATAAATTATTATAGCTCTCATATATTATTTGGAAACAAACTTTGAAAAATTCTGTTAATTTGGCATTTTGTCTATAATAGCCGTCGGCTTGTTGCCATCAACAAGTGCACTTTTAAATTGCATGAGCAAAATTGCTTCATTGCGTGTTTGCCATGGTTGGATGGACCATAGTAGTAGCCAACAGCTAGCATAGAAACTCAAATATAAATCACACTAATTTGCAACTATGGTTTTTTTGAACATCCCAAGGTATTGTTTGAAACTCAGCAACGCTATCTTGTGAGCGGTGAGCGGCGAGCGGCGAGCAGGGAGCCTAAAAATCTCTGAAATTTTTTAAAAATTTGTGATTTTTTTTAAAAATGTGAAATTCAGGGGAGAATCCGTAAAACAATTGATAGAATTTACTAAATTAAGAAAGTATCCTATAACCGTGGTCACCTTTGCAATGTGACAATATTTGTGATTTGGGGCCATCTCCTCTTGCTTCTTTAGAGTACGACAATTTATTACTTAGCTCAATATCATGTCTCATATGTATTGAATTCAGGACTCTGATCCCCAATTCAAAAGTATAATTTGAAATCAGTACTACCTCTATGATGCTACTTAAGACCAAATCACGACGGGTTATCTTTACTAGACCTCTGAGTTACTCATGCCTGTTCTGCAATATTGGCAAGTTCAAGGATGCGCATCACTTCGTTGAAGCTGTAGCTTGGAGCGTGCATGAATACGTCCACCTTGTAATCCATCTTACATAGGTAACGTAGGATGTAGTACACATGCTTGCAATACTTCCACTACCCCTTCTTTCCCAACGCCTCCGATTGCATCTTCAAGAAATCAGGGCAAGTACACCCCGGCAAGTCAGTAAAGGTGATGCAATAGGACTTTTCGTTTCATGTGTCAAGGGTAATAACACATCCCCAACCTGGGTATGGTATGGCTACGACGTTTGAAACGTAGAAATTATTCATAAGAGCAGCGTTTGACCGTTTATTGTGTTGCTCAATCGTGGGAACGTCCGAGCCTCTACGGATCGCATAGTCGTGCCAAAAGGTGTGGAACAAATTCGGATTCGAGGGAACCGGGAAGTGTGAACGCGGAAGGGACATGTCCATAGACACTTGGAATTGTCTCCGCGGTGAAAGAACACCACGTTGTTGCAATTGAAAACCAGCTTTCTCTAACGCCAATACCTCCTCCACTGTTAGGTTCGTGCCAAACTTCACAGGCCATGTCATCGGAACTATTGGCCAATCCAGTACAAATGATCGCTTGGACCCCTTTACACAACGGCCTATGTCATCAGGACAAAACCAAAATTCCGCAACAACATTCTGTGGACTCCTGTAATCCTTCTTCAAACCGGCGTATGTTGGGGCGGGAGTTCCATGACTTCCACGTTGTACTCTAGCATTGCACTGCTTACCTGTTTGAGCTTGCAATGCTTGGCATCTTTGAGCGGACTTCTTTGGAAGACGAGCAATGTGCCACTTCAATGGATCACAGTCCGACTCCAATACGGAGGTTGTGTGCTGAACTCCAGAGTTGTGATCGCTAAGCGACTCCTCAATACGTGCCCGAGTCACCCTCGTCCCATCTCGTGGAATAGAGTAGTTCACCGTATCGGAACGGTAGGAATCATGTTCCGACCCTGGGGGCAAATCAAGCTTGCCCTTCGTAGACCCAAAAATCTCTGAACCTTCTAGACCGCCCGTCTGGGTTAGTAGATCTGCCGCATTTAGAAAGTTCTTAACAGCCTCAACAATGAGTTTAGGATCACCTGAACGTTGAGCAGATCGAAGCCGAAGCGTACCTCTATCTCCTCTTGTACCAGATGTTCCATCCTTCAACCATGCGTAATATGAAGTTATCTGCATGAAAGCACGGATGAGATCGTCCATGGTTGCAGCGTACAAGCATGTCATCGTGTTCCCAGGCTGTTGAAGCCACCGGTTGTAGACCGTTTCAGCAAGGTTGCATGAAGGCATGTCTGCCCTCTCATCTAGCGTCAGATCTTAGCACAAGTCAACGATTGCCAAAACATGATTTCAAAACATAATAGAGGTTGTGTACTGGAGCTCAAACTGAACGAAAAACGTAGAGTACTTACAAGTTGCATTGCGCCGCCCCATTGTCAATACCGAAAGTGCCAAAACGCCATCCAATCCTCAAGAGCTCGTCGCCCTACTTCAACAGTGGCACCAGAGGACACCCACCATCCTCTTATTACATTGTATTGCGCTTCGGCCTCCTCTTGAGACTTTGCATTCTTCTAGATCCTGCAGAGGGCAATATGCTGGTCTTGGAAGACGGCCAGAATGTTGCGAGCAGTGGCTCGCTTGAGACATTTGGTCCAATGGAATAAACAAGTACGTTCCTTGTTTTCCATGGGCTTGTCTTTGTCGCCGCTGCCGTAAACTCGACGGACTGCGTGCCAGTTCGCCCCAGCACTATCCGCCATGAAGCCCTTAAAGTTTGTCGCCTCCACTCCGTGGTTCTTCATTGTATCATTCAAATTCTCCCAGAACAGCTGCTGGGCTTCGGCATCTTCAGATTGCATATCGCACATGGCAATTGTCATGACTCGACAAAACTTACTATCATATACATGACATGCCATGGTAGTCTAGTCTTTCACCCGCTTGACATGATCAAACATCAACCATCAATCTTGAAGGTCAGTACCGGGTTGCATATGCTTGACGAGATCTACACCACTACCTGCTCCACCAACTGACATCTTGAAGACAAAGACTTTATCTTTGGATTGACCGGGAAACTTGTTCTCGTGGATGAACACAAATTTGGATGATTCCTTCAGGGCCATTATGTTGTCCATCACTCCCTTTCCACCACTGTAGAACCTCTTGCAAGTTGACACAATGTTTCTAATATTTGGAGATGACAGAGTCTCGAATTGATCGAGGACCATGTCCATAGAAGCTCCTTCCAAAGTTGATGACCCGGATGCCGGACAAATTAAATAGTCAGAAAGAAAATTCTTGCTCGTTGCCATGATGATTGTTGAGTTCGTAGCCTTTGGTGTCCGCAGGACTTCCTTGGCAACACAATCATGTACGACGTCCATCGCGCATTAATCGACGCCTTTCAAGACGGGATGGTCATGATGCCCAAGATGAATGGCCACACGAGTGTGTGACGGATTGGTCGATGTCACGTAGTAGATACGAGCATCATAGAGAGATATACAAATAAGAGGAGTCCGGCAAAGCTTACATGCCAATGTTGACTTCTCGAAAGGTGCCCCGTTAACGGGAAACGGGGTGAAGGCAAACCCGCTCCACTCGGTTTGATTCGTGCGACCTTCATTTCTACATTTATAGTGGCAACTTGCGTTGGGACATTCGAGATGCCTGGTACACGTGGACTTCCAATACGTGAGGCCAAAGTCGTTCTTGATGTTTGTAGTCATCGTCTTGCACCATGCATGACCATCATACTGCTTACTCATCCCATGAAGGCCCCCTCCAAACTGTGGGGGGATACCCTCTAGAAGAGGCGGTAGTTCAAATATCTCGTCTCCATTGTAATGCGGTGGCAAACACTTCACACTTTTCAGATCTAGACTATCGACATCAATTTGTGACAACTCCGACATGGACCCCTTCCTGAGACCTGTTTTACGTACTTGCAAAAGAATACTCTGTATTCTTCTGGAGGTAGGATCAACTAGTGGCTTCCCAGTAGATACAGATTGGGACGTATCGGACCTAGAATATGGTGAAATAGACATATTGGGAAGTAATGGCTCGTGACAATTGGTGAGATTTCTAGAGTTACCTACGTTGAGATCAGTGACATCTTCTTCCTCTGTGTCGCTAAGAATATGGACGACTAGATTAAAGCTCGTGCCCAAACCAGGCACGAGTATTGTATCTCCAAAATCGTCTGAAGAAGTCGTGACGGCAGTAGATGCATGACCAGACATCTCAGCATCTAAGATACCGTACACTTTGAACGAACCAGAACATAAATTCCACACAAATCCTACCCATCACGATCTTTCACTTGATAAATGGATTGCATGTGAATTTCGGTACTATCAAATACTTCGTGTTTGACTTGAACCGTTCCACTCCTAAATCCGAAACGAAGACAGAGCAGAGACTCTGGAACAATGACAGTGCCACGTTCATCAACGGGCATGAGAAAAGGGATGCCCCCTCGGCATGATGAAAGAGACGCCATCTACAAAGACTCTCAAAGAAGGTTTAGTAACTTTGCGATATGATCTGAGGTTGCACAAAGAGAAGGAGGAACTAATTGCGTCCACATTCAAATATGATGGTGCGTTACCCATTTTGCTGTGGGATAATAAATTCATAGTACACGTAGGATCCACATGGAGCCATTTTTCTGCCTTCTGAAAGGATACGACAAAATGTAATGAAAATCAAGCTTGCAGTAGTCCATAAATATATAAATATATTAAGCAATTTAATCGGGGCTCCTAGAAACGGAAGGGGTGCCCATTGTAATTATACCATGTCTGCCATCATTTTTCACTAATGATGTAGTGTATATCTAAAAAAATGGAGTTTGCGCCGGAGGGAGGAGTATAATGGAGAGAGTAACATTAATAGAGACAACAGTGTTGTCTCTATTCAAACTAAAGACTGTCAAGATCCGATATTTTAGAGAAATGAATTCCCTCCCCCCATCGAAGGTAGAAAGAGGGGTTATATATTGCACAACAGGCGTCCTTGCAGCTGTGACAACAAGTTTGTGGTTTTACCTGTGCGGTTTAGATGTATAGAGAGTGGAGACGGTTTAGGATTGAGTGTCGAGGATGACTAAGAATGCTAGACAGAGGAGAAGACCTACAAAGTTTTCAAATCCTAACAAGTACGCGCTCAGAAGAAACGTCGAGAGCAGCAAGCATTATTAGCGTCTCAGAATACAGAAGTAGTGGGCGTAGTACCAAGTCTGGAACTTAGGGATTTGACTACTATCCACAAAGGAGCTTCTTCATCCCGTTCAAGCGTTCATGTATTCTTTAACTGGTCTACCTCTGTTTTGCAAATTATATTACGTAGATCAGTTGAATGGTATTATTGAATGACTATGCTTCATCCAATATTGTGCAGGTCACCAGGCCTAGTAAAAATTATTGTGGCGAGAGAGTGGAAGAGGACTCTGGACAAGCAAATACAATGAGTCAATATCAGAGATCCAGTAGCTCGGATAGCGCATTGCAAAGGGGTAAGGGCGCTGACGACAGAGTTAAGGACTCTGAGTGTCGAAATATGAAGTCAACTATACCATCGCCTCAGGTACGCTTCGAACCATCTTCTCCACAAAACGTATGTGATTGTATAGTGATTAATGAGACACTATGTCTCCCGTGCTCTCATACTTTTCATCCTCATTTTTTACCGTGCCGAGAGAACCCTTGGAATCTGAGGGTTCCTCGAATGACAGGTCACCCCGTCCTTTTCCCTTTCTCTCCGTCGCTTCATCCGGAGGTAATCAGAAGCTGCCCGCCCGTGTGTAACGTGGTGAGGCCTCTGCATGGCTGTTTAGAAGCGATATCTATCCGTCGGGTGTCTCCTTTTTTTCCGTTTAGGTCATTGTGTTTTTATTTCTTCCTCAAGCTCGCTCTTCAGCTATCGCTTTTAGGGGTAGAGCATATGGCGCAGGTCTGCCGGTTTGTTTAGGCCATCGTGTTCTCCCAAACTCTGCTCGAGTTCAACGGTGGGAGGAAACATCACAGCCGTGGAGGTGGGCTCTACGTGCGCGTCGCCTTGCCAAGGTGAGTCTTTTTTTTTAAATTTATGAGTTGCTAGACGACCCTCGGATCCAAGGGTCCCTCAGATGTCTGGTTTTTTTTTTTCTTCCTGGATCTTGCTCTTAAGCTATCGGTTTTTCTCTTAGAGCTTGGATCTCTGGTCAGCCGGTTCATTAACGTCATCGTGTTCTCCGGTATTATTTGAGACTTCAATGGTGGGACTGAGCATGACAACCGTGGAGTCGGGCTGGACAAGAGGTAGGTTTTTTTTTTCTCACATGCTCCCTACTGAATTAAGTTGGTTGATGGCAGGCACCGCTGAGTCCAAAACGCTCACGGAGCGTTGGGGGCGGAATTATCATAAAAGGTGCGAGCATTAGCATGGATGAGGTATGTTGCATTGTTCCAAATGATAGAAATTGATGGCTCATGGGCTGTAAGGGTCTGATTGATGACGTTTTCATTTTGTACTACCATATTTCAGATGGCACATCATGATCAAGGGACCCTATCCAGTACTGAGGGTTTGGACCCGATAAATCAACTTGTGGAGGAAGAAACGAATGACTTGGAGGGTGACTCGAGGATGGAATCGACTGAGCAAGCGTAAAGGAAGTCCATTCGAGGGACAACATGTGATGTCCTACAGAGGTCAATTTTCCCTTCAATAGAAGAGCTCTTCATTCCACTGTGCCGCATGCTACCCATGACCGAGGTTTGTCTCCCATTGAAGAGTGATGTTGAGAAGCTCAAGGCGGGGTTCGTGAAGGGATATCGACCCGGATCTGCCATCTTCTATGTAGCAGTCAAGAGTTTTTCATTGACTAAACAAGAGGTGCTCCCTTCCGAGCGAGCCAAGTACTTTGGCTAGAAGAGGACAACGTTGTCATAACGGACGGGTTGAGGTGATCGGACAGGACAACCGGACGGGCGGACGGTTCGAACGGATTGCCTCCAGTGCGCCCAATAATTTTTTGCAGGTAAGAAATTTTTACTGTGATGGACACGGCACATTCAGACGTGTCATGCCACGGTGGCGCTACAGCGGGGACGTCCCCGCCCCTCCCCACCCAATTTTAGAATCAACAACTTTGAATGGCCATATTTCACTCAAAAATAGTTCAAATTAAGCACATGAGATGTTTTTTGGCATCTACAAAAAAATTAGATGTCAAAACACACCTCAAACTCTTGATTTGGACTATTTTTGAGTGAGTTATGCCCATCCAAAGTTTTCTGATTCCAAAATTAGGCGGGGAAGGGACGGGGACGTTAGTGGCGGGGATGTGAGGGCGGGGACTCAACCCTTTGAAGGTAGTAGACGAACAAAGTTGGACAAACTCCATTTTGGCCTTGGCAAAGGCCTTCCTTCTTCCCATGCGTTGAAGAACTATATTTATATTGTAAATTCAATTTTCCTTCCAACTTCTAGGGAATGACATAATTGCCGTGATGATTGAGGAATGCCTAGATCTTGTCGGAACCAAATACAGCGTCTCTTTGCTTTAAATGGTTCCATTGGACTTGCAAAGATGAAGAAGAAAAAGAAGAAGAAGAAGAAGAAGAACTACAATTTATAATGGGACCGGCGTGAATGTAGTGTTTGTTCATTTTCTTCACTAAGCATATAGCCACGGGACATAGGCTAGTGTGTATAGAACTACTTCCCCCTCTCGAGGATAAACACTTTTCTACTCTAAGTGCTTCCCTACACTAATTGCATTAGAGACAACCGACATGTGATCTCCCCCAAGGACTTTGTGGGTTGCTATACAACAAGGCCGTGGGACCCCCCACCATAATTGGGTGGACTATGGTGGTACTTGAATTAGAATGTTGTATTACGCTGTAAACAACAAATTCTTTTTGACATTTTCAAAGAAGGTAATATTCTTTGCACAAGTGAAACCTCCTTTGTTATCGACGGACAAATATCATTGAGCAATGTAGTTTAGAGGTAAAGACGTGTTTTTAAATGACTCATCTTAAGGTCATATTCAAATTTATGAAGCATAATGTCGAATCATCCAATGTCCATATAGCCCTTGTGTAACAACCCTTTAACTTTACTTTACAAGGAATTACGCAACTTAATTTTACAAAGGAATTATTTAAACATGCAATGAGAGGAAAATATATAAATTTTCAAACATAAGGGGTAGTGTAAGCTTCTAACGATGGAGGAAATGTACAAGTTACCCAACAATAAAATGTTGCATGAGTGCCTCACAATAAATTAGGAATGTACCACTTTTAAAAAAACATATTGTTTATTCCAACCCTTTAACCCTCCCATTCATTCATCCATAGACTTTCATAAAAATACCCCCTTTTCATCCATTAAGAAATAGTG
Source organism: Bryoerythrophyllum caledonicum (assembly GCA_963971425.1). NCBI lineage: Eukaryota > Viridiplantae > Streptophyta > Bryopsida > Pottiales > Pottiaceae > Bryoerythrophyllum > Bryoerythrophyllum caledonicum. The sequence continues at coordinate 2,335,835 of OZ020518.1, read as the reverse complement.
AGAACCTAAATCAATAGAATCTACCATTCAAATTTTGTACCTATTTTTTCCATGATATTTTGTATGTACCAATTACATAGTTCTTTGACATTATATCTAATTATATATTACTTATAACCAATTTCACACTTTTAAAGCAATGTATGTTACATGTACTTTCTTCATAAAATTTATCCTAAGTGAATATATTTGCCCCTATTTTTTTATCATATGTAGTTTCTACAATTTTTGCCCTCGAGATTACTTTTTTTTCCCAACTTCCCCAAAATGTGTAAACGTGTTTTATTTGGGTTAAAATGTGTTTTACAACAAAGAAAATACTTTGTTTTTGGAATCTTAGAAGAAGGTAATACTCTTTATATATGAGTATACTACAATTGAATCCAATGTTAAGAAGGGGCATGGGAAGATAAACAAAAAGGTTAAGAAACATATAAATAGTTTGCACGTGTTAGAGAACTAAAAGTGAAACCATTTAACACCGATGTAAAAATAAATTCTCTATGTTCCAAATATAATACATATATGAAGAGCAACAAATATTGAAAAGGAAATGTAATAGTTTCCATTTGAACATAAAGAAATTGACATTCCCAATTTATAAATACGGCATATATATATTACAAAACATCGTCAAAATTATATTTATTTAGGAAAAGAATTTCATGCAAACCATACAAAGTTCTATCGTTATTGTATATAGACATGAGTTCAAGAGAGAAGTTAATAGTTATGTTCTATATTGCTAGAAATTTTGCTAGAGCTTCTATTCACATTTATATTTTTTGTACATCTATATGTAAAATAAAAAACATTTGGTCATGTGTCTCTCCCCTACATCCATTGCTTTTACAATAGACATGTTTAATGTGACCTTTTGAAGGTGTCATCCTTAGAAGCAAAGCCTTTTGGAGTTTCATCTAACCTTGGCAAAGTTTAATCAATTTAAAGTTAAATTGACACCATTTGGTAAGAAGTCTTGTGAAGCAACCACTTTGACTTTGGAATATTGTGGCCTTTAGAGGATGCTTTTGAATGCACCATCTTTCTCTCGGGTTGAATTAGGTGATAAATAATCATAACCCCAACAATTTAAAAATATTTATTTCAACCACCCTATGTTTATGAAGAGTAATTAGTGAATTGTTCCAAAAGGGTTGTTACACAAGAGATATATGGACATTGGATGATTCGACATTATGCTTCATAAATTTGAATATGACCTTAAGATGAGTCATTTAAAAACACGTCTTTACCTCTAAACTACATTGCTCAATGATATTTGTCCGTCGATAACAAAGGAGGTTTCACTTGTGCAAAGAATATTACCTTCTTTGAAAATGTCAAAAAGAATTTGTTGTTTACAGCGTAATACAACATTCTAATTCAAGTACCACCATAGTCCACCCAATTATGGTGGGGGGTCCCACGGCCTTGTTGTATAGCAACCCACAAAGTCCTTGGGGGAGATCACATGTCGGTTGTCTCTAATGCAATTAGTGTAGGGAAGCACTTAGAGTAGAAAAGTGTTTATCCTCGAGAGGGGGAAGTAGTTCTATACACACTAGCCTATGTCCCGTGGCTATATGCTTAGTGAAGAAAATGAACAAACACTACATTCACGCCGGTCCCATTATAAATTGTAGTTCTTCTTCTTCTTCTTCTTCTTCTTCTTCTTCTTCTTCTTCTTCTTCTTCATCTTTGCAAGTCCAATGGAACCATTTAAAGCAAAGAGACGCTATATTTGGTTCCGACAAGATCTAGGCATTCCTCAATCATCACGGCAATTATGTCATTCCCTAGAAGTTGGAAGGAAAATTAAATTTACAATATAAATATAGTTCTTCAACGCATGGGAAGAAGGAAGGCCTTTGCCAAGGCCAAAATGGAGTTTGTCCAACTTTGTTTGTCTACTACCTTCAAAGGGTTGAGTCCCTGCCCTCACGTCCCCGCCACTAGCATCCCCGTCCCTTCCTTGCCTAATTTTGAAATCAGAAAACTTTGGATGGGCATAACTCACTCAAAAATAGTCCAAATCAAGAGTTTGAGGTGTGTTTTGACATCTAAATTTTTTGTAGATGCCAAAAAACATCCCATACGCTTAATTATGACTATTTTTAGTGAGATATGGCCATTCAAAGTTGCTAATTCCAAAATTGGGCGGAAATGGACGGGGACGTCTCCACCCCTGCCATTGAGGAGCGGGGACATCCCTGCCCCTATCATTTAGAGAAGGGGATGTCCCCGCCCCTTCCCAGCCTAATTTTGGAATTAGAAAGTTTGGATGGGCATAACTTACTCAAAAATGGCCCAAATCAAGCATTTGAGGTGTGTTTTGACATCTAAATTTTTTGTAGATGCCAAAAAACATCTCATATGCTTAATTTGGACTATTTTTGAGTGAGATATGGCCATTCAAAGTTGCTGATGCTAAAATTGGGCGGGGAAGGGCGGGGACGTCCTCGTGCCCAATATATCATTTTATATAGTCAACTATCTTTTTTTAGTCTAAATCTTGCATGGCAGCACTTTAGTGCATACGTGGTTGCCACGTTGCCTGTTTTTTACCTTGCGGGTAAGTCAACCCTATGTTGACTATATCGGACAGGCGCAAGCTCTACCGGACGGGCGAACCGGATGTTTGTCCAATATATCAACCCTGGAGGAGGATCGCAAGTTTGAGACAATGTTGCAGGGTCGGCCAGAATTGCAGTTGTTCTCCAACAAGTATTTTTTTGTCTGGGATGGCAACCACCGCTACATTGCGCGGGTGGAGGTGATATCCCAGATGCACTCTCGAGACTTCATCTTCCATTCACTGGTGAGGGTAGTAGTTCTAGAGCCATGTTTGGCAAACCGCCATATTCTTCTCAACGCCATGACTAATCTTAACAAGTAAACTTTATCCCTTCTTCATTTTGTCAATAATATTTCTGCAATGAGCATTGTCATCGTTGCCATGGTCATATCAGGTGGTTCAAATAGATAATGTACATGCACGTATCTAAATATTGGTTCTTGCATCTTAAGCAGAAAGAGGCCAATAACGTCGGGCTGCATTTATCACATGAGCTGAAGAGGGTCCAACATTTTGGATTGTTGGACTTCAAGCAATTGAAGGGCTTGATTAGTGAAGACAATTACGAAGCAAACGTGCACGAGTGGGGGAAGAAGGCAACAAAAAAATGGTATCACATGACGTATGATGCATTTCAGAAGCTCATATTTGAGGTAAGCATGTTTGTGCACAACTGAAATTTAACTATTGTTGTTGCCTAATTCAGTAATCATTTCTGTTCTTTATCTATTACTGACGAATGTTGGTTTGTAGCGGGAGATTATTGCTGTCCAAGAAGAGTGCATACGGAATTTCAAGGATAGCCTTGTCAGAGGCGTTGGTGTTGATCGCGTTGGAAGTCCAGCAGAGTTGGTGAGACTTTGCACCGATGTCGTCCAGAAGAAGAAGATTGTTTGTCAGACTACATTCACACGGATGTTGGCAATTGCAAATCCTGCGAACGGTGAGGAATTCTTTAAGCAGGTATGTAAATTTCATATTTGATGGTGTCTGATTAAGTACTTTCCATATAGTTTCATTTTGATTCAATGTTGAACCATAAATGACTCCAACTATATGTGCCCCTACTTCAGGTGATGCGTCATTTCGATATTTATCAGACCAAGCAAGAGATGACACTCGAGAAGCTCCAACTCTTCTACATGGCAAAGGTGGCTGGGAAGTTCAAGGGACGATAGTGCAAATGGTGGAACATGAGCAAGGACAGCAGGGCGGAGTATAATTCCCCCAAATCGCCACCTTTAGACACAAGTCTCCAGGGATGGATCAATACTGCTGCCTTCTTGGCTGAGGTGAGTCTTTCAAATCCCAATTGTCTATTGAATCTTAGTCATCATATTTTTGGTGATTTCGTCTAAGAGATTGTACTATATGATATATTTGGAGGAGGAAATCGAGAAGAAATTCTCCGAGCTTGTTGAAGAGGAGAACGTCGTATTGAAGAATGATGGGCTCTCTAATCCCATCCAAGACATTGGTTCTTGGATGGAGGCCTGGAGCATCATGCTGTGGGCGAAGGCTTTCAAAGACCACCTTGGGAGGAAAGGTATCTTCTCCAAGTTGGAGGAGTTTCTAAAGCATGAGGGATGTGAGAAGACCATGAAGCGGGTGGTGCTTCAGTACTTCTGGAGGGAGCTTGTCGCTAAAGGAGTCTTCCTACCAAGTCAAATACCAATCCGCTTCAAGAAGTGGACGGACCCTACTTCACCAAACTACATCTTCACTGAGCAGCAGAGGCAACGCACTACGGGAAATCGGCTTATAAATGACTACAGCACATATGACTAGCCAGAAAACAATTACTATAGAATTACTCAGGATCTGCAGACGCTGTCCGGATCTAGCTAGTTAACTGCCCTAGTCATTTTACAGTAATGTAAGTTTTTGCGGGCAGAGAGGTGATGAAAACCATGTGATGGCCAACATCGTTCATATCGTCATCCCAATGTTTTCATCCATACTTCATCCGCTAGTGTTGACGTGGCAAGAAGGTGACTGACTAGGATTGTGCCTTAGTGATTCATTAGTGATACGTTTGAAAAGAATTACTCTCTGACTAGAAAATGACTAGCTAAAGTAATATATGTTAGAACTCAAAAATAACTCATGGGTGTTTTTAGAAAATTGTTGACGTAGATGGATGTCTACTTTAGTTGGACATTGCTGATGTGGCAAATAGGTGATGACTTGGATTGTATTCCAGTAATTCCTTAGTAATACATTTGGCATAAATCACTGCGTCACTAAAATATTACTTGGTGCAGTAATATATTTTATAACTAAAAAATAACTCGGGGATACTTTTTAGAATGTTGCTGACGTAGATGGATGTCTACTTCTATTTGACATTGTTGATGTGGAAGTAGGTGGTGACTTGGATTGTGTTTCAGTAAATCTTTAGTGATACCCTTCAGACAAATTATTGCATCACCGGGAAATAACTCGGCAGAGTAATATATTCCATAACCGAAAAATGACTAGTGGATAATTTTTTATAACTTCCAATCAAATCTAGGGTTTGGCGCTGGTACTTCCTCTCGGCGGTAGTACTCTAACCCCCGCATGCCGTGTATCTCGAATCGGTGAATCTGGAAGAGGTGGATTTCGGAGGTGCATTACGAGGAGACCGCACGTTGGAGAGCAAGCGACGCGTGCTAGGTTGAGAGGTGGATTATCTGTGCGATTGAGGTTGGATTATGAGTCTTGAGGTGAGTATCTGGAGAGGATTGTGAGTTTTGGTGAATGGGTTGGAATTCGGTTGTTGATTGGTATGAAAGCTCTGGTGTAGTTGTTTTTTCATATTGAATGTACGAATGGGGTTGATGTCGTAGCATTTGTTGGCAAGTATTCACACCTGAACACAAAGATATCCTAAGGTATTCCTTTCCATAGAGAATCACCGAGAACTACAATGACTAACAACAGTCCTAAAACTATACAATGCTAAACATACTACAATAGATGCATAATAAGAAAGAAAAGAAAGGTTAGACCGTACGGTTTAGTCTTATCTACAACATCCCTTCCTCTTTACCGTAAGGGAAGGGCTTTCCTCCCACGGCGGATACCCACGGCGGAAACCCACAGCGGACACCCACGACGGATACCTACGGCGGAAACCCACGGCGGAAACCTACGGCGGAAACCCACGGCGGACACCCACGGCAGACATCCACGGCGGAAACCCACGGCGGACACCCACGGCGGATACCCACGGCGGAAACCCACGGCGGATACCCACGGCGGAAATCCACGGCGGACACTCACGGCGGACACCCACGTAGTCCTTGGGGAGGAGCAACTATACACCTATGTACACTATGGACATCCGGAGATTGTAAGCATCCGGAGGAGGTATATTACCACGGACGATTGTTCCGTGGACTCGTAGAGATTTTGGGTTTTGACACAAGTAACGACTATCCTTCCTTCCTCCTTCTCTGTTGACTCCTACTTCTAACTTGGGATGGTTGTGGTTTCACTGTATTTTCCCCGTTAGGGGGGGTTAGGCCCTTGGCCTCTAGGACTTGTGTAATTCTCGTGGCGGCCACGTAGTTTTACCTGCCTACCATCTGAATTAGTAGTCCTTCCTTTACCTCGAAATGACTAAAAGAGCTTTGTCTAGGGGGTCCGCATAGACATCCGTACAAGGGACCATTGACTCTACTCCTTTCCTTCAGGGAACGACGTCCTTCCTTCCTTACCTCCAATAGACATCCGCACAAAGGAGGTTTAGTTAGTTTCCTTCCTTCTCTCAAGGTAATCCGAGCTGATAGAATAGGTCCCAGTTATAACCGCATAGACATCCGCACAAGGGATCAAACCGGGTCCTATTCAGCTCTTAACACATGGTTTTCGGTTCAGTCCTCACCAATAGACATCCGCACAAAGGCAAAGGCTGAAACTAGACTCAATGTTTTAAGGTATGGTAATGCTCCTTATCACTCAACCATCCGACCAAAAGTTAGTGTAGCAGGAATCTAACTACGCCCTCACAACCGGCTACATCCGCCACCGATAGGTCACACAAGGCGCACCGAGACTCCTCCCTCACCGGTCACTCCCCCCTTGTCCTTCCTTGAACACTCACAATCTCACTTGTTATTCCCATCCACCCGGACTAACTCTACTTGATGGAACAAGGAAACAATCGTATGTGTCAGAGTTAGAGTCACGTCCGCCTAACCCCCTAACCATCTCACCTGTTATTCCCATCCACACAACTAACTCTACTTGATGGAACAAGGAAATGATGACTTCGAAGGTTAGTACAGACTTTGAGGAGTGGACTACTTGAAATGGCACTCACAATCATGTGTGCAATCCGAGCTCTCCAACCGTCGAAGGTTTTTTGAGAGCGTAGGTTTAGAATTAAAACTGAAAGCAAATACACACAACAAGTAGTGAAGAGAGGTGCCAAGAGGCTCCCCACTTACACTGCAACAAACACATACTAACGTCCAAAGCAAGAGATGCCATCTAACTAAACATGGTGGCATTAACTACCCTTGACGGCGCAGCCGTCATCCCATCAACTCAACACGCCAAGTCAAAAGGCATCTAAACACAACTCCCAAGGCAAACCAAATCAAAATCCAAAGTCAAACCGAGGCCTAGTCCGCGAATGAATAGTGACCTATAACTAAGATACTGACCCTACTGCCGAGTCAACTCCTCAAGTCTTCTCTTTTCCTCCTTCCTCAAATTGGTCGAGCCTCCTCCTTGTCGTGGAAATCCATACACCTCCTGCCACCTCCCCATGGTCCACCTATCTGGGCACGCCCGGATGCTATCTCTTCTCCGGTTGAGGTGATGAGTTCCACCGCATCTCCTGACTCCACCTCGCTCGGGTTCTCCCTTGTACGAGAGGTCCGCCTCGTGCTTCCGCCATCCTCCCGTTGTCTTGCTTCTCGGGAGATCCGCCTCGTGCTTCCGCCGTCTTGGGCTGGGGTGAGTCGGAGAGGTCCGCCTCGTGCTTCCGCCGTCCTCCTGCAACGGTGCTCGCACACAGTCCGCCCTCGTGGTTCGCCTCACGCTTCCATCGTCTTAGGTTGGGGAGAGTCGGAGAGGTCCGCCTCGTGCTTCCGCCGTCCTCCCGCAACGGTGCTCGCACACAGTCCGCCCTCATGGTTCGCCTCACGCTTCCGTTGTCTTGGGCTAGAGTGAGTTGGAGAGGTCCGCCTCGGGCTTCCGCCGTCCTCCGATAGCGGTGCTCGCACACAATCCGCCCTCGTGGTTCGCCTCACGCTTCCGCCCTCTCGCACTGTGGTGAGTCGGAGAGGTCCGCCTCGTGCTTCCGCCGTCCTCCCGTAGTCTTGCTTCTCCGGAGATCCGCTTTCCATCGTCCTCCCACAGTCTTGCTCTCGGGAGATCCGCCTTCCGTCGTCCTCCCACAATCTTGCTCTCGGGAGATCCGCCTCACGCTTCCGCCACCCTAATGTAGCGGTGCTTGCACACAGTCCGCCCTCGTGTTTTGCCTCACGCTTCCGCCCTCTCGCACTGTGGTGAGTCGGAGAGGTCCGCCTCGTGCTTCCGCTGTCCTCCCATAGTCTTGCTTCTCGGGAGATCCACCTTCCGTCGTCCTCCCACAATCATGCTCTCGGGAGATCTGCCTCATGCTTCCGCCACCCTAATGTAGCTGTGCTTGCACACAATCCGCCTTCGTGTTTCGCCTCACACTTCTGCCCTCTCGCACTATGGTGAGTCGAAGAAGTCCGCCTCGTGCTTCCGCCGTCCCCCCGCAGCGGTGCTTGCACATAGTCCGCCCTCGTGGAGTCGTGGTCCACCTCGTGTTTCCGTCGTCTTGGGCTAAGAGTGTCGGAGAGGTCCGCCTTGTGCTCGTAGCCGGGGTCCGCCCTTGTGTTCGCAGCCGGGGTTCCGCCTCGCGCTCGCATCCGGGGTTCCGCCCTCAATCCGAGCTCCGAGTGTTTCCGAACCTTCTAGGCAGCGTTTCTTCCTTTTCCCGCGTCCAAACGGGACAATCGACCACTTTATTGATATCTCCTCGTTGCGTAGATGCCGATAGACTCCTTACTTGTCCCATTTGGATAAGTATCAAGGGAGTTATGCCTCTCCCAAGATTCGGGACTCCCGGGACAGCTTTTCGGGCTCACTTCCGGGCTCTTTTCCACCTCTTGTCCTTCCGGTCTAAGCTTGTCCTCTCCTTTCGGGTCCGGGCTTGTCTTCTCCTTCCCAATCATTGCTCATCCTCTCCTTTCAGGTCCGGGCTCGTCCTCTCCTTCCCGGTCCTCTCCTTTCCGGTCCAGGCTCGTCTTCTTCTTCCCGGTGGTGGTCCTTCTCCCTTCCCGATCGTTGCTCATCCCCTCCTTTCGGGTTTGGGCTCATCCTCTCCTTTCCGGTCCTCTCCTTCCCGGTCCGGGCTCGTCTTCTTCTTCCCGGTGGTGGTCCTCCTTCCTTCCCGGTCGTTGCTCATCCTCTCCTTTCTGGTCCGGGCTCATCCTCTCCTTCCCGGTCCTCTCCTTCCCAGTCCAGGCTCGTCTTCTTCTTCCCGGTGGTGGTCCTCTTCCCTTCCCGGTCGTTGTTCATCCTCTCCTTTCGGGTTCGGGCTCATCCTCTCCTTCCGGGTCCGCGCTTGTCCTCTCCTTTGCGGTGGTGGTCCTCCTCCCTTCTCGTGCTCCGGTGCTTGGGTTGCCTACTCGGATCTCCTCCTCGCGCTCCACTGCTTGTTCTTGTACCGGTCTGTAGCTTGGGTGGAGCTCGTGAGCAGCTTCCTGCTTGGGCTGCCTGCTCGGACCTCTTCCTCGCGCTTTGTTGGTGCTGGCCTCCAGGTTCGTGTTGATGTCGACCTCTGGGCTCCGTTGGTGCTATTTACTCTCTAGGTTCCAGCTCTATAAAAAGTACGGGCTTGGGCCGTAGAAGTTTCCTTCAGGCTTCACTTGTTATCTCCGGGTTCTTTCCCTCCGGGCTCCTCATACTCCACTCCATCTGTTGAGCTTCAAGTTGTTTTTCTCCAGCTCCTTGCGCTCCGCTCCAACTATTGAGCTTCGAGTTTTCCCCTCCCGGACTCTTTATTCCGCTCCAACTAGAATCGGGTCCTAGACTACTTTTTATCCACTCTAAGGTTTTTGAAATACCTTCTAACTTTCTTAACTCTAATCTACCTTAAAGGTTAATACTAGTCTAGGGCTAACTCCTATATCTATCCAACTAGTCATATTCAAGATCCCAAACTAACTAACTAACAAAATTTTAAAATTCGTGTTGCGACAGTTGAGCTTGAAGAGTTCAAGTTTTGTGAATGAATTAGTTGGGGAATGGGCTGTGAAGGGTGAAAAGGGCCTTGAAGAGAATCGAAACTGGGAAGCATTCATTCCAAAACTCAATTGGTTTGTTGCTTTTCAGTTTTGTTGCTTGTTTTTTTGAGAATGGGTGTTTGGATTGTTGCTTTTCAATTTTGTGTTTGAATTTGTTGCGCTGGGTTCCACAATTGGGTTGAGTTGGGGTTTTAGGTTTTGAGGAATAGCTGAGTTGCTGAGGTTTTAGGCTGATTTTTGTGATTTTTGAGGGTGAAGCGAGATGGAGTACGCGGAGCCAGAGGAGGGAGTGGTAATTTCTGGTGGATGAAATCAGTTTCTGTGGAATTCATCGTTCCAATATCTGTTCATTTCTAGTGATTCAAACCCATTATTTTTGTGAAGTGAAGTTGCTGAAATTTCTTGTGAGCCAAACCAATTTTTGATGAGGATCGATCGTGGTTCAACCTTTGAACAATGTTGGAGTTCGACATTACCCTGAGAAACCCTAGTATCAGCCCCATCAGCCTCAATTTTGCACTATTCATCTTGCACCAACCCGCTTAGTTTCTTACTATGATCTTGCGAGTGAGTGCAGGAATTTCGCCAATGATCTCGTGATTGAGTGTGTATGTTGGTGACATGATTTGTTCTTCAAGTTTATGTAGAGTGCGGGTTATCCGAGCTGATGAACAACCAAACAATCTGGTACCCGCCAGCCAACCCTCGCAATGTTGAGATTTGGACTTTGCCTCTGGACAGACTCGTCTCCGAGCTTCCGGTGAATATATGGTTCTTTGTAGATGATACACGTGGTTCATATTATGGATTACATATTCATACGCTTGCCGATGCTATCATGAAGAAGGTGATTTATAATTATTGGATCTGAATTAGGGTGATTCCAGAAATATCTCATGAAGAACCTAATTCCATGATTCAAGTCAGAACTATTCGCAGTTGTCTTGTGAAAGTCACTCATACTAGTATGTAGGAAAGGTAGAATTTTTGAGAATGGGTGTTTGGATTATTGCTTTTAAGCATAGTAATAGTTTTGTTACAGATTAGTGTTTGTTGTGTGATCTATGAGTGAATAGGTATTTATATCTTTGTATTTGAAGAGTTAATAAATAGTGATTGTGTAGTGATTGTATAGTGATTGTTTAGTGATTGTTTAGTGATTGTGTAGTGATTGTGTAGTGATTGTGCAGTGATTTTGCAGTGATTGTGTGGTGATTGTGTAGTGATTGTATAGTGATTGTGTAGTGATTGTGAATCGATTATGTAGTGATTGTCTAGTGCTTGTGCTGTAATTGTGCTGTGATTGCGTAGTGATTGTGTGGTGATTGTCTAGTTACTGTGTGGTGATCGGATAGTCATATCTTGGTAATTAGTTAGTTAACTATCATTAATGGATTAGTAATTTATTGATGGCAGAGGATGAGGATAAATCCTTTGAATGGCGTGGTGATGGGATTGGAGTTAGGGGTGCATTAGCGTCCAACCCCTTCATGGACACTATGGTGAGTACAATACAAGAAGTAATGATGAGGGCTATGAAGTGGCCACTGTAGGATCCAATTCCTCAACACCAAGACGATTTTCAACAACCTACGGCAAAGAAGCAGCAGAAGATTATAGTGGATTTTGTATTTGAGGGGCTTTTGTAGTCATTGCCCTAGTTACCATTTTGTTTATTTCAAAGTATTTCATGACCAAAACATCTTTGGTTTTATTTATGGTATTATAAAAGTGTTAAGTAATTGTATAGGGGTTATTTGCATAATTGTGGTAACCATATACTCTCTATGAAATAACTAATACATCTCTGAAATTATGACCAAGTATAACAATTTAATAACCACCACAATAATTGAGAAATTACTAAATAACACTGCGCAATGATTAAACAATGACTAGGTAGTATACATAAATAGCTACAGAATAACTACACACAAACCTCACAGCAACCGAATAATGACTAGAGTAGAAGTAGAATTAGTGCTTGCAATCTTAGTATAGGTAATTTATTACTATCACATTAACTAAGAAATTACTAAACTAACACTGCAAAATGACTCAATATAAACTGCATAATGACTAAACGTCATTGTCCAAGTCATTGTCCAGGTCAAGTGCCGCGTTTAATTCCACGTCACACAAAAATCCACATCATCATCCACCATAAATTCCATGTCATACTCAAATCCACGTTAGTAGCCAACTCATCAATGTTCGAGGATGATGGGCCACATAGGCAGATGGATGAGAAGTCCACGTGGCAAAAAGAATGACTACAGAAATCTATTACTCAAAACTATTACTATGCCCGAACTAAAATTTTTTTAGTCATTCCCTAGTAATACAGGTCATCTATGACTTAACAAGGACTAAAATCGCTAGTCATTGATGCCTCGATTTCCCGTAGTGACGCTTCTCTTGTCATCACTTGGTGCAGTGCCCTTGGTACTTGGAGTTGAAGAATTCCGATCCTACTCCGGGTGAAGAGCTTCAGCTTCGAAGGGACCGTGATTCCCTAGCCACTGGTGGAGATGGCGACATGCTTCCCTCTTCCGTCTCTGCGGTGGTTGAGCCAGTTGATGCTTCTCTCTTGGAGAAAGATCGTGCAAAGGCTGCGGAAAGGGCAACGAAGGTGGCGCTCAAGGCGGCGGAGAAGGAGGCTTTGAGGGTGGAGAATCTCAAAACAAAGACGTTGAAGAAGGAGACGAGGAAGAGGAACAAAGATTTGGCAGCATTGGTGGCAAAGGAGGGGCCTGAAAAGTTGTTTGCTCAGCTTGGAGGGGCAGCAGCGTTTGCTATTCAAGCTGCTATGGGATCGATGTAGGGCATTTTCCCTCGGGCAGCACTCGATCCTCGACCTATGTCACAAAGCCTTTGTAGACGGTCTACACAATTCCAGCGGTGGAGCATATGGAGTCTATAGTCGGAGTGGAGGTGATTTGTTATAGCGCTCTCAGCATTATGACTCTCTTTGATAGTATTGCTGAAGAAGATGACTTGTCATCTGTTTGGTCAGAGATGCGGTAGTTTATGAAGGTACATTCTGGGTCGCGGTTGCGACTTCACCGTCGAGAGCCTTGCGATGATGATTTGGTGGACATGATATTTTTTGATGTCCCAGAAGATTTGCCGGTCCCTAGAATTGAGGGCGGTGGTGCGGTGCCGGTTTGGAAAATACTTCCAACTCAACACTCTGATGGAGGTAAGCGAGAATCCCATTGGATTCACCGGTGTTTCGAGATGGCACATGCCTTGCTACGCGATGGGGCACCGCTCATCGTGTTCTTCCCAGACTCGAAGTTCATCTCTAACGAGCTTCATGCTTGGGCAGAGTGGGCAGATTTCTGTGAGGAGACAAAGTGGTTGGCCTTTAACAGTTTGTCTCTCTCGCACGAGGGCCATCCCGGGCGCACTCACAAGTGCTTCATGGTGAAGTGCTATGTGAGGAAGTTGGAGCCTTGGGTTCCTTTTTCATTCAATGATAGGATGGAATTGTTGCTGGAGGGGATTCAGTTGTCATCAGATGGTCACTTGACCAATCTTATCACACAGGAGACGCTGATGATGTGAGGATCCACCAACCAGCCATGGCGTGGAGCTCGAGAGAAGTCCTTCAACCTTATGGAGGCTCTTATTGACCTGCATACCCAGGAAGATGAAATCGTCCTCGATTTTACAGCATCCACTAGTAAGCGTTCTTCAGACTTCCTCTTCTATCATTGTTTATTTACCCTCAGTTGCTAACTTCTATTTACTTATTTTAATCGAATAGGTGCATCTATCAAGGCTTGTAAGGCTCTCAAGCGCCACATTCTCGCATTAGAAGAGGAGGCTGATTTGGTTGATGAGGTCTCCGCCCTTTAATTCCCAATACCATGGAAGTGGAGTCCGCAATTCTGCCACCGGTGCAAGAAGGCTCACGAAAACGCCCATTGGAGCTCGATGATGATGAGCCCGAGGTGAAGACCGCTCGCAAGAGAACTTGTAAGTAAGTTTAGGGTCTCCATATTTGTTGAATGAATTTGCGTTGTAGTTTACCGCGTTTGATAATATTCACTCGTTGACATCAACGTAATACTTGATCGATGCAGTCGGTCGACGTCGATGATGGCTTCACCATCAACATCTCAGACCAGGGTGTTATCGCGCTTGTCGAAGGAGATGAAGAGTCCGCCTCGCTCGTATCATATGAGTCCTTGGGATTGGGGCATCGCACATGCGATGGCTGCATTACCATCTCCTCCACCGATTTCACGAGTAGCCCAACGTAGGTCTGCAGCAGAGCAATTCATAGACGGAGAAGCGGTTGGTAGTGGTACGGATAGTAGTTCGCCTGATATTTATGAGGATAGCTCGGATGAGCTATCAGGGGAGAAAAATTGATTTATCCAATTGGTTGTTTTGTTTTTTAACAATGCGTGTTGATTTTTGACATCTTCATTACAGTTGTCTATCTATTGTGTTTTATCTAGGAATAACAATTCGTTTCTACATGTACTATGCCAACGTAATTACCATTTGTGTAATGTTAGTTCATTGAATGTTTTGAACCACGCAATTTTCACAATCTCAAACTATATTTATTAAACTACAAATACTTTCAAAGTATCCAACTTTTCCAATTCAGAGTAGTAAAACACCATGGATATCACTTAGGTATTAGATGGATATCACCCATGTATTAAAAGGATATAGTAGACTCCAATCAACGGCCATAAGTGTCCCTTTATATTTTTAGAGGAATTGTTACAATCCTAAACCTCAAAAATTTAGTCATCGCTATGTCCAAATATCTTGTCGTTGTTCATTGTTGCATGTTTTCATTTTAATGCCAAAACATTGTAAATATAATCCACGGTCATAGGTTTCCGTTTCAATTTTTTTTTTTAAATTGCAAAAAAAATCCAAAAAAATAGTGCTCACCACTCACTGCTCAAGGCTCACTGCTCACAAGATAGCATTCCTAGTTTGGGCATTGTTGTTCTTTTGTTTAGCGGCTATAATTTTTAAAAATTATGGATTTTTGAAAGATCTTGAAAATATGCTTCAACAATACTTTACATGCCCTCTAATTTAAGGAATTATACTTGCTAGGAGTGAAAATAGTACTAGCTAGATCTTTGAAACAATACTTGAAGCTTAACAAATGTATCCTACATCTAGACTCTAGTCCAATTACATTCAATTAAATTACTTTGTTATACAAATTAAGATTGTGTTGAAAACCAACAACTAGTATGCAATTTAATGCCAATTAAAAATGCATGGAAAACAAACCCTGAGAGCACCTCCACTGCAACCCGCTAAACTAGCAAAGATTGTTGGCCCAGTGTGGTTGCGGCAAGGAATTGGCCCATTTACTAGCCGGAGTGTGCAAATTAGTCAGATCGGAAAGGGGGGAGACTGAGAGGGCAACTTACCATTGGATGCCTAGATAATAGGGCCCATGTTGGTCCGGCAGACCTGCCGTGGCCACTCAACAGGGGCCACGAGACTTTTACTTGGTGTTTCTAAGACCCGCAATACATTTACTTGGTGTGTACTCAGAACCAAAGCAAGGCTCCCCTGTTTGTGCTAAGGAACCACCCCCAGCAGCCACCACTAAGGCCAGGGTCCACCCCTTGTTTGTCGGCCATGCGTAGGCGGGCTAGTGGGCGGGGTGGATTGTTTCCAGATCCATGAATTTGCTTGTATTGGAAAATAAAGGTATTGGTAACATATCAGTGCTTATACAACATGAGTGGGTCCGTGAAAGACAACAATATAGTTACACTCACCAATGGAATTGATCAATGGTTGACATGTTTCTGAATACACAAATCTCACCTTCTCCACCAAGTATCAACCTCTAGATTAAAAATTAAAAAAAGAAGATAAACCTTCAACAAAGCTACTACTTAGATTGTAAAATGAAAGATGGGGTAGTTTACCAAAATCAACACCCAACAACAACAAAACAGGACATTGGCAAACAAACCAATTCTGCTTAATCCTTAAATGTCAATCAAGAACTATATATATAGGCATATATTTTACTCTATAAAATACATAAAATGTATTATATTTTAGCAAGACTTACACCTTTGGATGGGAGATTCTTCAACTAACATCTTTCATTTGGAGGTCATTTCAATATTTGAACCTTAACAAGTTCAAATACGACTTTATACGTGTAGAATATTGTGGGCTAGTTATGACATTCAAGGGTTAATCTTACGTATGTGCATACCACATTAAAACCATAGTTTCTGAACACAAAATCTCATCCCAACCTCACAATCAGCGATAAATCACCCAAATCCAGAAATAATTAGGGCAAGGAAACATACAGGCAGGACAGGAGCCTCAGGCGGATGAAAATCAAATTTACTTAGGATCTTGCAAGCTGATTGCAACATCGACCCACCTTACCACACATTACTTCCAACATAAATTCTAAACTCCAAACAAACATAACCGATGAAGTATATTGACATGGCGAGTTCATGTTAACAGAGAAACCTGAACTCCATCAACATCTGCCAACACAGTACACATCCAACACGAGTTCAAAGTATCCGACACAAACACAATTGATGAATTTCTACGGACATGATGAGATCATATTAACTGGCCAGAACATGAACTATAACACCACATGGTAAGTCAACTCACCTTTGGCATGTGTTGCACATATGGCCAAGCATAGGAAATGGAGATGAAGATGGTGGGTGGCGGTGAATATCTTGAAGTCTAAAGCCTTGCCATAGGAATGTTTTGGTTAAAGAAGAGATGTGCTTTCTCTGAAAGGGTATGTGAGTTGTGAATACAAACGGACATCCTCACATATGTGTCATACAGAAATAGTGACCTGTATGTGGAGGATGACTTCCTGCTTTACCTTGACAAAATGGTGTTCAAGCTCTTCTTGGGGGCGTTCATGGGGATAATGGGGAGTGGAAATTGAGGAGCCGGTGCTGGCGCTGCTGTGGGAGGAGAGCACAGTTTTGCCATTGGTCGGGGAGGGTAGGTTGGATCTTGGTGTGGAGAAGATCCAAGCGGCGGGCAGGACGCGAGGACAGCACTTGTCACAGATCAGTCTCAAGACGTTGCAGTTGTGACGGTGAAGAATATGCATGAAATCGTGCATTCTTTCATTGCGCAGAGCAAACCGCAGAGTCTCGAAACCGTCGATTCACTCCAATAAATATCATTAATTAGGAAGGTAAAGTACTGAATTGTAAAAAAAAAAACATTGTTTGACACTCTTCACTTACCAGGGATACTTGATGCTACTTTGAATGGCTTGGACCTAATAAACAATCACAGAGAGGGCTACTTCTAATCACTCATTTCTTCATTTCTCAGGACGGACCGGGAACGTCTACCAGTCACTAACACTTGGAGCATAAGTTGACATAGTCGTGGATGTTTGGATTGGATCAGGATTCTCTTCGCAGGCAATGGCGTGGCTTGTTGAATTCGGGGTGGCCATGACCTTAAACGCCTTCAATAAATGCCCCTCTGACATGGTAGATCCCGTGCTTTGAGCCAGAATCTGGGCATTCTGAATGATGTTTCTAATCACACGTCCATTGAACTGTTTAATCACACGTCCATTGAACTGTTTAGATAGCACTGCATCCCAAAACTCTTCAGATGGATGCTGGAAGCCAATTCGGTTCAGGAAATTGATCCACAGTTGTTTGCGGTCATGAATGTTGAACTCTTCGTATTTGACAATCAGTGACATCCTTGAGTGAATTGCAGGCTCAATGAACTCCATCATGTTTGTTGTGAGGAAGAGAATTCCTGTATAATATTCTAAGACGCGCAGGAAGACCCCGGTCATTGCGTTAGGCTCGGTAACATTTGAGCTGAGAGGTGAGTATTTCCTGGAAGCCAAAAAAACATCCGCCTCATCCAACACCAGGATGGCCCGCCAGGAAGCTGCAATTTCAAACGTTCTGTGCAGATCTGTTTCCAAATCCTCGTTGAAGCGTATGGAACCCACACTGAGCGGCCATAGAGGACACTCCAGTTTCTCTGCCAGAGATTCCACTGTCAAAGTTTTTCCAGTTCCCGGTGCACCATGCAGAAGAACTATGCATCCTTTCCCTTTGTTGGGAAGAGGGTCGACATTGGTTAGAGAGTTCTCACTGGCTTGGGGATGCTTGATGTAATGCTTAGTCAGAGCGACCAGAATGCATTTGATATCTTCGTTCATCACCAACGTATCAAATGCTGTCGACATAAACTGTATGTTGCTGAATCTGTCAATCACGAAGCATCCCCACATCCTTCTTGAAAAAGAATATCCATACACTACCGCCGGTGCATACTTCAAAAGAGGGTCGAATTCATCCATCACAGACACTATTGGTTGTGGTGGACTGATAATGGAGGTGGATGTTATCCTTCCTGATGACTCCGAGTCCGTATCGTCCTTATTCATCTCCATCCATACTCTTTGATCGATCATTACACGGTCATCAATATCAGTCTCCTCTGACCTGCCTCGACCGCCCCATCTTCTGAACCTCACTCCAGACGAGCTAGAACCTCGGTATAACCGACCTTGGTAGTGCATAAATCTTCGTTCGTATTTCAAAGCCAAATCAAAATATCTCCTCCCTCTAGTAAGGAAGAACTCCTCTGCTATGGAAGGACTGGCTTTGAATTGAAGTGGACAAACCTTCAGCTTGCGGATTTCTACCTCTTCTAGAAAGGGTGAAATTGTACGAGTGACCGTCTTCACGGCGTAGCTCATGCTTTCAGAGTCGAAGTCATAAGCTTCCATCTCAACATTGAAGCCATACCTTTCTTCCTCAGCATGTCTAGTACGGTCGGATAGATCGTATTCGGTTGAAACAACCTTACCACATAATTCTTGGTTTGAAATACTGCAATAATATACGACGTCTGCTTTAGGCCAAATCAAGGTCCATAACATGTCTAAGGAAGCAACACCAGCATCCTTCATCCGTTCATATTGTGTGATAATCTCTGCGTACTCTTTTCTCAAGAAACGAATCAGGTGAAACATGTCAAGGCACTCTCCTTCATTCTCATCGTGGTTTAATGTCAAGAGAGCATCTGATTCCTTCTCCAAATCTTGCCTGATGTATGACACCAATAAATACTTGGCCTTGATTTCTTCAAACTTTTCATATAGCTGTACCTTGTCAGGTAATAATTTTTTTGTCACAGCTTGAAGATGCTTGGAGTACAATTTAACAGATGTGTTTTCTGGAATAAAATGAACTGGAAAGATATAGTTCCTCTCCCTCTTTTCGATACCAGAGGATCTGTATCTTAGTACTGTGAAAGGATCCATGAAACCATGCAACTCTTCGTCTTTCTGATATTCTGAATCTGGATCAACCCTCCTGGTACTGGTATCATCTCTTTCAAAACATGTCCACTTCCAATCCCTACTTCTTGTAGAAAGATCTGGAATGGATAATATCAGGCAATGCGTCAGTAAAGATTTAAAAAAAAAAAAAAAACTTACGATGATACAACCAACATCAACAATTGATAGTACACCAAGGCAGTAAATCAGCTCTATTCTTGTAGCATGTGCAACTTAGCGTACCATCAGCTGCTGAAGAATGCGGCAGTTTTCCTTGTCCATCCAGACTTCTTTTGGGAGCATGTAGCAATTGTTCCTGCGTATCAATCCCGTTGGAGGAATCAACTTCCCTTTCTGGATCATGGATTCTTTTCGGATCACATCCACTTATTAGATTAACATTTCCTTTATGTTGAGGACCTCCAAAGATTACTCTGCCGTCATCAAGGTATTTGGCACCCCTACGAAAACCTGCAGGCATTTCAAAAGGAAATACAATTTCTAGAATCAGCACAAGATACGTAATATTTGTGTTAACATTTCCACAACCTTAACGGTGAGCACTATTATATAAAAATTGGATAGATTGTAGCTGAAATCAATAATTCCTTCTTAGGAATCGCAAAAGGTGTCCAATGCAGGCCCGGTTTGAGCAGAGATTTCTATCGTTCATGAATCTTCAGTTATTCACACAAATGAGGGTTCCTAATGGTGGAGAGAATTCATGACAAACTAGATCCACTTACAATAACCATTGCGCATAAAAAAAGCGGGGGCGCTAAGAATATCTGGGAGCACTTGGACACTCAAAATTGCAAGCTTGAGCAGCTCCACAAAATTTTCGATAGAATCCTCCAAACTGTGTTGTACCAAGTCTATGTTAGACATAATAGAGCTACTCGTATGCTTTACTAGACATTGAGAAGAAGAGTGGGAAAATGTTCATAGAATTCCAAGTATATAGATGGACTTAACAAATAACTCTGAAATTAGCATGCAAACAACTTGCAAAGTTAAGATCCCCAAATATGCAACGTGTTACGTGAATGCCAGTAGGGCAGAAATAGGAAAATAACAAACAAGCCAGGTGTAATGGTTCACTCCTTAGAAACTCTGATTCATACTAATTATTAAACAAGCAAAAGCTAGATGTTGAAAGTAGACGTACCTTGGGGGCAGTAGCTGAATGGTGTAAACTAGTAAGGTAAGAGCAGGATACAGAAGCCACGCTTGGTGGAGGTGATCCACCACCAAATTGTGGAGTGATGCTAAATGGTCCCAGGCTTGGCTTGCCAGAAACAGAACCAGAATGAATGTTGGCACCCAGTTGCGGATAACTACAAACACAATGATAATATCAAGCCACATGTTACAACTTACATATATCCTCCAAGACTTCGAGGCACCCACAAGATAAAATATGGTTACATGACAGGTTAAAATGAAGTGTGTA
The DNA here is from genome assembly GCA_963971425.1 of Bryoerythrophyllum caledonicum. Taxonomy (NCBI): domain Eukaryota; kingdom Viridiplantae; phylum Streptophyta; class Bryopsida; order Pottiales; family Pottiaceae; genus Bryoerythrophyllum; species Bryoerythrophyllum caledonicum. The sequence continues at coordinate 2,315,196 of OZ020518.1, read as the reverse complement.
CTGAAACAAGACACTCACCCGTTCTCAAGGTAATATTTTGGATAGAAGCAACTTCACTTCGCACAGTAACATCACGATTATCTATGCGCATTGTCTTGCTGGCACATATTTTAACCTGATCAAGGTTTACTGGTGGCAACAGGTTAGTGCATCTCCACACCTCAATTCTCCTTTCTGGGGCCTGCACAGTTTCCATGCACATGGTAAAATATTGTACATGTGGAAGTACTAGAAACCACAGTGCCATTCAAACATCCAAAAGTGTGTATCTTCTACAACATTGAGTATGAATTCAGGAATGAAATGTCTACCTTACAATAATCTAATGTGTCAACTGTAGAGTGCAATTTGTAGAAATTTATTGTAGAGGTGTGTCACTGAAAGAAAATCCTTACAAAATTGTTGTTGATCTGGTCTTGCTTTGTGCACGTTAATATCATGTAACCATCAAAAGTTGCTGCCCTGATCTCAGCTCCTTCCAGATGTTTTCCTCGAATTGTCAACACCCCTGTAACAAAAAAACATCGTGGCATGTCATTTTACTGGTCTGAAAGACGAAGAACTTGTCAAGAGCTCAAAACATGCTACATAGTACAAAATTTCTAATAAAGGCACCCCGACTTCCGATGAAGTGTCTAAGAACGATACCTGCTGAATAATCTGCTTGCAAAACAGTTGGCACTTCAACATCCCTCAAACTCAGCAGCACGGGTTCTTCAGGACTACCTACAACATGTTTCAATAACCTCTGAGTTGTTAGTCAACAGCACTAAGCATGGAATCCAACGAAACAAATTTGCAGAATTGTAAACTCAGCCTCTAGATATACAGGATAAAAACAGGGTGGGATCGACACATACCACCGCCGCAGTACAAGAAAGACCCGCCGATCTGGAGTGTGAAGTCGTTGTCCAGTTTCATGCCTTCCACTGCAAGCTCGCGGAGAGCAACTAGGTTCTTGTCAGTTGCAGGCACCATGGCCTGCAAAATCCGGGAGGAATAGATGTCGTGGCCACACGAGACTCCCACTTTTTCTTTCACAAGAGGCTTGAATAAATTTCCCGCCTGGCCCTTTTCAGTACTTGCTTCAGAGTCTGGAAAGAAAAAAATGACTGGAATGTCTTGAATGTCGATCACAACGTTGTCACAGCCCACCAGTGGCTCAGCAACTGTCCTGGCAATCTGCGGCGTAGAGGTCTGAGGAGCTGACGTTGAATCTGGAGCATGATCATAGATAAAGCCATTCCGTCTCTTTGGCAGAATCTGGCATTGATCTGTAATTGGCGTAGCTGTAGAACTCAGGGACGCGCTTGCACGGTCTGCACTCGCGGCCTGCGACAATAGTCGTCTGCTGAAACTGTCGCTGCGAAAGTATTCCAGGAGCTTATTCTGGCTCTCCGAGTCACGGTCGAACGACTGCTGGGCTTGGAGATCTGTCAACGCGATTTCTTTCTCCCTGGCTTTCCGGAAACAACGCAGTGCAAGAGACGTACAGAGCAGAAGAAATAACCGGACAAAGATGTCGGCCAGTACGTTCAAGCAGAAGCCACCGTAAGCGTGGTCCAGGAAGAAAGTGTCCATCCACTTCTTCACCGACTCTCCGGGAGCGGGCACGTCCAGCAGCACCCTCGTGCGCGCCACATCCACCTTCGACGCTCCAGTGTCCAACTGAGAGTCACCCCCCATGGCTGCGAAATCTGTCCTCGAACTGATCTACACTAGTTCAACTTTGAGCCAGTTTCTATCAGTGGCCTCTCGTAAGAATGGACATCACCTTACAGATCACAATGCGTTCTCTTCCACAGGACGAGCCTAAGCTTGGTTATAATCCTGTTCATCTGAGAAATATCTTGGCATGAACTAGGAAGAATGAGTCCAAGCCTCGAACTGAGCATGTACTCACAGTCAATATTATATAAAAGATGCGACCATTATATGAAGACCTGGAGTCAAGTCCGAACGGATCTCTATACTTTGGTGGTACAGTCGGCTCTCTATAAATGTTACCTCTATAAGTGTTAGAATAGCATAAGTGTTACTGAAAATCTCGCTCCCGAGAAAAACCTCAAAATTAACACTAGTAAGTGTTATATGTTAAGTGTTACAACATGTTCCGCTCCCTCCTTGTTAAAATGATTCTATAAGTGTTACATTTGGCAAAAACATCATAGTAGCACTTGTTTCTAAATTTTTAAATTACTTCACATGAATATATACCATATCTTTTGTGGAACTTGAGAAGATTTGTCCTTTTAAAAAAGAATCTATCAGTATTCTTCGAACAGAATCTGGTGGGACATCGCATGCCATATTCGAGAAGGGTAACGCAGGCCATATTGTGAGTTTTTATTTTTATTCATTTATTTATTTGCTTTTAAATTTTTGGGTGTGGTTGTTTGCCACATGCAAGAGGCATGCCGTCGACCCCATCATGGATGCATGGCCTGTCAGGCTGAGGTTTGATTGTTGGCTGTGACTCTTCTTTTTTTTTCTTTTTTTTTAAACTTCCAGATGGGTGCATGCTCGTCAAACGTCAAGTCAGAGAGTGTCAATCCAAAGTCATGGGGAATGGTTTGGATGAATTGTCCATTAAGGCACTGATTTGGTGCACAACACTCAAGAAGAGCCATCTTTGTAGAAACACCGTCACATCAAGTCAGTTTTGTACTGCACAATGTTATGTTCTTTCTCAAGCCATACTACTGTAACTTAATATGTTCAAACCTTGGGTTTGAATGAGCTTGCAATTCTCTGGAAAATAGACCATGTTTAGTTACCGTCTGGCTTGTGCCACTTGGGAACATATGTGGTCACATCTGTAAGTGTGCATAATTGAATGGTTCCCAAAGTGCCTAACATCAGTGTAGGTATTTGAGTGGTACAGTAGGTCGCTCCTACTTTTGTAAGTCGCTAATCATTTGTGGAAGGTTGTTATTGTTGTGGGTGTGATTGACATGGTAGTTGCAATTGAAGGTGGCAATGGCGAGGAGTCGAGAATTCACCTTCAAGGAGAAGTAGGATATTATTGCTCATTATGAAAACTCAATGTCAACAGGGCACAAAATCACTCAAAGGGCTTTGATGGAATGGGCCAATTCCAAATATTATACTTCTATTTCAGCAATGAGCATAGGTAGACTACTGAAGAAGGAGTCAATACCTAAGGAAGGTGGGGTGCACTTCGGTGGGATGAAGCGCTTGAGGAAGGTATATTGTCCAATAGTGGAGCTAGCCACTTTCAAGTAGATCACCGCAATGATAGATCAAGGTGCAACTTTATCTGATGACTTGATTATAGGTGCAGCCAAGAGGTTTTATGATTTGACACCAAGAGAGTCAAGCGAGAAAGTACTCAATTTTTCGTCTGGGTGGGTGAGAGGTTTCAAGAAGAGATTTGATATAAGACCCATCACGCGACATGGAGAAGATGCCTCTGCTGACAATTCAACAGAAGCTCTAGCAAAGATGGAAGAAATCAAGGCGCTCGTGGCTTCGTACAATCGCGATGACGTGTTCAACATGGACGAGACACGCCTCTTCTACAGAATGGAGCCAAATCGTACTCTCGCTACGTCAAGATTGTCGGGAAAGAAGAAACATAAGGAGCGTATCACAGTAGCGCTCACTGCAAACGCGACAGGTACAATTTGTCTGCCTCCACTTATCATCAATCACTACATGAAGCCGCATGCCTTCACCTCAAGACATATTCATGTTCCTGAGAATTTAGGTATCGGTTGGGCTGCTGACAAGAAAGCTTGGATGACTACAGAGATCTTTGAGCGTTTTATGTTGGACTTTGATAGAAGGATGATGTTAGCGCAGAAAGAGAAAGTTCTCTTGCTCGTTGATAATTTCTCAGGTCATCAGATACCCAATGTGGCATCATGGTTGGAGGTGACGCGGTTAGAATTCTTGCCACCTAACACTACCAGCCGTTTTCAACCCATGGATGCGGGCATTATTGCTTCTTTTAAGGCGCAATACCGTAAACTAATGATTCAGTACCAGATAGATTGTCTAACTGCAAACGAGGTATTTATAATAGATGTCTATCAGGCTGTAATTATGGTTGTGAAGGCATGGCATATAGGTGTGATATCGTCAACAATCGTGAATTGTTGGAGGCATACAGGCATACTTTCAGTTCTTAGTGATAGGGAGAGAGATGTACTTGAGAGGGAGAGATTTGCAACAAGGATTGAGAGTGAGGTTGATGAAATTGGACGTTTGCTTCATCGGCTTTCACTTTTATCTTCAGACCTAAATGATTGCGATGTTATGGATGCTCATGAGTTCATAAACTATGAGGTAGACTTTGATTTAAATAATCCCTATGAACCTACTGAGGAGGATATCCTAGACATGCTTCCTTCCGAAGACTTGGAGATTGTTGAAGATGAGGTTATAAATGATGTGGTAGACGAGGTGGTTGGATTTGACACTGTTGAAGGTGCACTTCATATTGTGAAGAAATTCCTTCAGCAAAGACCACGTGATGTTTCATCACACATCAACTTGGTTCAAACTCTTCTGCAAGATGTGGCAATTGCCCGTATTGAAGATACCCATCAATCCACTATGGATTCTTTCTTTGATAAAGCTTAGTTTAGTTGAGTTGAGTTTAGTTGAGTTTAGTTGAGTTTAGTTGAGTTTAGGTGAGTTGAATTTAGTTGCATTATGGTTTATATTTTTCGTATTTTCAACTTTCATATTCTCTATATGTTATGGATTTTTCTTTGAAGTCTTACAAGTCTTATTTCCACAAATGTTATTAATCATCACTATCAAGTTTCATAAGTGTTATTCCTTTAAATGTTACTAACCATCGGTATTGTATTCCATAGTGTTATTTTTGTAAGTGTTACTAATCGTCGGTATCTAGTTCTATAAACGTTATAAACGCATAAGTGTTATAAACGCGTAAGTGTTACTGAAAATCCCGCTCCCGAGGAGTAACATTTATAGAGAGCCGACTGTACGAGGTTCGTCGAGGAGGTGGGCCCCTGTGTTAATGGTACCCTCTCATTTTTCTCGCCCTCTTGTTTTAAGGGGTCCAGAGGCTTTTTTTTTTTTTTTTTTTTAATTGAGATTATTTTGGTACAGTCGGCCCAAAATTACTCCTTAAGGCCACTACTCATAAACTACTCCTTAAGGCCACTATACCAAACCTTCCCACAACATCAAGTATTTGCATAAACCCGGTCCATTGTGATGATGGCTAATCCAAGGCATCTTCCAGTAGCTAAATTTGAGCATAAGAAGAAGACATGATTTCATGAAGTCCATAGTTTATTGGAGTAAATATAGTGTGGATTCATAATTTGATTGACTGTTTGTTTTCAAGTAAGTGTGTGTCAATTGCGGATTGGATGTAAATTTCCAGTGTAGAAACTCGAACTACTCTGGTCCACACCATATGCAGTGTTTGGTGTAGGTCATGTTGTGTCTGTACCAGTTGAAAGACCATATGCAGTGTTTGGTGTAGGTCATATTTTGTCTGTACCAGTTGAAAGAGTCCAATGTGAAGGGATCAAGTGGAAATAATATCAACTTTCAACACTTGCCGTGTACAGACAATTTTTTGCAGTAGTACACACACCTATAAGTTTCTGGCAGATAGTCGGGATTGTAGTAAGAGAGCCTTGGGGAAGTGTCATCTGGGCCGTCCCCAATAAACTCCGCTGTGGGGCTGAGATCGTTTTGAAGGAGCTTTGAGTTCAGCATCAACAACACCTTAACCCTTAAAGGACGGAGCTATGACCGTGCCATCAATCCCAATTTTCATTCCAATATGTGCTCTAATTTTTCATCAAATATGAACGGAAATATTTTTATTTCATTTTTAAGAGATGACACCACATGTTTTGTTCATGTCACAAAAAACACAAGATTTTTTTGTGAAAACTCAAATTATTGTAATTTTTTGAAGAAAATTTGAAGAATATTCACATCATATGCAAATTCTGTGTAAAAAATATGATCATTTCAGTGAAGGTGTACATTATTGTGCTAAAACTTGTGGTGTAGATGAAACTTCTGTATTCAGCTAAAGTTATAAAATTGATCATCCATATTAATAGGCCGAAAGTTCAACTTGCAATAACTTACTCAATTTTATGTATTTTTTAAATTTTCAGATTGGATTGGAAACTAGATTTGATAAACTTCATTTCATTAGTTGGAATCAATTTTTTTTAAAATCATCTTAATGACTCAAATTCAGATTTAGAGCTAAGGCTAGAAGTTTCTAAAATACACTACGTTGAGTTCCATGTCACAAACATTTTCTTGTTCAGAGAAAAAGTTACACACTCTATGAAGGGTATCTACAGTGCATGTGGTACATGCACTCATTGACAACACCTTCACAAAAACTTGGATGAAAGTAATGTTTTATCATCACGTGGGAGCATTTCACATTCTTCCATCAACAAGATTTTGGTTGCTCCGATGTTTAAGGGTTAACCCTTACAGCTATAATTGTGCTCAGTAAACCCTATAACCCTTAAACGGCGAAGCAGCCACAAATTGGCTTTTCGGATGACATTGTTGGATGATAATCAACGTAAACAAGTGTATTTCATCCATTTATTATTTTAGGAGAGTTCCTTGTTTGTATAAGCATTGGATGATGATGAAATGACCTCATTGAGGTAATCATGTTTTATCTAAGAAAGAAAATGCTTGTGACACGAATCTCAATATAGTGAAATTGAGAAACTTCTAGCTTTAGCTCTACATCTGAATTCAATCCATCAAAATGATATTTTTTGAATTTGAGTCCAACTAATGAAATGAAGCTAATGATGTCTAGTTTCCATACCATTTTGAAAATTTAAAAACTACGTAAAATTGAATATGTTATTGCAATTTGAACTTGGACCTATAACCACGGTTCTAATTTTAACTGAACATGGAACTTTTATTTATACCACAAGTTTTGGCACTATAATGTCCACCTTTGGTAAAATTTTCAGAATTTTTAGCATAATTTGTATTTAATATGAACTTTCTTCTCTTTTTCTTCAGAAAATCACAATAAATTCAAATTTCCAAAAAAAATCTGTGGTTTTTGTAACACAATTAAGACATATGATCTCATCTCTGAATTTTTTTTTAAAAATTCCACTTATATTTGATGAGAAACTAGAGCATGCAGTTGATTGAAAATTTAGATTGATGCCACGGTCATAGGCTCCGTCGTTTAAGGGTTAAAGCCGATGAGTTTTTTGGCCTATTAGGATCTACAAGTGTTCTAGACCATGCCAAAATGACATCTATGCAATGGATACATTTCAGCACAAAAATCTACAAGCAACAATGATTTTTGTGAAATGAATAGAAATCACTGTAGCTCGCCGATGCTTGCACCAATTGTCGTGGCGATGGTCTCAACAAATGCCCATCTTCCTCCACTTCTAAGTCATGGTCTATTTTTTCCTTTGAGGTGGCCTGCAACATTTTTGTGATGGTTCTTGTGCCAAAACATCCCGTATATGGTCGATTGACCTTTAAGGGTTGAGGTTAGATGTAATGTTGATATTTTAACTCAATATTTACCTGATTGTTCTTTAGTTTTTTTTTATCATGAAATGTACAAAGTTGAGCTAAAGCCATGCTATAAATTTGAAGGAAATTGTGCACAACATCCAAAGGTTGATATTGTGGAATGTGCAACATCCAAAGGTTGATATTGTGGTATGTGCAACATCTAAAGGTTGATATTGCGGTATGCAACATCCAAAGGTTGATATTGCGATATGCAACATCAAAGCATAATATTGTATCTATGGTGATTTGTAGAAAAAAGCTGGGTGTATCACCAAAGCTTCCTCTCAAGGGTTGAAGCCAACAATTTTGGACTGCTCTACAGTATCTGTTCTCTACAAGGTAAACTGCACCTTCTATCAACAAGAATTGATCAATAAGGCTCGCACAACGTATCTACAAATAGAAATTGATCAAGGAAAAAAGAAAATCAACCTCAACTGACTAGAATCTCATTGACACTTTCACCTACAGCTTCCAAAATATGCCCTTGAACTTTAGGAACCCAGCAATGAAACACCAGAAAAGAATCTCGCAAATAACGTCGACTAGCTTGGCCCAACTTCGTGATTGAATGATGTTTTCAAACGCCAACTCAAAGAGGTCCACCTGTGCACCACAAAACAACTAACTCATGTTTAGTCTCAACCGAACTGTAATCTAACATGACGGCGCAGAACTTGGTAGTGTTGAGACCCTGCCTGCGTCCTTGGGGTGGCAACTCCCATGTTTTAGGCAGCATTTTTAAAAAGTTCAATTCAGTTGAGTTTCATTCAATATTCGAGCCTTATTAGGACTTTAGTTTGGCTCTGATGAGTTACTGATGGCATATCAAATCTTGATAGAATGAGTTTTTCAATTTTATCCTCTAAATCTCATACCTACTATGAAAATTAGTTGTTGATTTACTACACACGATTCTTAGGATAAATAAAACAGGCCACCGGTATTATGGTTAAGTTGCCACCACCCCGGGCTTATGCCATGGTCCATGCTCCACTATCCAAGCAACCTGTCAATCCAACCCAAGAACACACATGTTCCTTCACTCAGACCCTAGCTTAATTTTGTGGATTTACGCCACATACTCGACACAAGAAGCAGCACAAGCAAGGAATCTACTTGGCGCTTCAGAACTACCCCAGCAAATACGCTAATGATGCACTAGAAAAAAACTACTTAAGAACAAAAATATATAATAATGTTACGATTCGCCAGGAGTTCGACAGCATTTATCTAGTTAACTACAAGCGACGATTTGTAACGTAGAGCTGGTTGTTTCGAACCTCAATGTTTAAATATTGACTATTGCTATGAACTGAAGTAGTTGCGATTAAGAAATTGGTGATGATGGATGTTACCAAGTTATTTTCGGGTGACCTCCAGTACAGTCCTTGAAGAGCAGCAGGAAAGAGTCCTTCAGCAACTAAAACATACATAAGCATTGCATTCTGGCCCATCCACTCCAGTAAAATTGTGGGGTATCTCCAGCAATGGACATCCACCTGCACATTACGTCGGTGACTGAATACAAAATTAAGAAGGAAACCTAAATGATTTATCGCATGACCATCACAGTATTTGACTCTTAAAGAGTGGTGAAAATCCTTAATAATTATTTAAAGATGCTTCTTAGAAGGAGATAAAACAGAGAGTTTGGTACATACCAGAAGGTAGAGGCCTGCAAAGACAACTCCTGCGGTACCCCCAGTGAAAAGCATATAGCTGACACTGTAGAGCGGCTTGTTGAATGGCATACCTACAACATATCCCCTCATGTGTTATTATACTCCGACTTAAAAAATGTGGAAGCCAGAAGATAAACCTACAGCAACTGGGCTATTTTGGTTGATTAGTGTTAATTGCACTTCATAATACTATCTTCATAAGTGTAGATTGCAGAGTATAGGTGGGTCACAAAGGTTAACCATTACAATGTATCATCCTTCTGCTCATCACTGTCAATTCTGCGACGGTAATATGCAACTACAACTCGACCCAAAGACTTCATAATTACACATTATCTTAATAGGAGAGGGAGATGAGCAGCGGCATGATCCCGCAAAACAACCAGATATTAAACGCTCACCTAATAGATGAAGAAGAAGGCCCACCATAAGCAGAGTCACCGACATGGTTATCCAATCCCAAAGCCTCGCAAGATGTTCCTGATCATCCCATGAAACAAAGGTTACAAACGAGTCAGGAATGTTCTGGTCTATGTGCACAAGTAGTGCCAACATGAAAAACTATCCAAAGTCTGAAAATCTCAGAATTAATGCCAAAGACTTGATGGTCATTCAGGCTAAGCCATCTTAAGACGGATGTAGCTCTTACATGGGAAGACAATGTACATCGTTAGACATTGCTACTTTATTTTTTCAAATATTTAGCAGAACTTAAGGCGACTTATGAGCCCTGTCTCTCAGAAGAAAACTAATTTAGATTGAACGATTTTAAGCTAGAGATCAACCTTGCGATGAACAAGAACATGGCCGAAATGTAGCCCCAAGAAACAGCTGCCGACTGCTGATAAAGAGCTGCATGGGTGTTGTAAACGCGCACGCATAAGTACAAGTGCGACTCATCTAAAGATTGTAATGCTCTAACCGGTTCCTACATGTAAAGAACAAAAGCTAGTCAATTCATGACTAAGTACACATGTCTAACAAATATGATAACAACAGTAACAATCATCAAGAGATCAGGAAGCGAAACATAGGGCTTCAAAGGTCCACCTCAGAAGGCCTTCAGGGTCAAAAGGGGCTTTGCACCAATCAGGAGCACTCGATGGAAGAGGCCCATAGTCCGGGGAGTTAACACTGCAGGACTGGGGAGCAACAATTACCAAGGAAGCTGATACGGTCAGTCTTGTCCTGCTTTATGTCACAACAAACATTATAGATCCCAAGTACGCTCCACAGAGATGAACTATAGTCTTGCTGGACTAAACCAGAGCAAAGTGCAGAGTGGGAACAAATGAGAACTCGAAAATGAAAATGAAAGGTGTTGTAGTGTACCGGAGTGCGCCTAAACACTGGCCTTTGGTACAGATGTGATAAGCCCAGAATGATCCGATCCAAATAGCCCACCACATTACAGGCAGGCCCAATGTCACCTCTCACTCCACATGAAACCTGAAGCAAATTAGAGAGTGGAAAACAGATTACGAAGTCTAGTCCTCAAGACAAGTCTCTCAGAAACTCAACAAATCAATTGTTCAGCTATCGACGGAACAAGGGTTGCCTAATCAATCAACGGTTTCTAGGAAATAGAGAAAATAAGCAATCTATAATAGCATGAGTCTAAATTACACGAGATTAAATATAATGCCACTTCTATCTCACAAACTTGCTTTGTTTGATGGTTGCACAGCATTCTTGAGACATTCCAATGATTGAAATGATCAGGGACTCCATATCAATAAACTGAACACCAGCTTCCATTCTCTTGCAATACTTACGTGAAGAACAGTCGAACTTGAGTCTGTTGAAGAGGGAACGAAATTCCAGTCTGGAACATACACTCCATACAGCAAGGACAAGTACATAACCACAATTACAGCTGCCACCGCCCTGAAATCCCACCACTCTTTAAAGGTAGCTTCGTCAATAAGCTCCTTACATGATCACTCAAGGAATCATGGAGATATCTGTACCGATACTCTATTAAGGTGGAATGGACATTTCACCCTACAAAGTTCTTGATGCAACATTCTGAAATATCTATGCTACTCTAGAGTCTACGAATGAGAGAGATAAGAGGATGAAAGCATTATTAAGGTGTCCATTTTCAAGCAAGAAAAATGTGCACTGGAAGGAAAAAGCAGAATAGCACTCACCAGTGAAGGTAGTAGATTTTAAAGATGGCAAACTTGTCACGTGAGACATCATGGTATCTGCGGGGTGCCCAGATCTCACAAAGGGCAACTATCAAGTAGGCCAGCGCTATTCTCTGCGGAGAAATTATAGAGAATTGTGAAACACTAAAATGAATTTCACACTGATAATAACTGATTACAACATGGAATAGATAAAAAAAAAATACCTGGAGAACACCGCACCATCGAAAGCGTTCTAAGTCCACTCCATAAGAGAGATCGTGAAGGCCATGAAAATAGCCACCTGTGACAACAAGCATGCTGATGAGCGAGGAAGTGACAAGATGTTCGAGAACCGTCTAGTAATGGTGTAGTTAACATACAGCCAATATTCAATAGAGAAGTCTATCCTATAAGGAATAACGCCCTAAGCGTTTCACTGCTGCAAGAACAGTTAATACCTTGAACAACAAGCCCCACTAATAGAAGTTTGACAGTTCGATCTATTGCCTTCTGTGACGCCACCTGCTTGTTGCTGGTTCTTTTCTGCAGAAGGACAAACCAAGGATATAAATGACTTAACCTTCAGAGCCCATGAGGACAAAAGTGTCCATCGCAATAGCTCATTACAAGGGGCTGAAATTTTATACGAATGGAAAGAAGATAGCCCTACAACATGGGATACACATAAGATTTTAGATTAGACATTGAAGGGTTCAAATTCAAACCAACGTACACCGATGCAAATAGGCGCCAACATAAAAACGTGATTGGGATCCACAACCTACCTTGTAGGTGAGGGCGAGAGCAACACCCACTATGAACAAGAAGAAGGGCATCACAAAGTCAGCCAAAGTGATGCCATTCCAAGGCGAATGATTAATGGACGGCCAAACGCCTCCAGCATTGTCCACGAGTATCATCACCTGCACCAAAGTCGAACAACCCTTGAGTTCATAATGGATCTCGAAGAGCTTCTCCACAATGTGGATCAGTCCTTGAACAAAGTCGTTCAAAAGATGAAGTCATAAAATTTCAATTTCAGTTTTTTGAACTACACTCCAAATGTAAGCACAGGTCGCGTATAATAATGACTGGTGGCAGATTTTAGTCGCAAAAGCTCAATTCGACAGGAGAAAAAAACTTGAAAAAATACAAACAACATCATCCAGCAGCCATAATCATGTAGGAACCACAAATTATGTTAACTAATTCAAAAAGATCAACAGCACACATTCTCCGAATTCCAATCAAGAAAAATTAGGGCGCTCAGAGGATAATCAACGCACCACGATTGCGAGCCCGCGGAACACATCCAGAGACGCCAACCTGGTTGTCCTGTGCGGCGGCACAGTCTGCCCGCCGTCCACGAGCGGCTCCAACAGCACCGGATCCTCCGACGCGCTCACGTCACCCCCCTCCACATCCACGACTTCCCCCGCCATCGCCACTCTCTCTCTCTTTCACATCCCACACCTCAATCACGAAATGCAACCCATCCCCGGCACAGTTCTCGATCCGTGTCTAAATTATCGGATGGATCAATCCAATGATAACCCAACTCAACTTGGGGGCACACCTCATCATGTGAAGTTGCGGGAAATTTGCGACACTACCGCGTCGTTGACGCACGCCACATCCGTAGCCGTCACGGTAGATGCTGTTGGTTTTGGGTGTTGTGACGGTTGTGGGCGTAGATTCCCTGGAGATTCTTTGACTGCGTTCGTTTGGAGATACGGGACCTTAATAACGAGGAGTGGTTCGATAATGTGTACCTGTTCCGGCCAGCGGGGATTGAATCCGCCTTGAGCGTTTAAGGCTCTACAGGGCTGGTCAAGTCTGGGTGGACGAAGGTGAAGGGCGCTCTGGCCATGACCGTCGTGATCCAAGGTGCCAACAGTACGTGGAATCTGCAATCATCTACAGAAAGTACTTTGAAGTCTACAACAATGTAGAACGCACACTCACGTGTACCTGTACACCACCAGATGTTGCTCCGAGGGAGCTCTGCTGCAGCACTACCCTCGGTTTGTGCCACAAAGTCCTGTAGCACCTTGAAAAATCGTAACGCCTTATGAATTTCAAGTTGAGGTGATGAGAGGCCCGCAGCATATACAAATAAAAGCAAGCAAGCTAACTAGCGAATGATCACACACAATTACAAGTCTTTTTGCTGGACTGTCACGTTGCTAGGTTGTCACCTGTATCCGGTGAGTTGAAGGCGAAAGCACCTCTGCACTGCAAAGATACATGTGGAAACCAAGGTCCTACCTGTGCAATGATTCAGCTCTGAGGATGACGTTACCTAGCTCATTCCCTTCTCTGTGTCGCTTACGAAAAGTGACAGAAGGAGCGTCTCTGATAGCTATCATAAACTTTCATAACAAAGATTTGCATGATTTGCATGATTTGCATGATTTGCATTGAGAATATTTCATGATGAGTTCAGAAGGAAAACATTCAGAGCCACATGTTTCTTAGCATCAGTATGGTTGCATGACATAGTCAGGGGTTGCACACTTACTTCAACGGAGTTATAAGACTTGTTCTTCCAGCAGCGGTTGACTCATTTTCGCGCTCCCTTGAATTATTGCCCAGCTTGTGTGTTACCAGGCTCAGACACTGCAATTCAAACCAAGCCTGGCTCAAAGAGAACAACTTGCTAGTCTTAAATTTGACCTTTCCTATTCTACGAAAAAGCTGGTCTCGTTAGCGGAACTGGAGTGAGCTGGATTCACACTTGACACTTGTGAATCAACTTGATGATGTGGACATGATTCACGAGAAAGATGGACCCGATTGATCAGGTTCCATGGTTAGGATAGATCGAATGCGGAGTGTCTTGTGGAGCCTCGAGGTGAGGCTGAGCTGTACCCATTGATACATCTCTGGATACTAGAACCGACCTGCTGATCAGAAAATGGTCTGAAGTTGTCTGAATCGTTTCAGCTTCCGTTGGAAAAAGAGCCTGGAGATCCGAAGCAACGAAATGAAGAACCGATCGATGAAGCACCTTCCAGCTGCTTTGCAGCTTCCTGCATTTTCCACCATCTTCGTGCGCACACACAGTGCTATTACGTGTCACCATTCAGGTCTGAAATCTGGTGCCATGCAATGAGTGAGGTCCCACGCAGACGTGGACACATGAGTACGTGAAGAGGATGAGTCGGAAGTCCGGACTCAAGTAGGCTGAAGCTCTGCATTCCTTGCTCTGAACAGTTTGGATGCTCTCATTTTGATCTAGCACGAACTTAGTTGAAAGATCAATGTCACCGGTCCAGACAGGATTCTTCTACATGCAAAGGCATTAGCAACGTTCGTGAAGAGGATTGTACTGAGGATCAGCAACGTACGTACGTAGTGAAATACACTATGAAAAAACGGGATGGGGTCAGATTGGACCTTGTTTGCATTCTGCCCAAAACTTGTGAAGATCCCAGGAGTCACCTAGCCTAGGTCCCAGACCTCCATTCTTGACCTCAACGACAAAACCCTTCTTCGTTATCCCATCCGAGAAGAAGAGAGTCATAACTAGGCGGTAATCCACAGATTCAGTTGCTTAACGTTGGCTCACTTTACGATGATCTTGTTCTCTTTTGTTTTACCAGTGGGCTTTTATTGCAAGTATTGATCTGTGTTTGGAGAATCGACAGCATGGAACGCGTGGTAGTTCTCATGTTGCTATTGATCTGAGTTCCAGGTATGAGGTGGGTTATGGTGTTCTAACCGATGTTAGATATTGGTATTTCTTCAAACGGGATAATGCCGGCTGCCTCAAAATATCAACTGGTTTTAAGGCGAGCGATGATCCCCCGCGTGTGTTAGCTGCGTTGTCATATTTGGTGATCACTGTGTCAACGGAGAACTGTGAGTACAGTAATCCAACGGAGAATGGCCAATTTCCTGGCGGATCTGACGCAGCCCCCTCCAAATCTTCCGATGACAAATTCAAGGATCCAAACTATCGAGGACCTCGGAGCATTAGCAGTGGCTCTGAAATTCGAAGGTAACTTATCCAGCTACCGATCAAGTTGTTCCATGAAATTGGACATGTGGACGGGAATAAATGGTGAGCTGACGGCTTGTGCATTTGCAGGTCAGGAAGACCTTGCGCAGATGGAAATCAGCCTGCTTTGCAAGATATCTCCGCTGAGGACCTGAACTTGAAATGTTTGGGTACCATAAGTTGTGAAGGGGCGAGTGGATACGTTGTCATTGGCCATTTGAATGGACAACTGTTGCAGTGAAGTTTGCCGACATTGGCACGGAACGTGCGGAGGTGAGCCGGAGTTGTATTATGTAGAAATGTTGCATCCACATCTTGAAGTTGGTATTACTGTTGCTAATCTGACGCTGAGTTGGAGAAGTCGTGTTTGTGACAGCTTTAGTGGCTGGTAGTCCAAGGTAGATGCAACGAGGAGCATGTTGGCATTCAATAATCCAGGATGCGAACAGAAGCCTTCTGTTCGCATCCTGGATTTTGGTTTGTCGTGTGTTAACAACAAGAAGTTACAGAGGGCAGAGCGCATTTGCTTAGAACACCTCTTGGTACACATGGTGAAGTAGACGGGGGATTAAGTTTTCTAATTCAAACACATGAACAAGTGAGCGCCATTAATCGCTTCATGACCATGATTTTTCGGCTAAAGAAATTAAAGAACTTGGTTAGACCCACCACGCTGGATGATGGAGGTCCTGTTCACATGGTAGAGGTCAAGTCCAATACCACGTATTGTGAAGCCATGCCTTGGGTGTTGGTTTCAGAAAGCAAGGATGGAGATAGTGCTTGAATGCGTGTTGCCAAAGAGAGGCGAGGTTGGGACGTGAACAGATGTGGGCGTTTGTAGCGGCTGTATTGATCTAGGACGAGAGTGTAGTCAGTATGGTTTCAGAAAGCAAGGATGGAGATAGCAGATTTTCTGCTTCCGACTGAAGTGGTGGTTCTGACGACCACCATGCTGTTGTTTTCGTGTGATTTTTTTTTGTTATTGTGTTTGAGGTTTGGGTTGTTGAATTTGTTTATTTTGTGACACAAGTTCTGTTGACTCTGTAATGTTCGTTTGCTCCACTGGAATTTAGTGTGGAGGGCTTAATCCAACATGAATGTACTTGGGCAGGTGGGGCATGGCAAACTTGCAAGTTCATGCCTACGAACTGAGCGTGTTGGAGGAGAAAGTTTGATCCGGAATGGGTTACACGCTCCTCTCGATGAATGTAATGGTCTGATTTACACAAGGTATTAGCTGTTGTGGGCTTTCTCTCTGGCGTTGGTTCCTCATTCTATCGTATAGCGGCTGAGAAGTTCTAACTTTGTTGTTCTAATTTTGTTGCAGGTTTGTATTGTGTTTCCAAGATTGCGTTCTTGTGGTGAAGGTTTGTGGGCTTGCGCTTCTACATTCACCTAAATCTGTGTTCTTTCATTTTCAGAGTCATATTTCTGCTTTGCACATTCTTGTCCTTGTTATAGATTTCAAATATTATATTTCCAGGTTTGTGTAGGTTTGACACCGTAGCAATCAATTGGTTTTAGTTATAGCTACGTGGTGGCCAACATTATGTAATACCATTTTAGCAATGTCAAATGTATGTTTTTGTTGATTACGGGCTTTGAAATTGTTAGCAAGTTGCTATAGGACGGATAAGGGGTGGAAATGGGATTGATATGGGCTGAAAATGGGATTGATATGGGCTGGAAATGGGATTGATATGGGCTGGAAATGGGATTGATATGGGGTGGAAATGGGATTGATATGAGGTGGAAATGGGACCGATCTGGGGTGGAAATGGGACGGATATGGGGTGGAAATAGGGTGGAATTGGGACCAAATATCAAGTAGATGCACATGACCATATGGGGCTTCATCTTCCAGATATGGTCCCTTAAAGTCCGGATTGGGCTCTTCATGTCTACACCAGTTTCATGGTAAAATTTGATATGGTTCCTAACCAAACCACTTGGTTACCCTTTTCTGATTTACCATTTCAACCATATTATTACCACAATGTTCCCATTGCGGTCTGATGAATTTCCATGTTGTTCTCCAAAATTCCCCATCGTGTTCCCAAATTTGTTCTCTAGCGTTCTCCCTGTTTCCAACGTGTTTCCTCTGTTCCCAAAGAATTCCCAACGTGTTTACAATGGGAACCAATTTATACTTTAAAATTTATCCAAATTTACCTTTTAGTGGGGCCCACCACCAATCATTGGGGCACCATTGCACCAACGCAAGCTCATCCGCACACATGTGCTTGAGCTTATAGAGTGGCAATGATTGGAAGGTGGTGGTGGAAGGTGGCGGTCGTGGGCTGGACTACTCGACTTAATTTAGATCAATGAAGCTTGCGAAGTTGATGCAAAAGCTCCATAAATTGTAGAGTGTTGAATTCGAGTTTGGTCGCTTGGTGGATTATGAGGGATCTCTTTATTTCATGTAGACGGATGTCACGGAGGGTGGGCCAGGGTTAGGCCTTTTATTCTCCCTTCTTTTCATTTCGGGGGTCCAGAAGTTTTTTTTGGAATTTCTTTTGCCAAACTTGGGGCATGCGGTCCAAAATTACCGTAGGAGGGCTCGCTTGGGTCTAAATAGGGCCCCCTCCAACATAAAAATAGGGGCTAGGTTTTGTCCACACCCCCCTTCACGTACCATCCGTCTATGTGGTTTAAAGAGATCCGTTTACGAGGGATATAGCCTGGGTAAAATCCAAGGAGCTAATCACAGACATATTTTCAACCACGAATTAGAGACTTATTTTCATGACAAAAAGATCAACTCGCCAGAGACCTAAACTGTTGGACTTGGTTTCCAATTTATTTGTTTGAAGGCAAGTGGAAAACTTGGAGTAAGGTAGAGGCATCCAATTCCAATCACTAAAGCCAGTTGGGGACTCAAATGACATTCTATGTCAAAAACATTTATGTAGAAAGATACGGAAATAGGAATGAAACTCAACAAATATTTTTTCAAATTTAATTTGAAAGATTTGCAATTGATATAGAATTTTAGAAGCCCAAAAACCACCGGAGCCCATGATAATCAAACTATAGAGTAGGTGAGATTTGGTGCCCCCCTTCGCTCAATGCCAATAAATGAGAGTGAGTAAAAAGAGAGAAGACATGCCATGGATAATCAAGGCCAGGGAGAATTGACCCCTCGCTCGTCTTTACCCGAGGGGGCCAAACCTGGCCCCTATTTTGTTTTTGGATGGGGCCTTATTTATAGCAAAGGAGGGTCCCAAGGATGAACAATGCTCGTAGGGCCCAAATTTGTCCAAAAAAATCCAAAAAAAAACCTCTAGACCCCCCAAAATAAGAGGGCCAAAAAAATGACCCCATGCGATTAAGACGGGGCCCACCTCGGGTAAGGACGAGCGAGGGGATCAATTCTCCTCGACCTATAATCAACTCATGGAGGTATCCAATGTTGATCGGTCTTGTTTGACTTTCGAAAAAAGCCACCAATGAGAGCTCAATTGAGGTGGAGCAACCCAAAATTGCACACTTCATGACCCAATGCCGATAATAGAGTTTTCCTGAAAGTCACCGAAATACACTGGATAGGTACCCCAAATCTTAAGGTCTTATGTTAGTAACCGGGACCACATGCACATGGTGTCTTGGCTTGGGAAAGGTTTGGAGGAACTATTGGTCAACCCTTTGAGAACTTAGGGTACTATGGGGGAACTTTAGCTTGCATGGGGTAGGGCTCAAGAGCATTAATTGCAAAGCATTTCATTGGTGCAGAAAAAGGCAATATGAAATTTCCACATGCTCTCTTTTTTGCCGTTTATACATCTCATAAGGTTGGATGACCTATAACCACCAACTTAAGCTTGCTGACCTATTTATAGCGTTTGTATACGTGGTAAGACATTTTTTGGGAATTCAAAATAGGATTTCATGAATATTGCAATTGTCGTGACGATTTATTTCTTCATATTGAAATTGCTACAAATTTTCAAAGTGGATAGTAAGCCGTGACCCATTTCTCGACATACAAAACTCTCTATTTCCACACTAAGTTGTACTAATGACCACTTCTGCATTGACTAAAAACTGGCAGCTTTGAACCAATCATGAATTGACACCCAATCATAACTTACTTCCTAAAATTTCGGAAATGGGGTGGGTCTGTGGTGGTTTTGGTCCACTTTAGCTTATTGGTTCTGGGGTTCGTGGTGGTTATAATTCATCCAACCTTACTGTCTGGCACCATATTCCTCTTGACTTGCCCCTTCAGGAAGCACTTACAGGAAAACTCTAATGATTGGAGTTTTTAGATTTTGAGGTATCAGTTTTGGGTCGCTTCATGCACCATTTCATGCATGTACCATTTTCATGCACCATTTCATGCATTTACCATTTTCATGCACCATGCTATGCATACTCTGCCAATCGAAACTGGGTGCCTTTACCTTATTTTATATTTTTTTCCCAACCCAAAAGCCCCAAAGTCTGCACCAAATATATCTTCGGAGGAACCAAATTTCATTGTGTTTGTACCAATCTTGGGGTCTATTCGCACCTGGAGGTACATGGGGTGTTAAGGCGGTGTTAGGAAAATGTGGTTTTGCACCAGAAATGGTGTTAGTTGTAGAACTGACATGGCAAGGATGAAAATATGAGCTGGATAGCGGAGGTAGAGCAAAGGTAAGGCGGTGGTTTGGGTTTAGTGGAGGGGATATATGTGTTTTTTAAATCTTCGTAAAATGAACATACTGTAGAACAAAATCTACCAATCATCGCAAGTAGGTGAGAGGTACCAATTTCAGCCTTGAAGGTCACCTTAAGATATTTGCCAATACTGTAGCAACTTAAAGTGTCAAGTATGGGTTTTGTTTATAGTGCATGATGCTTGGATAAACAATTCCCACAATTTTAGATCCATCCCCGAATCTCCTCTTCAATGTGTCAGAAGGAAATAGCTAAGGTTGGATGACCTATAACCACCAACTTAAGCTTGCTGACCTATTTATAGCATTTGTATACGTGGTAAGACATTTTTTGGGAGTTCAAAATAGGATTTCATGAATATTGCAATTGTCGTGACCATTTATTTCTTCATATTGAAATTGCTACAAATTTTCAAAGTGGATAGTAAGCCGTGACCCATTCCTCGACTTACCAAACTCTCTATTTCCACACTAAGTTGTACTAATAACCACTTCTGCATTGACTAAAAACCGGCAGCTTTGAACCAATCATGAACTAACACCCAATCATATGTGACTTCCTAAAATTTCGGAAATGGGGTGGGTCTGTGGTGGTTTTAGTCCACTTTACCTTGTCCATTATGGGGTTCGTGGTGGTTATAGGTCATCCAACCTTAATGACCATGCAAATAGTGGTTGGAGTGCGAATGCCTTCATTCCTACCACCCCTCACAGCAATGAATGGAAACTACTCAAACCAATTCTCAGTTAACTAGTATGAATAGGTCTACAAGTTTTGAGATAAAATGAAAATAGGAACCACCAATGGCACGTACATACCTCCAAGTGCGAATAGACCCTTGGTTTCCTTTCACTGTTGACATTATGTTCTACAGTCAGCCAATTAGTTTATCAGAATGAACGACAAAAATGTCTGTACTGTTTCAAGACAAAACCAATCAAGTGAGAGGCTATGTGTGATGCAGAAGTTATGTGATACTGTTAACAGTCACAAGTTGTGCACCATTGTCTTTCAAATTGGTTTGTTGGATTCGTGTGGCAACAGACCCCTCGATACTAAAATGGTTGCCACTCCTTTAACTTCATTTGGGATTAGGTGAGAAATACCTTTCGAAATAGAAGATTTCACGATGTTCTAGCACTCTGAAGATTAGCTTCAAATTTGCTTTTCAACTCCAAAGCTCGTCATTCAAAGTCGACGCTCTGAAATTGGTGGCAAGAGACCCCCACCATACTCTCCGATGGCCACCACCTCCTTATGATTACTTGGAATGACTCAACATATAACATCTAAAAAAGACAACTTAACTCCTAAAGGACCAATGCATTTTAGAGGAATCTCTACTCCATTGGTTCAAAACTACCAAGATTATTTTTTTGAGAATGGAACCGTAGGATCTTTGTATCAATTGATATGAAACAATGTGGTAAAAATCTTGTAATTTTGACTGTTTGGATTGAAAGATAATTGCAATCAAAGTATAAACATTTGTACCCCGTAGGTACACTTGGTCCTCTTAGGGTTAATCCTTTACTCCCCAGCTCATGTTTCTCCAAAACCAAGATAGGTGCTGATTTTTTTTATTTGAACTGACTTTGATGGAAAATAGAATATGTGAAGGGAACATTCCTACGTGATTATTGATGACTTTTTACTTTTGTTTATTTGTTTGTATACAAAGATGTTCCAATCTTAGGGCCGCTTCACACTTGGTGGCCAAGTCGAGTGGCCGTTGATTTCCACCAATGAGATTGCTAGAATGGCCAAAGTCCAGACTTTGGGCCTACACACTTGTACACA
This sequence comes from Bryoerythrophyllum caledonicum, assembly GCA_963971425.1. Taxonomy (NCBI): domain Eukaryota; kingdom Viridiplantae; phylum Streptophyta; class Bryopsida; order Pottiales; family Pottiaceae; genus Bryoerythrophyllum; species Bryoerythrophyllum caledonicum. Next base: position 2,293,354 of record OZ020518.1, on the reverse strand, counting down.
AACTCCAAAGGCCGTTGTCCTATATGACAGCACTTTTGGGTTGTTTTGGCGCCAAAGCGGCAGCCTCTCAAGCAAAACTTGGGTTGCCCATTTCAGTCGACCCAAACTACAATCAAGAGTCCATCAAATTTTTGAATAAAATAATAAAAAACTGACAAGATTTGAACCGTTGGATGAAAGGGGCCGAATTTTTTGGCTGATTTTTTTGGGCTGATTTTTTTTGGAGTAATGATATGGGGTTTGGACTTTGGACTTGGCCTTTGGGGCTTCACACCACGACCGGCCAAACCTTCAATCTATATTATTTAATGTATTTTTTGGCAAAAAAATTTGGCCTCTCGCCATAGTTTGGCCACTCATTTTGACGGACGGTCACTCGACTTGGGCATTGTGTGAAGCGGCCCTTATATGATATCGAATGGAAGTTTTCTATGTAATGAGAGAGATTGACAATGACAAAACAATGAAGAATCTCTTCAGACAATCAAAATTTAAGACTAAAATCATTTTGCATGTGTATAAAATACAACGTAGTATGTGGCATGGTATTCATTGTATTTTAGTGTATTTGATGTATTTTGTGTTGTATTCCAAGCTTTTCCATGAGTTTTTTAACTCCAAATTATGATATGACTTTTTGTAGAGTGTTCATGTAATGTCTGTGCAAATATGAACTTCACACTTCACAACCTAATTCCTCATGGATTTCATGCAAATTGAGTTTCAACACCTCCAAAGTTCCATTTTGGGTCTTGTTGGCACTAAAAGAGTAACAATATTTCAACTCACCATGTCTCACATACAAAGTCGTGTGCTTGAAGTAGATCTCTTAGTTTAAAATAAGCTTTTAAAATTATGCCAGCAATGGATCCTTTGGCACTTAATCGGTGGCCACTTTTCATTTGTGGTTGGAATGAGGCAAAGTGAAGCTATCTTGTGAGCGGTGAACGATGAGAGGTGAGCAGTGTGTTAAAAAAAAATAGGAGAAAAATTATTATGTTGTACTTTGCTTCAAAAAGTATGAAAGTGTTAAGAAGAAGAACGCCAGTTCCCGAAAGGGAACCGGCGTGAATAAAGTGTCTGTTCGTTCCACTACTAAGACCATGCCCACTGGACAAGGAATTAGTAGGTTGGAACTACTTCCCCCTTTCGAGGATAGACCGAAAGTGTTACCTACTATTAAACCATAAAACCTAAAATATAAACTCTAAACCCTTAATCCTTCACCCTAAATTCAACTGCTCAATGCTCACCGCTCACCATCTATTGCTCACAAGATTGCAATCCTCCAATGAGGCATGGCTTAGTTTGTTGAAAAGTAAACTATTAATTGCTCAAGCACACCAAAAATCAATTCCCGGCTCTTCTCTAATCTTCAAATATCCTCGGTTGAAGTTTGCGGTCTAAGACTGTTTAGGGTAGTACTCCCTTTGTTGTCCATTGTCTGCTTGATTGTATACTCGTGAAGATGTTCCAAAATTTATACAAATAAGAACAAAAGTGTTTATTAGAGAGGTCAATATTAGTACATTGGAAAGTCTCTTAGACACATATTTCAATCATATTTTGAAGCAAAATACTTTTCATGTGTATTAAATACTACATAGTACGTGGGATTGTACTTGCAAGAATCCATTGTATTTGAGTGTACTGGTGTTTTGGTTTTTTTTTGGGATGGATGGCCTGTCCTTTATAGTGCAACAATTGTGGGGTAATAGAGCTTCTTCAAAATTTTGTTTTCAATGGAGATGGAGAGGATATTTTAGTTGTCTAGAGATGCATTTCATTTGATGTGAACATAATAACTACACTAAAGATCACATTTAGTATACACTAAATGCAAAGCCATACCCTAATTGCAAAATTCGCAATTAGTGTAGTGACATAACAATACATTAAATGTGAGGACTACATTATGTGCAAACTTAAGTAAGGATTGCAATAAAAATAAAATCACTTGTGCGCATTTAGTGTATGAAAGTAAAAAACATGATGTGTACATTTTGAATTCAACAAGGAGAATGAAGGCATGACCGCCGGTGGTGGATGATTGAGGGCATCATTAATGACATTGGCATCTAGCACTAATTGCAAACTTGTGCACAAATAGTGTACTAAGGTTAGTGCACTATTCGTGCCCGTACAGTAAATGTGAAGTTTGGGATAACACGACCAAACTTCACATGTGAGGTTTATTCCCCTTTGTGACTTCATAATTTTTTTTTGGTAGAGAGTAAGATATACTATTAGAAGAGTGGAATTTTACAAAGTTTATTTTGATGGTCATCCATCACAGAGACGTTCAAACATCTCCTTGACAGGAAAGATTTGATGCAACTTTGAATCAATGTCCAATCCTAAAAAAGCAACAAGGTTATCCCATGGTAATCAACCATAACCCATAAAGTTGGGGGTATATCCAACCCACTTCTATCCCATTGCCACCTATTGAGTTCCAAATGGAGGTTTGTTGTTAGTTGGAACCCCATACTTTTGATCAAATCTTAAGGGTTGCTTCACACCTAACGCTTGAGTGGAGAATCCGTCCGTTTCCACCGATGAGATTGCTTGAATGGCCAAAGTCCGGCCTCTCGGCCTTCACACCAAAGGCCAAAGTCCAAAGGCCGTCGTCTTCCAATGTGCCTGCATGACAATATTTTTGGAGAGTTTTGACACCAAGGCAACAAACACTCGAGAAAAACTTGGGTCGCCGTTTTTAGTCGACGCAAACTTCCTTCGAGAGTTTGTCCATTTTTTCAATAAAATAATCAAAATCTGACAAAATCTGGACTATTAAATAAGAGGCCAAATTTTTTGACTGATTTTTTTGGCGTAATGATATGGGGTTTGGACTTTGGACTTGGGCTTTGGGGCTTCACACCACAGCCACCCAAAGGCTTCAATGTACATATTTTAATGCTTTTTTTAATCCAAAAGTTTGGACTCTCGCCATAATTTGGGCAAAAATTTTGACGGACGGACTCTCGACTCCGCCTGGTGTGAAGCGGCCCTTATAGGGGGTACCTACTGGCGGCCATCCACTAAACATGGCAGCACACTTTGAAAATCATGAGCAATTCACATTTCATTCAAAAAGTATGAAATCACTTGGTTTGAAATTGTGATTTCATTGGCTATCCCTGAAAAATAAATGTATTGTTGTTTGTTCTCTCCATATATGCACATTGCTTAACCAATCCGTTGTGGGGGGATTAACTTGATTACATAAAGTCTCCTCGTCAATGACATGCATCCACGACCATTTACCTCTCATATTTTTCTCTTTCCACGAGCTGATGAATAAAGAGTTTACACATATTTCAAGCCAGCACAATCAAGGGCCAGGGCAAATTGACCCCCTTATTGGAGGATCAGTGGATGGACGGAGGTGGATGAGGACCATTTCCCTCCTTTTCCCCCTATAACCTAGTTTTAGGGTTTAGAGAACCCTCGGGAGGGTTTCAGGATTCAAAGTTCACCCTGTAGGATTTAGGGTTTATAGGTGGTGTTTAGGGTGTAGAGTTTGAATGAAGCTAGGGGAACAGGTAGGAGAACGAGGCTGTAGGGACGGGCAAGGGAACGGGGAGGGGATGACCTTGTCTACATCCATCCATCCACTGAGCTCCCAATGGGGGGGTCAATTTGCCCTGGCCCACAATCAAGCCCGAGAGCGATTCTCATGAATCATAAAATCCACTTGTCAAACCTACGAGGTCACAACGCATGTTAAGAATCTACAAGTGTAATAGAACACGTAGAACATCATCTATAGAGAGGGAACATTTCATTGCGGCCCCACGTCATGGAAATCATTACGGTTTGTCCGTCAGAGCACATGCCAAGGATCTCCTTATCGACCCCAGTCGAGCGTGGGTTGGGTATGAGGTGTGGTAAAGTGGTTGCCTTGTCCCTCGAGCCTGGCGTTGTTGCCCACAATTTGTGCATGGTGGCGCCCCGCCACGCTGTTGCGCTCCACGTCCCTACACGCCACGGTGACAGATCCTGCCAAACTCCCCCATCCATTTGTCCGCCCTCATCCAGCCCCCATTCACATCCGCCGGACTAGCCGTCTTTCTCATCAACTCCACTTCAATGTCCCTGATATGGGATCGCTCAACTACCTCTTTCCTCTATAAACTAATTTGGATTCAAAATTGGGCGCCTCTAGTTTGTGGGCTAATGGTAGGATTTGGGGTGATTATGATTTACGATTTTCTCCATGTGTTCCTCCACGTTCTTGGTATGTTTTGTGAGCGTGGCCGGACACGTGTTGGCTTGCTTCATTTTCTTGGTATGTTACTTGTGCACTTTCTTTATATGGGCATGATGTCCTACACATTTCAGGTTTCAATTGAATGTCTAAATGAGGTTTATGGTTGATATTATCATAATTTAGGTGTGCTAGGTGTTCAAGACTATTTATTTTCTCATGCTTTCTGGACAAGACTAAAGGGATGTGAAATAGACAAGGTGATAAAAGAATGTGAATTGGACATGATTTAAGGTTTCAATTTGCAATGTGGGAACTAGGTGTGTAGGATGTTGCATAGATTAGTGCAAGGATTATCAATCATCTTAGATGTCATGCCAGGGCCTAGCTTTAGGGTCCACGTGGTTTACGCCAAGATTCACGTATTTTGTGGTCAGGAGGTATCATGGATAGTATAGATAGTGCCGTAGATCTTGGCGTTGATGATGGCGTGCACCCTTGGGCATACGACGAAGGCAGCCTTGGTGAGGTCCTGACGTGCGACTATGAAGTTAACTTCATGTCATTCCCCAGCAATGATGTCGTTGGGGTGCTTGGAGACGCTTTGGCGAGCAGCCCCTCCAATGATATCGCCAGCTCTTCTGAAAAATTACCCTACTAGGCCACTGTGGTAGGGCAACCTCTGCCGAGAAGTTGGAGAAGGAATCCTGGAGGCTGGTAGCTCAAAGACTTTGTGAAGCTCTCCAAAAGCCCCTACCTAGACCATTTGACCGCACTAACCTCAAATGGAACAAAAAAGTTAATTTGGGAGGAGGGGAAAAGGAAACCGTGAAAAAGGCCACCATACTATGGTTAAGGCTTGACGACTTCCTAGACAAAGAGATGTCAACTCGGCAATTTTCCTGCACATTTGTTGAAGAAAGTTGCCTTTGATTTTGAGGGAAAGAAGATCGCACACAAGTTAGTGTCGAATCTGCAATTTGAGTGATCAAGTAAGTTCCACTGTCGCGCTACACTTCAATTTACATATTTACAAGTTGGAGCTCTCGAATTAATATTCAAAATCCTATTGCATTCAGGTATTCTTTCAAATACGACCCAGAGGATTACAACAAGGAGTACAAGGCAAAGATTTGGAAGGCTTTTGCGCACACGTTGACGGACCGTAAAGGCTCTACAAACAAGAAGCGTGCTCTTGAACAAGCCAAAAAGACCGTCCTCCAAGCTGAGAGAGTTGTTGCTGCCACGACAACTAGAGGTTCCAAGAAGGCCCAAACCAAACCTATCGCGGCAAGTGGGATTGACTGCAATCCAACTGCAGAGCCTGTAGAAGAAGATCCTGAGGAGCAAGCCCTCGTTCAAGAAGCGCAACATAGGCTTCTACAAGCCCAGAAGACCATTGATACACACAAGACAACTAAGCGGAAGAGACGAGTCGGGAAAATAGTTTCTGGTATGTCAATCAAGGGTGGCTCCCAATGTTCTTTTGTTGCTAAGCAATTGTTGGTGGATCAAGAACTTTGCACCATACATATCCATTGCATGGACCATGTTGATAAGGAGGGGACACTTTGCCACAACACGGAATTTGCCGGATAGCAGGTTGAGCTCTCCGGGAGGCTCTCGCAAGCCATGAAGAGCTGGATTCAATCGGCGCTCAGGAGTGGAAAGTCCCCTGCATAGGTCATGGTTGACCATAAGTCTGAGGTGATGAGATGTGCAAAGCTAAACCTACCAGCCAATAGAGACACATTCATACTCCCTCATGATGTTGGAAATATTGCGAAGTCTTAGGTAAAAGAGTTGTGGAAAAAAGTCTACTGAGATTCTCTTAGAGTGAGAATGTGGACCCTAGAAAATCAAGAGTCTTGGTATCACTATAATGAGTACAAAGAACATCCAACTAAACGAGCTGCCTCCAAGTGATGATCCGTTTTTCCTGGCAATACAGAATGACTGACAATTAAAAATGATGGTGCGACATCGGCATCGGCACGCCCTCTCCATGAACGCCATATTTAGCACAAATGAGCCAAAGATAAAACTTAAACGTCGTTCCCTTGTTTGCTACTCACCGTTGATAGCAAGAGCTCATCTTCATTCATCTATCTATCGTGTAGTATCCACTGTATAGTGTAATGATCTTCGACAAGTGCAAACAAGGGAAGTCACGTTCACTATACAAGAGAAGTCACGGCAGGAAGACATTACGGCATAGTTGACTAAGTTGAGAGACCATTGCCTTGCGGTATGGCTGGATAGGCAACCTAATATTGTTGTGACAGATAACAACAACGCCAAGCATAATGCCATTAGGTTTATTCTTCACCCTGATAATTGTCATCACCTCTAACATTGTCATGTCATTGATACAATTCCAGATAGGATGCGTATAAACATGTGTGACTTCCTTACAAAACACAGTTTTCTTCTCTGTAGAGAGGTTTGGCCTCACAAAGAGAACGATAAGATTTTTCTTTGCCTTCGGCATGTCTGGAAAGCGTGGCTAGAGAATGCAACGCAAAAATAAAAGTGAACTACCTCTGGACGTTGATTCTACAAGAGTATGCCAATCTTATGTATGGATGTGGGATTTTGGAAGGTGATGCAGTTGTCCGAGTGTCCCTTAACAGGTTTGAGCACATGCGAGCAAAGTACCATGGCGGAAAGAAGTTTCTAATTTACTTTCAAAAGCACTTGATCCTTAAGTTGAAGATGTGGGTTACGAGCCACCGCAACATACCACACGCCAATCAAGACACCAATGTTGCCCTTGAGAGCTACCACGGCAACATGAAGTCCATTCTTTCTACGCCACGGCAGCGGTTTGACAGGCGTCGCATTGATTGGCTCATCTATCATCTCACAAAGGACGTACTTACACATTATTGGTACGCCTTCCAATGCAAATTGTACGGCTTCATCAAGAATGGCAAGGCGGAAGGAATGGTGGCGAGCGATGTCATCCAAGCGCACAACATTCTAGATGAGCACGTTGATTACGACAACTCAAAGAACGTGGCGCATGTTGTGAGCCAAACCAACTTTCCAGCGATTTGGGTTATCACCGTTGCGGGCACCAACTGGGCGCATTGTTCATGTTCCTTCGATATGCGAGGGAACATATGCAAGCATGGGGTCAAGGTGTTTAAGATGATTCATGGACATATCAAAGACCAGTCTATCATTCGTATTGTTGGATCGCTTCGAGGCACGATTGCATTTGGCGCGAGTCCAGCTGGCTTGGATATTGTCCATGATATAGGAGATGTTTGCGTACATACCGCACTGGAGAGACGTCCTAGAGCCCTAGCTATGGAGAACCCAGTAAAACAGCTCGCAGATCTGGGCTCACTATGGGCGGAGATCCAGGATTTGATGTTAGATAACTTATATTTGCTAAACCATGCGTTAGCTAGCGCGCATGAGCTAAGGAGGAGGCTCCTCAACATGAAAGCAAAGGTTGATGCTCAGGTCCTTCACCCGGCGTCGCAACCCTTGTTTGAAATAAATGAGGGTGATTAGAGCAAGCGGTGTATCAAGGCATGTAGCAATAAAGGGGTGCGTAGAAGTGGGTGTTTCAGCCGTAAACCTAAATCTAAGGGAAAGTAGTTCTAAGAGATCCTCCCTGGCGGTTGAGTGTGGGCTAAATGCACGCCAGCATGGTTTTTGACCTCATAGGTTAAATGCTAATTTCATATTCTATACACTGTTCTTCTTACTTTGACGCAATCAGGGTATTACATGCCATGTATTACAGTGTGCAAATGAGTATATCTCTAACACCCACACATTAATCTAGAGATTGAAAGAAATATAATGAATGATATTGGGTGAATAGGAGGGGAAGATATTCAAGATACAAGAAGGATACAAAAAAGGTTCAAGTACAGTAAAAGAGAAGAACAGTAGAGGGTCTAACTTCACATAACCTTTGTTTGCAAATGAAAGTAACTTTCATTGAACTAGAACAATGTTAAATGGGATACACATTGGTTTAGAGTTGTTTTCAACTTTTATGTAACTTTTTTTTCCACTATGGAGTAAGACACAACACACTTCATGATCCAAATTTTTTTTAATCTTTTTAAAAAAAAATTTAATCTTTTTAAAAATTTTAATATTGTCATGAATGAAATAAAAGTAGAAACATGATAGTAATGTGCTACGCAACACCATAGAAAATTGTGACCTAAATAAAAACTCTCCTCCAAACCGGTATTTATCCATCTATCTCTTGTGATACTCTAACTATACAATTTCATTCACTTCTATGAACTACCACCATCAAACTTATTTTTTACAAAATTGCAAGATAGTCATCTAAACCCGCCACGCCACGCTCTATTGCCTCCGTTGCATCATCAAATTGAACGCTACCCTCGCCATCATCTACACCCGTGCCGTTTTCCTCAACATCCCTCCGTGGTGGCCACCTCCGCAATTTTCACCATTTTTGTTGTTGGATCCCTCTCCACTGTCGTCCCTGTTACTATCAGAGCCAATATTAGATGTAGTTGAATCTTCTATACCATTGCCAGAATCAGCTCTAATAACAACGCCACGTATACCACCACACCCACCAATGCTAGCTGCTCGACCTACAGCATTAACAGGATCTCCGTAGAGGCCACCATCACCAACACCACCACCAGAGTCCACCGCAACATGGGCTAGCGCGCCAGCAGAAGCCTCATCTTCAACAGAAGCAGGGACAATCGGGTTCACTTGAAAGTGACTATTACTCCAACCTCCGCAACAATAGGCCTCTCTTTTGGCACCTCCATCACAATGCCTCGTAGTACCTCCGTCCAATCTGTAAGACCTGATTGGGTAGATGCAATGTCGTGCACTCCTTTCTAACGTGCATTGTCCTTTTCCTCTAGACTTTGCTGCATCACCACCGTCTACAACACCAGCCATGTAAGCAGCCCCACTAGGCAGATTGGCACCGCCACTCGGTAGAGCCGTCATACCAACAGTATATGAACAAGGTCCGGGCTCAAAGTCTATAGTGAGCCGGGAATGCTCGAGGCAACTAAACTTCAACGACAAACTATTGGGGCTGTTGATGTCGAGCTTGGCCTGGCCGCGAGCATATCCTTCCCGCTGCCACTTCCTCGCCACATAAAATAGTGCAGCGCCATGCCTCGACCATTCTCTAGTGGCCTCCAAACCGGCTGGAGCATAGCCAAGCAACATGTTCTTTTTGATGAGGACATGCCGAACTTTGGCGGAATCTTGCTGTGAAACGTGGTTGTCGCGCGTGCTCCACGGCCACCTGCCATCTTCTATCATTCACATGCAGCGTAGCTCTCCCTCCAGGCCTCGATGAACCATGTCGCAGCATGCATGGACATAAGCCACTCGCCGCCAAACCATAAACTGGTCCATTAAATCAAAAAGACACATGTCAGAATCCAAAGCAAAATAGAACTGGGCAAAATCAATCGTGCTAGTGTCCGTGGTAGAAAAGAATATATGCCTAAGGCGGACAAGCATTTACATAGAAAAAATAATTTGCGACCCACAATTTTCCAATGTCTCGTCGCACAAACCCTTCAACGGACACACCATGGGAGCATCACATCCATACTTAAAAATAGTGAAGACCTTCAACGCCCGAGCAAAAGGCAGGGGCGTCTTCTCCAAGGCACCTTGGCGCTACTCATCCAATATCTAGCAGATCAAAGTGTTGAACTCCTTGTAAGGGCGCGACGAGTAAGTAAAGACAAAGGCGTGGTGGGCTGCAAAAGCTCCAATCTCTTCTTGGATCCTCCCTTCATTCCTTGTGGTGAAAACGTCCTTGCACTTTGTAGTCGCCTCAAGGTCTCCTGCTGTGAGGGTATCCTGGCATGTTTGAAAAAACAATAAAAAAACAAAGTATGTTCCATGGACTAAACCTCAAAATGGGAAATGACAAAATTTTTAAAGAATGCCACAACAATTTGTAACTTAAAGTAAGAGAGTAGAAGCTGAAAGTTCTAAGCAAGATGTCATTAAGGGCCGGACTCCTACTTTCAGTTCCAGCGTGCATTGAACAGCTTCCAGGAATAGAAGACCCGGCCCTCGAGTTGTCGGTCCATCTTCAACGCTCGCACCTCTAGAATTGCCTTATTGCGGTGCAAAAGAGAGTCTTTTGTTACAATCCTATACAACGTCACCAATAAGTAGAACCCAGGGGCAAGGAGAGAAAGCGTCGCAGGAGCGCCATATCGACGTCAGAAAAAAAACACACACACACACACCCTTTAAGCTGCGGGAGGGCCATAATTCGTTGTAAAGAAGGTGCTTCTTTACCCCGAGAAAGAGGCGCCAGCTGCGTCACAGAAGATGGAGAAGACTTAAGCACAGTCCGAGAGGACTGTGGAACACGTGAAGAGGTTGCAGCAACCGCAACAGCCGGCGGTGAAGTCGTCAACGTCGTCGTGGAAATTCTCGGAGGAGCAAAAGCTGCCACAACAGGAGATTGCGGAAGAGCACACCCACCTGCTGTAAGAATGATGGTCGAAATGCATGGTCGCTTCCGCGGAGACCCCGACTTGTCACTTGTCTCCGCCACGCCTGAGGATCCTCCACGCTTGCACATGCCCCCGCCACTTCCACTCTTGTCAAATGTCCCCAGCCCGTCCCCGAAGATCTCCAAACCTGCAACAGTAGCTGGTGCAACTAAGACCAACGCGATTGTCATTCTAGGAATTGGAGGTCTCACCACCAACTTCTTGCGCCGAACAAGCTGTGAGACGTCTTCTTCCTTACTAGTGACCTGCATAATGGGGCTGCAAACACAAATGGTGGACTGCTTTGAGCTCTCAACTGCATCGCCCTTCCCTCTCAATGTCCAATGCAATGCATCTGGGAGGTTCATGTTATACTTTGCAAACACAGCTCTCACCTCATTGTTTCCCTCCATGCCGCGTGACAGGAAAATTTTCAAGTCCCCCAGTGCCACATAATCGTATGCCAGACACTTCCACTGTTGCCGATGATAGCCAAGTTCCACCTTGTCGTGGAAGTCCACATTGTAGTATAGGCAAAAGAATGAGGCCTTCGCTTGCTTTCCGGATGGCCTATCCTTCCCCTCTTCACACCACTACAAGCAATTCACGTCCACAAGCATCCACTCATACTTGTTAGTCATGTACTTGGTGCATAGGTGCTGCCCGCGCTGCATGGAGCGACTCTGGCACACGATGACATCTACCAATCCAAACTTGCCCTGCAAACACAACTGCATGGCGAATGGAAGAACAAACATTTTAAAAAATTCAATATTGATTTGCATAACGAAGGTAAAGAAAGTACACGAACCTTATTGATAAACCCTACGGCACTCATATGTATACAAAGTTGACCCTTGTTGGAGAGAGAGTTGACATCAAGTATAGTGGCCCTGTTGCGCAACACGCATATTGCTTCCATATTCAATAATTTCTCTAGGTCCGGCGGAACTCGGGACTCATCACTCCACCAGGAAGATGAGGACAGAAAGAAATAATCAAACAACAGGTTTTTCATAAAGGTGGAAGGAAAAACATAACTTTTCTTTTTCATTAATCAAGAAGTCGCAAAACCAAGGGCCACAACGTCTTTCACCAGATGCAATAGAGTGCCGGCCATGCTTGTAGTGAATTTTTTTGAAGTACAATGAACAACGATGCAACAAGACTCTCCCCACGTTGTAATATCCCCTGTCAACGTTGCCTCAGTCCCTATCCACGTCACGATAGCCCCCGCCTACGTCCCGACAACCCCCGCTCAAGTTGCAACAGTGGACACCCTAAAGAGAGGTTTTTGTGCTGCTCCGGCAAGGTCTCCAGTCATGCCAAGGTACTCCCCACCTTGCTTGAAAGGTGGCCCGCTCTTCCTTTCCTCCACGACATGCGTTGGCATGTTGGATGTCTCCCTAGTAGGTTGTCGGTGCGGTAGAAACACCGCCTATAACCTCCAATTCCCCTCGCAAACATTGCAGCTTGAAAATGTAAGGGTGGTCTCTCAAAATGCTACACTATTGCTCCCCAATCCGGCGTCACAGGATCCTAAGACCGTAATCCCTAACCTCAATTTTGATCCACCTTTCACGCTTAGCCGCAAGACAATGTGCTTCGGACAAGATCACAATGTTGCCTAGTCACAAAAATCAGCGCCTACTTGAGTAGTCGCGCAATCTTTCCAACTGCAACCTTACTCTCTATGCATTTGTCCATTTTTCAAAGATGCTTCATTAAATTAGTCCTAAAACAACCGCTCCCTTCCATGCATTCAAACACCAATGAATTGCCCTCCAAAACCCTAAAGCTCACAACAAGATTGCTGAGAAAAACACGTTGAAGAAAAACCTGGCATGTAGCCTTCAATGAGAGGAAACCTCCCAAGCTAAAGGATTTGTCATCTTTCACGGCTGCATTGATAGCACACTTGATGCGCTATGAAAGGGACGCATTCAAGTGACCCAGACATCTAAGAACGTAGGTGGAAGTGATGTCCAAAAAGATTGAAGTGGGGTTGATGAGAGAGACGCTTAGTCTAGCGGATGTGAATAGGGGGTGGATGAGGGCGGGCAAACCGGTGGGGGAGTTTGGTAGGCAGGCGGGCGCCAGCCTGGCAGGGCAACGACGTGGCGGGATTTGCCATAGTGGCTCGCAAGGACGTGGAACGAGAAAGCATGGCGGAGCTCCACCGTGGCACGACGGGTACGGATAGGAGGCTACATCGCAAGGCTCAAGGGCCAAGGGAACCACTCCACTGCACCTCACGCCCGACCCACGCTCGACCAGGGTTGATAGGGAGATCCACACGCCGACTGCACGACACTCATAGTGTCCTATAATCAAAGCAAAAGGGAGGGGAGGAATGACCAGTCTACATTGGGTTTCTTAAATCACAAGATGCATGTATTCATGAACTCAAGGCTCTATGTCACTATTCTATCACAAAAGACTTACCAAGGATCACGTAACTCCAGGTAGATCTCTCTATGCCGTCATCCTCTCCACTAATAATACACTAAAGTAGCTCTCCACATTGTATTTTGATGTGCCAAAAGAATGTGAGTTCTCAACATGCATGAAGACAGAGGACCGTTAAGTTCAAGCTCACATTCTTAACCCCTGAATTTCTTTAACAATCTCACGCCAAGAACACTTTAGAACTCCTTGTTTTAGTGCAATGAATAGGGAAGAAACAAAAAAAAACTTTTACTTCTAGTTTACACCGTAGGATCTCAATGAAGACTTATTAAGTAACTTTCAAACAAATATTCATAAAGTTTGACCGCACAAATTGTAAGATTATAGTGTTTGAAATATGAAAAGGGTCCATTTTCTATCCTGCATTTAGTGGATCAGCAGACTTTGACTTCACTTGGTGTCAAATTTTTGCACTACACAAGGTTTAAATTCATTTCCATCACGTTAAGCATGATAATAGTTCCTTTTACTCCAATTTTTAGAGGTAGAAAAGGGTGTAGCATATTCAAAAGAACTGTGCAAGGTGTGGAGGTTCAAAAATTGTCAATTTGCGTTTTATCTTTTAGTGAACTTAATATGTTTTAGAATGGAAATCCAAATGATCAATAAGAAGTTTTACACCACATAATGCTGCAAAAATAATAAAAAATATGAAGATCTCTGAGTTTTATGTGAAAAAGAAGAAGTTTTTTAGTACCTTGCCCGACAATGTGTGAAATTGTGTGAAAATGTTTGACTTGGATTTTATGCCTTTTTCTATTAAAATACAAGAGATTTTTTAACAATGCGAAAGGAAATGATATTATTTTCTAGTATTGAAAATCTCATATTCAACAGAGTGTACTAGAAAAAGTTTTTGGAGTTGCCCGACGTGCCCGCTCTCCCCATTTGAACTTCAAAACCCTATAACTTTTTCATTAAATGTCATATTTCGGGGGGAAAATAGGACTCATACAATGCTTTTAGTAATGTACATCTACAATCTAAATTTTAAAGAAAAATGGTATAAATTGACACCATAGGAAACTACCCGAACCTTCTAAAGTCCCCTGAGGGGACTCTTGGAAATTTAGGGGTTAAAATATACAAATGTCAAGTTGAGCACATTAACCCCTAAAGGCCCAAGAGTCCCCTCGAGGGACTCTTGAAGGTTTGGGCAGGTTCCTATGGTGTCAATTTATAACATTCCTTTTTCAAATTTCTACTAAACTGTAGATGGACATTGCTAAAAGCTTTGTGTGAGTCCAATTTTTTCCTAAATCCGGCATTTTGTGAAAAAATTGTAGGGTTTTGAGTTTCAAATAGGGAGACTGGGCACATCGGGCAACTCCGAAAACTTTTGCTAGGACAATCTATTGCATGTGAGATTTTCAATACTAGCAAATAATATTATTTCCTTTCATATTGTCAAAAAATTCCCTAGTCTTAAGTGGGAAATTGCATAATAATCTAAGTCAAACATTTTCACACATTGTCACACTTTGTCAGGCAAGGTACCAAAAAAACTTCTTCTTTTCCACATAAAACTTAGAGATCTTCATATTTCTTACGTTTTGTTTTTACTACGACAAGATGGCATTTTTTGAACCTCCACTCCTTGCACATTTGTTTTGAATATGCTACACCCCTTCTCTACCTCTAAGAATTGGTGTACAAGGAAAAAACATCATGATTAACATGCCGGTAATGTGTTCAGACCTTGTGTAGTGCAAAAATTTGACACCAAGTGTAGTCTGATCCATTCAACATAGGGAAGAAAAAGAATGGTTTTCTCTACTTTAACCCCTAATGGACCAAAGTTCCCTCAGGGGACATAATTCTAGGCATTATTTTTTGAGATTTTTTATTGAATAGACAACTTTTGATTAGCTTTGCGTAGGCACAAATTTCGTAGAATTCTGACTTACGGTTCAAAAGTTACAATTTATTTTCACTTACATATACAAATAGTGCATCAATTCAGTGTGACATATCACAGATAGTGTCTCTAAACTTTAATAACTTCTAAATTCAATATAAATTCGAGTTTTTGTCCATTTAAAAGAAATATAATGTCTTCTTGGAAAGGAAATTGAGATCTTTGCATCTACCCTACGGATCTGTGAATTTCAAAAATCAGAGATGGATATGATATATGCAAAATATAAAGGGTAGTGTTGATTCTTAGCACATAGTTGCATTGCAGGATTTTTTAGGACATCTTCTACACCTCTTCTACTTCTAAAATTTGGTGCACATGTGCCTAACATGATCCTTCTCAAGTTAACATAATAAATTCACGGCCTGTAGTGCAAAAAGTTGCCTTAGAAGGTGGTCGAAGTTTGTTGAAGGTGTTTAGTATGACCTCAATAAGAGATTATGTCTCACTTCAAAGACTGATATCTTTCAATCCTTGCAGTCAAACTTACCAAAATTTTCACCACACACTCTCATACAACTCTAGTACAAGATCCTACGGTTAAATTTTCAGAAAAAACATTTTGTATCATTTCGTGTTGAATGCACTGAAAATGGCAGTTTTGGAGTGATTTTGAGGAGAAAATGTCTTGGTCCTTTAGGAGTTAAAGACTATAATCTTTTAATCTCTGCGGTCAAGTTTTATGAAATTGTATGAGGACAATAATGAATAAGTCTTCAATTAGATCCTACGGTTCGATGTAGAAATTTTTTAAAAATTATTACCTCATTACTCATTGCACTGGAATGAGCAATTTTGAAGCATTTTTGGTATGAAAATGCCTTGGGCCTTTATGAGTTAATAGGAAAAAAAAAAAAAAAAAAAACTATGCTGCCTGATAGATTGCGGGAACATCCCAAACTAAACAAACAAAAAATCCTAGATAACAAAGGGCAAAGAAGTAACATCCAGATGCTCGGATTACTAACGCATATAGGAACCGATTTCTCCATTCATGAACGTTACGCAAAATGGCGACAGAGGTCTCCATTTATTTTGGTGGCTTTTCATTTTGTAGAATAACTTGGAAGGCGGGGCTCACTAAAGGCCGGTTTACATTAGGCCTGGAGACGGATGGAAGGCCGGCCGGATTTGCCTTCAATCCAGCCTTCAATCCGGCCCCAATTCTTCCATCCGGCCCCAAATAATGTAAAGCATTGAGGCCAGATCCTAGGGCCGGATTTCAAATTCATCATCTTGGCCCTAGTCAATGTAAAGTGTTGGGGCCGGATTCTAGGGCTAAATTTCCAATTTTTAAGTGTCTTAGATTTTCACAAGGCTCAACTAAAAATTATAGAAGCACATGTGTCAAGATTTTGTCTTTGTTTCTTTCCTTGTTTAAAGAAAAATAGGTTTCATATATTTACTTTATATGTTTTCTTTCCTTACTACATTTTAAATAAATAAATAAATGAATAAATAAGAGTATTTTTTCTATTTTCATAAATTTTTCCCCTTTTCTCTTATTTTTTATAGGTCTAAAATAAAAGAGAGTTTTTTTTTCATATGTATGCAACTTCTAATTCCTCTTCCTATTTTGACTATTGGAAAAAAGAGTTTTATTTACTTTATTTTGCCAAATTCCTTTTTTTGGATGCATATCCGAAAGGAAGGAGTATTTTAACTTTTTCAAAAAATAATAAAAAATAACGATTTAAAAAAAATCGAAATAAAAATTTATTTTTTCAAAAATAATAATTATTTTTTCAAAATAAAAAGTAAAAAATTAAAATTAAAAATAATCTTTTTATTAATTGACGGTAGCGATTTGAAGGATCCAACGGAGGAACCGAATCCGGCCCTAGATGGGAGTTTGGGCTGCCCCAAACCTCGTCCCAATTGCTCCCTTGGGGCCAGATGGTTTGGCGCCAAAACCATGCGACCTAAGGCGACACGTAGGATGAAATGTGGTTCCGGACGGCCCCAAGTATAAAGCTCTTGGGTTGGATTTTGAGAGATTGAAAGATCCTATTGGTTGAAACTTGGAGAGTTCCGGTCGGCCTTCAATCCTACTCCAAGTATAAACCGGCCCTAAATCTCATGGGCAAATGCCTGCCATGACTAGAAGCCTGCCACGGCAAATGGCCTTGGCAAGTACACTAAAATTGAGAATTAGTGTAACCACACTAAACAATTTGGAGTTGCTATAAGTTTTTACCTTTGATGAAGATTTTTACTATGAACACAGCTATTGGTACTTTTCAAATAGGGGAATCATTGTTAACATAGTTGGTAAAAATATTCATCAAGAGTAAAAACTTATAGCGTTCATAGCTCATTTACTGTGCTTAACACTAATTCTCAATTTTAGTGTAGTTCCACTAGAGTTACTACACTAAAAATGATGTTAAGTGTAGTATACACTAAATGCAAATCCATACACCAATTGCAAACAAGGCATTTAGTGTAGTGCAATAAGCGTACACTTAATGCCAACTACTACACTATTTGTCAGTTCTTGTCAAGATTGCCCAAAAGAAAATTCACTTCAGCACATTAAGTGTTTTAATAGTAGAAGTAAAAAAAACGTTCGGAAGTCAAGAGTTGTCACAATATTTTATGAGTAATCTTCTAAAGAGCAAACCTTACTTAGAGTTTATCCAAATTGGGCATGCGAGGTGTTTTTTGGCATCTAGATTTTTTGGAGATGTCAAAAAACACTTCATATGCCCAATTTGGGCAAAGTTTGAGTGAATTATGGCCACTTGAAAGCTGCAAATGAGGAGAAGCATGGGCTGGCTATCTATATGAAATCAAAGTTTCTTATTGTAAACTTATACTACACTAAAAGTGATGTTTAGTGTAGTGGTACAAATAGTGTACTTACCCTAGTACACTTTTTTGTGAATAAGTTGACAATCAGTGTTAGTTTACAATAAGAAACTGTGATTTCATAATGGTGGCCGGCCCATGCTTCTCCTCATTCACAACTTTCAAATGGCCATAATCACTTGGCTTTTGTCCGAGTAGGGCATATGAGGTGTTTTTTACATCTACAGAAAATTTAGATGCCAAAAAAACCTCACATGCCCAATTTGGATAAACTTTGAGTGGGTTATGCTCTTCAGAAGACTGCTGACCTCTCGACTTTTGGACCTTTTTCTTTACATCTACTATTGATACACTAAACATCTACAAGTAGAAATTTTTTATATTGCAATCTTTACTAGAATTGACAAATAGTGTATTAGTTGGCATTTAGTGTATGATTTGGTCACTACACTAAATGCGTAGTTTGCAATTAGTGTATGGGTTTGCATTTAGTGTATACTACACTAAACATCATTTTTAGTGTAGTTGTCTCGTATGTTTTGTTTTAATTCCGCCAAATCTGCTTTGCATATAACCTTTTTGTGCAATAGTTAGCATGCAAGCTCTTGATTGCTTTCACCTTATATTGGATTTTGTTTGTTCAGCAACTCGGAACAAAACAGTCGAAAATAATGTTTAAACCACTTCTTGTTGTAGTAACTTTTTCCAATTTCTTTGTAGAAAAGAAGTAGCTTGTATTTAACCCCTAAAGTTCCTTGACAATTTCCCTCAAAAACTAAAAGTGGAACTAACTTTCAAACCACAAATCCAAAAAATAAAATAAAAATATGTCCACGAAGCTCTTATCAAAGGCAATCTATAATAAAAATTTCAGAGAAAATTGATTTTTTTTAAATTTTAGGAACCTGCCCAAAAATCAAAAGATCCCCCCAAAGGAGACCCTGGTCCTTTAGGGGTTAAACCCTACATAATGATGTGAAAATGCTTGACTTGGATTAGAATGATATCTTACACTATACAACAAGAATTTTTTTAATGATTTCAAAATATATATATACATGCATGAAAAATCTAATTGTTAATATAAGCTTAAAGCAAAATTTGGAGCTACCTAGAATCAAGGAATTTGCACTCAAATTGGTATTAAAAAATTTCTAGAGGTCCAATGTGAAAAATAATTATTTTCCCGCATAGCTATTACTATGCCACATCTTCATATAAATTCAAAAAATCATGGTCAAAATTGAGACTATAGGAACCTGTCCGAAATGGCAAATGGTTCTTAGGGGTCAATCCAAGAATGGAATAATAGTTTTCATTATGTTTGAAAGTCCAAGTGAATAGCAAGTCGAACAAACTGAACAATAAGTTGATTCTTTCATCAATTAATCGTACATGCCCTGATGGTTGAGAATGTTTTGCAAATCCGTGTGCAGAAGGAGACATGAATCCTTCTTTAATGCGAGAGAATTTGGATACTAGTCTTTCTCGCCCATCCTCGTTGAAAGCAAAATCTCATCCTAAGAGCATCTCCATTGGTTCTCGAGACCGGTGGAGCTCTCTGGAGACGTTGTTGGAGGCCGGTGGAAGCAGCACCGCAACTAGCCGCACCGGTTCTCCAACTGCCTCCACTCCCAGCACACAACACAATAAAATCTCTGCACACAACACAGTGAAATCTCTGCAAATCTCTATACACAACACAGTGCAGACCAAATGTCCATCCTATCATGAAGCACACAGTCAAGAGCACAAAAATTAACATATGATTAGAGCAATAATTTTCTTGAATCCTCTTCTTCGTAAAGTAGCATAATCTTGTTCTACCTCGTTGTTGTACGTTACAATTTCTCAATGCTTGCCAGTACATGCAGAACACGGACATACACATAATAAGCTTGCATTTTTCTTGAAATTGGAAGAATCTATTTCTTCATTTTGTTCATGAAAGGGATGACATTAAATCAAAGAAACAGAGAAAGGATAGCATGAACACCAAACTTCGACACCAAATCAACAGGAACACCAAACTTTGACATGATCAGTTACAGCATGTCGGTGAACATGAACACCAAACTAGCAACAAAAGTTCCCATCTACGTAGAATCTTACACCTGCAAGAAAGATTCGACCTTCTCCAATAAATGCAAGATCCAACAAGGGTACAACTCGCTGATTCAATTTACGGCACGCAATTCAAATAATGATACCAAAGACACGCAGTAAGAAAATATGGTGAATCTCACAAGTTAAAAGCGCCAAAAATTGTGGACGATGACCAATCACGATGAAGCGGGGAGGACCTCCGGACGTCCTGTGTGGGTAGAGGGCCGGAGGCTTCCCCGGACCATACCCGGCGCCGTTTGCAGACAGGTAGGGCAGAACTCCGTCCAAAACTCAACTCCTCCACCGTTGTTGCGAACCAGTGGAGATGCTCTAATCCGTCTCCACAAATGCAACCGCAGCCATTAGCAAAGGATGGCCCGTCTGCTGACTTTGCCAGTCAGTGTTATACTTTCTCTTTGATCTTTCACTCAGACTACAACAGATAAAGACCTTTTTCTATCCAGCGCTACACTAAAGATGATATTTAGTGTTAACCACACTAATTTGTTTAAAAGTGCTATAAGTTTTTACTCTTGATGAATATTTTTACCAACTATGTCAACAATGATCACTCTCTTTAGATAGTATTGATAGTTGTGCCCTCGGTAAAAATCTTCTTTGAAAGTAAAAAGTTATTGCATTACCAAAAACATTAGTGTGGTTACACTAAATATCATCCTTAGTGTAGTTTTCTGAGGTATGACTTGGAGAGGCTAGAGAGCCCCACAGTTGTACTCTACAATAGGGTGACATTCAAATTGGCATTTGGGCAATTCTAGGGATGGTGTCTCACACTGCTCCCAACTTTGACACCCTCCATAGGGCTGAAAAATTGTTATTTTACCCTGAAATTTTGGGGACAACATCATCTCTATGTTGAAAACATGCATACCAAATTCCAAGTCTAGGGGACTTATATAACAAAAGATGTTAAAGACTAACCACCATGGGGTAGCTGTAAGAAAAGTTTCACAGCTGCCAACTTTGACACCCTCCCAATAATTCAAAAATATATATTTGTCCATGAAATTTTGGGTATGAAATCATCTTCACGTCAAATACAAGTGTGGAAAATTTTCACGTCAAATACAAGTGTGGAAAATTTCAAATCCAAAAGATCTACCCATAAAAACGTATACCAAGTCTACCAACATGTGTTGTTGTGAGAAACAAAGCTTACCACTACTTCCAAATTCAACACCCTTCCTAGGATTGAATTTTTGTTGATACATAATGAAATTTTGGCCACAAGATCACCTCTATGTTGGTAACATGTGAGATAGATTTCAACGCCAAAAGATGTATACACACAAAAAAGTTATTCCATATCTACCAACGTGTATGTCCTCCTTTAGCGTCAATCACTGCTTGTTACCTTGAGGGCATAGAGTGACATAGTTGAAGGAGCTTTGTACCACTGACCAAATTCCACTCTCTTTCAAGAACTACCTTCAAAACTTCTAAGTTTCTAGGGCATTCCTTGCCATGTTGCACAACATCTTTTAGCATCCTCCAGATATTCTCGATTGGATTGAGATCGAGAGAGTTTGCAAGCCAATCGAGCTTTTTGAGTTGGTGGGTTTGTCTCCATTCTTCACATGTTTTGTTGCGATGGACAGGTGCGCCATCTTCCATAAGCACTCCTTCTAGAACTCTATCCAAGAAATGAATCAATTCGCCATCGTAGATCACTCCCTTGGGAGGGTGTCAAAGTTGGCAGCTATGAAACTTTTCTCACAGCTATCCCGTGGTGGTTAATCTTTAACATCGTTTGTTATATAAGTCCCATGGACTTGAAATTTGGTATCCATGTTTTCAACCTAGAGACGGTGTTGTCTCCAAAATTTCAGAATAAAATAACAATTTCCCAGCCATGTGGAGGGTGTCAAAGTTGGCAGCAGTGTGGGACACCATCCCTAGAATTGCCCAAACACCAATTTGAATGTCACCCTACTGTACAGACCCCTTCAATAAAGATACGTATTTTTTGCATTCCTAGGGATAGTAACTTTTAGTGGTGCCAACTTTGACACCCTCTTGAGGTTTAAAAATTTGTTATTTTACCATGAAATTTTTGGAACAAGATCATTTCTATGTTGAGAACATGTGTGCCAAATTTCAAGGCCAGAAGATGAATATAGAAAAAGATATTCCAAATTTACCAACATGTGTACAGTCTAACCTTGATAATATCACACTTGTTAATATAACACCTTGATATTGTCACCCAAAACCTTGAAACAAATTTTCTTAGTGTAAAACTACCTTGTTAATATCACTATCACCCTTGATAATATCACCTTTTTTTTCAAAATTTGTAGTATAAGTGTGACAATATAAAAAATGGATGGATGAATAAGTGTGGATGATGGCATATCTTGTCGGAATGTTTTACTGTATCTACGATTGGGGGTGATTCCTGAATGAAAAATGTGCGCAAATCATAGATTTTGGTGAAGATGAGGGTTCTAGGAAGAGCGAGGGTTCTGAGCTCCAAAAGCATTGAGACTTGGGAGAGGACAAGGGTTTGCTTGCGGTTGGTTTCTTTACAGATTTAGTACAGTACAGGTCGCTGGGATGTAAGTTCATTGTTGGAATGGTGATTAATTGATGATACTATATATGTAATGTGAACCAGTTACACCTTGTCACGTGTTATTTCTCAATGACCATTCGACATGAGGTGAGATAAATCATATGTTAGGTTTCAATGGATTTACTAGTTTGTTAAGTCTCAATATGAGATTTCACTTATTCATTTATTTGATTTTTGTGATTTATAACATCTAATGGTGATTGATTCAGGTTGGAAAATCAAGTATATGACAGTTTGTAATTTAATTTAATTTTCTGATTTTTTAAAAAAAATATTGAATGTTTTTTTACCTTCTTTTTTGATAATATCACATTTTGCCTAAAATTGCCAAACGTGATATTATCAAAATTGTCACACCTTGATAATATCACACTTTTGGGTGAAACGGAGGGTGTGATATTATCAAGGTTAGACTATAGTTGTAAGCCATTCACTACTGCCAATTTTGACACCCTCCTGAGGGTTGAAAATTTGATATTTTACCATGAAATATTTATCACAAGATCAACTCTATGTTGATAACATGTGTGTTAAATTTCAAAGCCATGTGATGAATACAAAAATAGATACACAAGATTGTTTCTCATAGTTACACATGTTGGTAGATTTTGAATATGGATTTTTTTATTCATCTTCTGGCCTTGAAATTTGGCACACATGTTATATTCATAGAGGTGATCATGTGTTAAAAATTCTATAGTAAAATAACAATTTTTCAAACCTAGGGAAGGTGCTAAAGTTGAAATGGTACCCATGGTTGTTTCTCACAATTATCACGTTGGTAGATTTTGATTTTTTTCTTTTCTATCGTGGATATTTTAGACTTGAAATTAAGCACACATATAATCAATATAGAGATGGTCTCATGTCCAAAACCTCATGGGAAAAAATATAAAATTCAATCCATGGGAGGGTGTCAAATTTGGCAAGAGTGAAATGTTTCTCACAACTACACATGTTGGTAGATTTCAAAAATCTTTTGCTATGCAGGTATTCTGGCCTTAAAACTTGGCACACATGTCTTCAATGTAGAAATAGTTTCATGCCAACAATTTCATGCGCAAAAACAAAAAATTTAATCCTTAGGAGTGTGTCAAAGTTGGCCAGGAGTGAGATGTTTCTTACAACTACACTCACAACTACACATGTTGCTAGATTTTAAATATGTCTCTTTGTGTGGATGTTTTAGACTTTAAACATGTAATAAACACAGAGACGGTCCCATGCCAAAAATAACATGGGCAAAAACAAAATATTCAATCTTTGGGAGGGTGTCAAAGTTCGTAGCTATGAAACTTTTCTTAGTGCAACCCATGTTGGTAGATCTTGAATATCTTTTTTTTTATTCGACTTCCGACCTTGAAATTTTGCACACATGTTGTCAACATAGAAATGATCTTGTGCCAAAAATTTCATGGTAAAATTACAATTTCTAACCCTCAAGATGGTGTCAAAGTTGGTAGCACTGAAAATTACTTTCCCAAGGGATGCAAAAAGTACGTATCAGAACTGAAGGGGACTGTACAATATCATTGTAGTTTTGATGGTTTATGATGGATGTAGGTCGCTCACTGTGCTTTCTTATCATCACATTGTAATGACAAAGGGGAAAAGGGGCGACCTGCATGGTCCACCAGTACATAGAGACACATGCATGTGCCTGATTTGTCTGACATCATATCAATTCACATGCTTTTATTTGTCATACTGTAGCAATAGGTCTAATCAGGGATTTTTTTAGGGCGATTTGGAGCCAAATAGCGAATTTTTTTCCCCAAAAAAGAATGTTCCCCCAAAAAGTGGGAAAATTATGATGCAATGTAGCCAAAATTGTATTGATGGCCGTTTCCATATCACCATATTGCTACTAGTGAACAGCAGGGACTCCATGTCACCAAAAGGATGTACAGTACAAATCTATGTTTATGGAGATGGATTCTCCAAAGAAGATATTTATGGAGAAAATTTGATTTAGTCTGGTTTCAGGAGAAACTTTGTGCCACCACATGTGTGGTCTCCAAAAAATTTGTGTCGCCACTCTAGCGAAAACCGTGAAGAAAAAAAAAAAAAAAAAAAAAAAACCTGGTTCTCATTGACCCCTGGTCCTTTTGTGTGTTGCTTGCATAAAAAATGGAAAATCAATAACTAACAAATTAATCTTCTATAGTTTGAGTAGGTTTGAGTGGATCAAAATCTTTGACATGGCATTTTACATCAGAGCTGCGCCAACATGACAAGTGAAGGCAACAACAGATCTAGCAAGTGAAGAAAACAAATTCTTTCTTGTCAAATTACACATTGCTTGAGAATAATAATAAGGTTTAAAGGGGAATTGTGATGAATTTATTATCCTTGATGCTTAACAATTTGGTAGTTGTTAGATTTTGGTTAGATGTGTTTTAGCCACCTTTGAGATGAAGGAGAGGTCATGTTGTACCATGAATCTGAACCACCTTTTTCTCCCCTTGAGCTTATGATAGAAATTAAGAACTATTTAGGGCTTGTTTTGATCATATATGATAGTTGTTTGAAGAGGTTTAAGCTTAGGGGTAATTTTGTCTCACTTTAGAATTGATATACTTAAAAAAGAATTGCTTGATATGTGGAGTTCCATATGTATTGATAATGTTATTAGCCTTTCAAGGACAAGCAAGCCTGATTTGGACGGACGTAGCTATTTTTGGACAATACTAGCACATCCCCCTCCCCCACGCCGTTCCAATCAACCCTATAATCCTTGTGTGTCCTCATTCACCTTTCTCGAATTGAAATGTGGCGGTGTACAATTTAGCTATTTTATTTGTTGGCCAAAGCTGTATGTGGTCCTTAAAGGGTTGAGAAAATACACTTTTGTTATCCTCAAATTGTTTCAATTAACAAAGAGTCAAATCTACTAATTAGAACCTAATAGAGTGACTTAAATATGGAAATTTGCACTCTGGTTAAAAACATATTCATATTCCAGCCACTCTATTTATTGATAGTTGGCATTTTAGGTGCCTTCAAAAACTTTTGCTACAACTCTCTATTAACCTCTAAAGGACCAAGTGTTCGTTCGGAGGACGAATTTTTCATCTTTGACTGCAATTATCTTTCAATCCATACGGTCAAAATTCACAAAATTTTACCACATCATCCTATATAACTCTAGAAAAGATCCTACAATTACATTCCTAAGAAGTTTATTTGCAATTTTTAATCAATGGAGTAGAGAATCCTTTAAAACGCCTTGGTCCTTTAAGGGTTAAATATGATGTTTTAAATACAACTAAGTAACCTTATTTGATTTGTGAATTACAAAAAAAAACTTTCTACAGTATACATCTCACTCCAAGACAATCAAAAGTTTTCCACCTTTTTTGAGAAATATGCATTAAACAAATTTCATTTCTTAGTGAACATTAGAGACCTTCATTTCTTCTCATTTGATATTATTGCTCCAAGAAAAAGCATAAACATTATTTTTGGTAGTTTGGATTTTCAATTTACACAAGAATGAACTTGCTAAAAATTAAAATGTGGTTTGGTGGTTTTTGAATCTTTCATTGATTTATTTTTTTTAAATTAATATGCTTCACTTCTCCGTTAGCTCAAAAATTTAGTGTCCAAAGAACTAACATCACTTATATCACAATAGAATAAAATCTAGAACTTTTGTAATGCACAAAATTAACGCCAACTTAACTCAAAGTCTAATGATCATTTAAACGCTAGGAAGAAGAGAAAACACTTCAAACTCTGTGTAGTCCACCCTATTTTGAATGTTACCTCTATATATGTTATAATTCAAAAATGATATGAAAAATTTTGCTCCCTAAAAATTAACAATACTATGTGTGATAACATTTTCCGCTCCCTTTCACTTCAATATAAAAGTTGGTAAATTGGAGAAAGCATGGGGTAGTAAATACCGTACCTAGAGGTCTAGTTCGGCACACATGTGCCGAAGTAATTTATTTTTTGTGGACAAGTACACTAAAGATCACATTTAGTGTAATGCTCAGTAAATGACTTGAAAATGCGATAAGTTTTTACTCTTGATGCCAATTTTTACCAAGAGCACAACTCTCTATAGTATTCAAATAAGAGGATCATTATAAACATAGTTGATAAAAATATTCACTTAAAGTAAAAACTTATCGCATTTACAAGTCATTTACTAAGCATTACACTAAATGTGATCCTTAGTGTAGTTCGGCATTGTCAGAAACTTTTTCTAGCTTTCGGCACTTACACCTCCGGAATTGGTGCAAATTCGGTACTTTTGATTGGATGAAGGTGAAAAGATCTTGGCATTGAAGAGCGCCACATGTTGGTGCCTACCACTACATTCTATTTGACCATCAAGATTCCTCAGTCCACAAACCATTGGTGGTCTTATGTTGAACATGAAGAGTCTTTAGATGACATTGATGAGTGGGAGGAATTGTTTGAAGATGAAGATATCATGCATTTAATGGCACGGTGCGTAGTGAGTGATGAGGTTTAAAGTGGCTAGCCTGTAAGCCTTGAATGTGTCTTTAGTTAGTGATTAGAATACTTAGTGAAAATTATGATATGTATTTTTTCTTTTATATTTTTTATATTCATTTGAATTATATTCATTTTATTGTATTATGAGACCGTTAGTTTTTTTAATCCTTGGAATGTTCGTTTTTTCCAATTTATTCCGATTTTTTAAATAACTTCAACAACGGCAACTATAACTTTTACAAATTCAAACAATTGCAAATTGAAAATTTTAATTTATTTTGGACAAGTCTCTTGAAATTTCCAAAATATTCAGACACCCTCCATTTTGAATTAATTAGGTACGAACTAGATACGCATGTAGGGTAGAAGCAAGGGCAGTAAAATGTAATGCACTGTAGTAAAACTCGTTAGGTAAAACGCAATTTAGGATTTATTATGATTGTTTGGATGAAAATTAGCTTAATGGATGAAAGAATTGGATGAAAGTTGGCTTTAAAAATTGGTTGAAAACTTGATAAGTGTTGTTATTTTTCCCACTCCCAACCATTAACATTTAAAGAGGGTCAATTGTAATCTTTCAATATCTACAGTCAGAGATTATGAAAATTTGTGGGCATGTGGATTTAGTACTGTAGATTGATATCTTACAATTGAAGATGAAATTACAAATAATGTTTTTATCTTCTACTGTTTGCACTAAATGAGCAGTTTTAAAGTGTTTTTGGTGAGAAATAGCCAAGAAATTTTAGAGGTTAAATAAACTTAGGACCATTTGGACCAAACTGAAAGGGGATCTAATGAACAATGAAAGAGAAGCAGATGTGTATTACTACTGAAGAATAGAGCATGGTCTATTTGAAAGAGAATCAATCATTGTTGAGTTTCAATAATGATCCCAATAACACAAAGGGCCACTCAAGGATTGCTTTCAAATCGTAAGAAATTAAGGTTCCTCGTTCAAATCAAATGAAGGTCACAGGAGCACTACTTCATCCTCAATAACCACCTCAAAAGCGGTCATTGATTTAGACACAAGACACCTTTGATTGCGATCAATTTCTGCACACAAAACAATTTGTGCGTTGAAGTCATTTCCCAACGGGTAAAATGAAGGAGAGAAAAAGTGTACCTACACCGAGACCATTTTTTACATACATAATGAACCTAGCACAGCATTAGGCAGGTTTGGAAGCTGAAGTCTTGGAGCTTTTCCGCCCCAGCAAAGAGCGCAACAAGCTCTTGCTCCGTGCCTGCGCGCTCTTCGGGTCTTTTGCTGGATCATTTGCTCCTGGATGCGACGAGGTAATCATGGTGGATGATCGCACAAAGCCAGTACCCTGTCAACCACACATTTGACCTGTGTTAGCTTGAATCCAGAGTAAAAGTGATATAGAACGAGTATTTTGAGATGAGGAACAGTAAACCAGGAGCTAAACCTACACGCGTGGAAGGAGCTGTTTTTGCCGGTGTGAAAGAACCAGATCTTTGAGTGCTGAGCTTAGCGGACGCAGGATACTTGGAAGTGGATAGACCTGCCTCCGTTGTCCTTGGCATCGAGTCATCATTATCTGCCAGAACAATGTTCAGTCGAGATTGCTTGTGTCAGTTCATTACCACACAAACTGGCAATTAAACATTCCGCAGAAGAAATCTACCCAAGCAAACATTAAATACTCCAATCATCTACACCATGATAGGTTGGAACCTATCTAAACGGACGGGACAGTATCCCAACACCGAGCACAAGATGAGGGGTGATATGCTAAACTGCATCACTCTATTAGAGTAGGATCTGGACCCAGGTGAAACAATCATGTAGTTCAGCACATGCCGCCTGAATCCATATGCGGCAGAAACTGCGCATTACTACAAGAGGCGACAGAAAAGTCACACTGGGAAAGTAATACTTACACAGCGAAGGAGTAAGAAAGGAGCCTTTCGACAGAGAGGTCTCCAACACTTTTCTCCCAGAAGCCGTCGGAGGGGGCGTGCGCCGCCCAGCACTGTTCAAGAAATCCAATCGTTAATCAGGTTGTGAAACTAGCACTCAGTGAAAAATTTCAAGAGTATTTCCAAAGAAGTTCATCCACAGCAAAGCAAAAGAACAATAAAACCGAAATAAAAATACTTAACCCCTGACACTCCGACAAGAAAGATACAGAATGGCAATTGCATGGAATGGTAACAAAAACATAAGCCATAATCTCTGCCTACGCTGAACACACACTTAAAATGTGTTCCTCAAGCGCTGAAGGTGATTAAGAGTGATTAGAGGCGTAAGTTTTCGAATGTATTTAGAATTAAGAGCTGCCAAGAGAACGACAGAAAGTTTAGAAAAACTCAATTGAGTTAACCTGATAGAACGCTTGCTAGAACTGTTGCTGCCTTCACTTGTGGAAGTTGGCGCAGCCTCTGATGTAAAATGCCATGCTAAATGTTTTGATCCACTCGAACCTACTCAGACAAGAGAAGATTATTCGTTAGTCATTCATTTTCCATTTTTTAGGCATACAACACACAAAAGGTTCAATTAGACCTATTGCTACAGTATCGCAAATAAAAGCATGTGAATCGATATGATGTCAGACAAATCAGGCACATGCATGTGTCTCTATGTACTGGTGGACCGTGCAGGTCGCCCCTTTATCCCTTTGTCATTACAATGTAATGATAAAAAAGCACAATGAGCGACCCACACCCATCATAGACAATCAAAACTACAATACTACTGTATGACCGTGGCGCTCTCAAGTCTCTCCGAGCCATACTTCCAAAACTCAGCGCTGGATAAAAGAAAGGTCTTTATCTGCTACAGTCTGAGTGAAAGAACGAAGAGAAAGTATAACACTTACTAGCAAAGTCAGCAGACGGGCCATCCTTCGCTAATGGCTGCGGTTGCATTTGTGAAGACGGATTGGGATGAGATTCTGCTTTCAATGACGACGGGCGAGAATGAATAGTATCAAAATTCTCTCGCACTAAAGAAGGATTCATGTCTCCTTCTGCACACGGATCTGCAAAACATTCTCAACCATTCAGGGCACGTACATTTAATTGATGAAAGAGCCAGTTTTTTGCTGAGTTTGTTCAACTTGCTTTTCATTCGGACTTTCAAACATAATGAAAACTTTACAGCAAACAAACAGATGGGCCCTCGTATGATGTTGCAAAACCCCCGTTTCCAATGAGGTTTTGCTGACGCAAGTGTCACATGTGACTCAACCAAAGGAACTGAAGGAATTGGCAGAAGGAAATGTACCTGGCAAAACATAGTGCTTGTGGTTAGCATGCATTGTTTTTGCCAAGGATTGCTGCTTGAGCCCTTCCCGATCTGAATGCTCTTGACATGAGCGCATCCGCTGCCGTGAAAAGCAAATAAGGACAAAGAGAAGAGCATGCTCAAAAGTGACAAAAGGCAATCCACTGCTAATCGTTCAAGTACTGGAAAAAAATCATATACATGCGAAGTTGGATTAAAATAATAGACATTCAAGAATAAAAACTGTTGTCACAAAGTTCGGAAAGTGCACCTGAGCCACAGAGGCAGCTCGGAGTTCCGTCGCCGAAATTTCGGTAGTCTGCTGCCCGAGAAGGTCATTGAGCTTATAGGCGACTGTTCCCAAATGGTCCACTGCATTAACCAATGCCTTCACGGAGTAATCCTTTAAATTGTCCAACACCCTGGGCACATTGTAAGAGAATCCAAAATAAGAGAACCGGATTTTCTATCCTTCCAAGAACATTCCACCGTTCCACCGTCGTAAGCCTACATTCACTGTCCAAGTACTTGCAGCACAACTGCGGTAGACCATTACTCAGAACCACAACAGAACGAAGATGAAGAATACCTTGGAATCTAATCAGTCAATAAATTGAATTGGCCACATACTACATTCTTCCTTTACATTTATCGCATATCTTACCACTTAGAAAATAGATCTAGTCACCTCATTACACAGAGCAGCTGGACGCTCACTTACACTTGCTTCTGGTCACTGTAAAGGTAAGACGATTCACAATACTCCGCCGCTGAATAGAGCTGTGGTCGAAGGTTCTTCAGCTCCTGGCCACCATAAACAGAAAAACCACAATCAACTCCAAGCATTCAACCCGAAACTAGCAGAGCAAAAACTCTGGCGTAACCCTAGCAACAGGCGGTTTCATTGTCCACCAACCGACGGGGAGAACGAAAGGAAAACAGAATCTCGGGAAACAGTCTAAGCCGCATCTAACTCGGCTGCTGCAAGGTTTCCAAGCCTAAGAGCACAATGTGTACAAATATTGACAGAGTGTAGCGTTTGTCTCGGTCGCGATGGAGGAGGAGGAGGAGTACCTTGAGCGCTTGCACGAAGTGGCGGCTGCGCTGCATTTCGAGCTCGTCGAACGTCATGTGCGCGGGATCGTGGTCGTGATCGTCGTCGTCGTTGTTGACGGACGGCGACGGCGACGGCGAGCTGCTGCGCGAGTGCGGGTGCGAGCGCGCCGCATTGGGAGGCGTCGCCGTGGCCGCGGCCATGGTGCAAAACCCTAGCCCCCGGACCAAGCAAAACCTGAACAAAAACTCTCGCAAGAGAGAGGCACTTGCACTCGCCGAGATTGCGATGGACTCTCACTAGACTTTGCAGTGACGACTCGACTGGCCTTGGCTATGGTGAGTGCGCCATTGCCACAGACAGACCACGGCTTGTTCGTGTGCTCTTCTCCCTCGTCTCTCTCGCTCTTGCTTTGTCCTCCTCTCCTTCTCCTTCTCTCCAAGTTTGTATAAACATGTAGGATACAAAATATGTATTCAAGTTTAGCAAGCACCTTACACCTTTGGATTGAAGATTCTTCAACTCACATCTTTCATTTGGAGGTCATTTTAATCTATTTGGACCTTACCATGTTCATATACGACACCATACACATGTGGGATTGATTGTGGTCACTACACTAAAGATTGCATTTAGTGTAGTGGTACGAATAGTGTACTTACCTTAGTACACTATTTGTGAATTACTGTTAGCTGCCAATGTCATTTACCCCTACATTTCCACAAGTCCCCTCGGGGAACTCTTGAAGGTTTGGGCAGGTTCTTGCAATGTCATACTAGAACATTATTTTTTGAATTTTTTTTGTTGCAGATGGACATTACTAAAAGTTTAATGTCAAGACAATTTTTTCTTAAATCGGACATTCAATGCAAAAGTTATGCAATCTTGAAGCAGTACTTTGCAAGAGTAGGTAACTCCAAAAACTTTTGCTAGGACACTCTATCAAATGTGAGATTTTCAATACTAGCAACTAATAATATTTCCTTCCATATTGATAAGAAAAAGTTCTTGTCTTTAGTAAGAAAAAAGCATGCTAATCCAAGTCCAAAAATTTCAAACATTCTCACACGTTGTCAGGCAAAGTACTTGAAGATCTTCATATTTTTTACTTTATACTTTTCTGTAATAAGATGTGGTTAAAAATTTCTTATCAACCGTTTGGATTCTCATTCTAAAACATATAACGTGAATTGGCAGTTTTTGAACCTCCACTTTTTGCACAATTGTTTTGAATATGCTACACCCCTCCTCTATTTCTAAAAATTGGTGTTCAAGGAACTAATACCATGCTTAATATGATGGTATCAAATTTAGACCTTGTGTAGTGCAAAAATCTGATACCAAATGAAGTCAAAGTCTGTTGATCCACTCAATGCAGGGAAGACAATGAACAATTTTCTTTGCTTCTAACACTATAATCTTTCAATCTGTGCAGTCAAAGTGTATGAAATTTTGTGAGCATGTTACTCAAAAAGTATTAATTGAGATCCTATGGTTGAAACTAAAAAAATTAACTTTTTGTTTCCTTCCTTACTCATTGCACTAGAATCAACAATTTTGAAGTGGTTTTGGTAGGAAATTGTCATAGAAATTTAGGGGTCAATGATGCCCGCAATAATGGATATTAAACAAAATCTAGAAAGAATGATCATTTGGGAACAAATTAGAAAGCTTAAACTTTGATATTTTCAACGGCAAGCCTATGCTCCTCCTCATCCACAACTTTCAAATGGCCATAACTCACTCAAATTTTGTCCAAATCAAACATTCGAGGTGTTTTGAAATCTACATTTTTATAGATGTCTAAGCCACCTCAAATGTTGAATTTGGATATTGTATGAGTGAGTTATGATCTTCATAAGATAGCTGATAAGATACTTTAACATCTCTCGACTTCTGGACCTTTTTTTATACTTCTACTATTGATACACTAAATATTGACAAGTGAAAAAATATATTTTTCAATCTTTACTAAAATTGACAAATAAGGTAATGTAGTTGTTACATTTAGTGTATTGTTTTGTCACTACACTAATTGCGTAGTTTGCAATTAGTGTAAGTGTTTGTATTTAGTGAATACTATACTAAATGTGATCTTTAGTGTAGTAGATTGGTCTACCCATTAAGGGTTAACCCTTAAATGTTAGAAGGCGCCACTAGTGGCCATAGTATTCTACATGTATGGTGTCGTAATATATGAACATAACAAGATTTAGGCTGATTGAAATGACCTCCAAATGAAAGATGTGGATTGAAGAATCTTTAATCCAAAAGTGTAAAATGCTTGCTAGACTTTAACATGTTCTTTGTATTTTGTAGAGTAAAATACATGCATGTATATATGGTTTATAACTGACATTTTAGAATTGACCTTTAAACAACCCATAGGGACTGTATGTGTTCTTTCATGTAGAATACAACAAATGTGTTAAAGTTCAACACGTCTTGCACCTTTTGATTGAAGATTTTTCAACTAACATCTTTCATTTGTAAGTCAATTAAATATCTTCCATGTTCAAATGTGACACCAATACATGTAGAATATCAAGGCCACCTGTAGCACCTTTTGACGTTTGATTCATATTTCATGATATCAACAACGTTTCATTCATTTTTCATGATATCGACATATTTGTCCTATATAATCTTTGACCTTTAAGTGCCTATGTAGTATGTACATGTGGTAGAGAATTTCAATAGTTAGTGTGCCAATTGGACCGCTACCCAAACCACATGATCCAGCTTGGTACTACGATACATAAAATTTGCACAAAGAAATAAATACTTCAACCATCCTCCTCTAAACATATTATACTCCCTACCTTAGTCTTACACCACTCAACCCCCCCAAAAAAAACTATTAATTCCTTCCTCTACCACCCTAATTTATACCAATTGTTACAGCTCTTGTTTAAAAGCTATTATTTTTTAAAGTCTCTACCATTGAGATGAGGAAGTATACTGCTAACTTTTGTGCTGGAACAAGCAAACACTTTATCCATGTTCGCTTCTTTCGAAAACCGGAGTTTTGCCCATTGGTAATTTTTATTAAAACATTTAAATTGCCAAAAGGATAGCCAATAGGATTTGCCAATAGGGTTTGCCTACAAGATAGCCAATAGAATAGTCATTAGGATAGCCAATAGGATTTGCCAATAGCAGAGCCAATAAGATAGCCAATAGAATTAGCAAATAGGATAGCCAATATAATTAGCCAAACCTCAAGAATTTTTGGCTGAGGACATCAGGAGAAAATTATGTCCATCAAAATGTTGCGCTATAGTTTTCACTTGGGAAAATATCCAAAGAGGTAGGATTTGAATAGTAGGAAGGTCATTTATCTAGAATTAATACATTAGGTTGTCACTAATTATGTTATTATACTCTACTAGTGGAATTTGTGTCTTCTAAACACAACATTGTTTTGCCTAAGTTTCTATTTTTCTCAAAACACGCAATTAAGCAATTATGCACTTGGCCATTTAAAAGTGCACTTGGGTACAACGGCGGCCATTGCAAACAAAAGTGGCAAAATTGAAAAAAAAAAAAAAAAATCAAACAAAAAAATTGTTTTCCAAAGAAAAAAAAATTGAGCTTTTGCAACAATATTACGTACAATCATGGTTGTTCATATTGGAAGCGATTTTTTGGCATTTTCAACTAATTTGTTGTGGCCCCTCGTTAATACTAGATAAATGTGTATTTAATATAGTTTCACAATATTTCAAAGATAGATTTGAAGGATTGTAGTATATAAACAGGAGTAATCCAAAAAACCATACTTTATGCAAGGGTTGGCAATTGATTAAAAGATATTCTACGTACTACATAATGCATACAATGGTGAAAACTAAATATAGATGCTTCAACAATTGGACTTAGCACCAATATTAAACACAATTTTATTCTAAAGGATTAATGACATAACGTCTTAGATCACCCTTAGAATATACTACTCTTACACATACACTATATATCAATTACCATACACAACTAGTACACCCTAAAAAAGGCACACTATCTACTCCATAGAATTTAGGGCTGCTTGCAAACGGTCGTCATCGATAGCTTCAGTTTGCATTGCAATATATTGTAGGATGTGAGCCTTTACTGATTGAAGAATGCGAATCCTGCTTTCAACCTGCACTCCAAATACATTGCGCTTTCTCCACCCGCTGGCCCCGGACATGGTTCTTTCCAATGTGTCTACCCATGAAAAAATGCATGCATCTTTGTCTACCCAACTATGGCTCTCCCCAGATGGCTCCCAGAATGAATCCATGCAATTTGCATACCGTTGTGCAGAAGATCCATGTCCATCAGCAACCCCCCTTTGGATGATGGGCCAATACCAACAAACCTTAATCTTAAGTCTCCATCGGTTTTTTCCTTCCTCAATCACTTTCCCCACATAGAATGGAACACCGCCTTCTATCTCTGCTCGATCAACACTCAAAGCTACAAACTGTCCACAACGGATATCAGATTGTGGATTAAATGGTGGAAATGGGTCGTGATTACCTTCATACATTGCTCCTTCTTCGGCGCGTTCCTCAACATAGTTGCGCTCTGTTTGTTGTGCCCTACGCACTGCTTGATTAGAGGGTCTTCCTCTACGAGGACCAAAGTATCCTCGAGCCTCGGCATTTGGAAGCATGGCCACTACCTGCTCTACGACATCTACCTCGCGATTTTCTTCACTTGCACCATCCATTACATCCAAAGATGCGTTCCCTGTAGGTCCGGTGTTGGAGAACTCTGAAGGCCAAAATGGTGAGGTACGATGCTCATTGCTACGATCTTTGTGTGGAAATTCAGCTAAATAGAGTTTCAATCTTTCAGCCTCTACTTTTGCCTCACGATTCTTGTCCTCATGCTGCAACCTTTGAATCCACCTTTGTTTATATGCAATGAAGTCATCCAACGCCTTCAACTCCCGTTCGTCCGCTGCAAATACTTCCGCAAACGATGGTCGTTCATCTCTATTTGGCAACGACCTCAAAGTTTTTGTCCCTGCCTCCGGTCCCCATGGATCCTTGCAATAATGCTTGTGTTGTACTCGAACCTCACGAGTCCCTGCTCGATTGTCCATATAGAATCGCATGTGGTGCGGAAAAGTTATGCCCACCAATGAATCCTGACCTGTCAATAAGTGAGGAGTTATGAACAATTTCCAATCCCATACATTTTCTAACAGCCGGGCGCTAACAAATGCCTCCGTAGATGAGGTTCCTCGTTCTATAAGACTAATCATTTCCTTCAACGAGTCGACGTCCGACCTCTTCAACGTATTTGATATACAACTGAAGCGTTGATCAATATCTTCGTGGGTATGGCCCACTATAAGAAAAGATAGTTCCACCTCCTGAAAAAACCCCAATCCCACCAATGTAGCACATAGAGCAAACATATAAATGTTTTTGTTCTCACGCGTGCAGTTGTCGACCTGAATTCGCAGTGTTGGTGGCAAAAAACCCCTCTTCCGCAGCACATCTCCAATCACGTACAACAATGTACTCACGACTTGATTGCTATCGTGTTTGTGGTGAGCCCCAAACCACACGTCGCAATATAAACCGATCCCATGTACAAGAGCACCACACAGATGGGTCTTCACAAACCGATGTTCAATGTTCTTCACAGTCTGACGCATCCTCGGTACCATGGTCGTATTTTGGTCCATGCCATCCACTATGATGCACATGTACAACTCAGGGCTAATATAACACGACCTCTTGAATATCCAATAATGCCTACGTTCTTCCATCTGGTTGCGCAGATGCAACATAAACAACTCCTTTATCTTTATCCTTGCATCCGCATTGGTTGTTCCCTCCATGGCACATTTATACTCCCAACAATGATAACACTTTGAGAATCTCGAGAACGGAGGTACCTGAACGTGGGGATACTTGATGCGCCACATCCTCCGGAACGAACTCATAGAAATGGTTTCTCCATTACAAATTCTCTTGACCTCCTCGTTCACGTAATTGAATACATCAAATTTGGCTGTATTCATAGGAAGGAGAATGAGAGGCACCACTTCGTTGTCACTCTTACGGCGAATACAACGATGAGGTTGAGGACAACCAGCTTCATCGACAAACGATTTAAAGCAAGCCTCTGCTGCAGACATTCTAGTACTCTCTCTTATCGGATCTGAAAGGGTATTGCCGTGAATCGATGTCACTCTTCCATATATTAGACAGTCCTTCTTCAATTGCTTAAAGCGCCTCTGTGAATATCCAACCCCAAGAGCGTAGCAAGCATTGCAAACTTCTTTCCCATCTAACTTTGTTACAAACTTGTCTCGACGAGTTCCTTCCGTCCTTGTGTAAAAAGAAACCAGCATCTGTCTCATCCACGTACTTCGAACTGAAAACTCACTACCCCATGCATTATATCGCATGTCCAATAGATACCTTGCTGGAATGTCCCTCAAACAATTACGTTTGCATCCTCCTTGTGCCATTGCAATTTGCACGCTTCTAAGCGATACCTTAGATGGTGTAGCTTCTGTCAATGATGGCTCCCTTGTATCTCTCCTTCTCCTATTTTGCATAGAATATGGACGACGTGCTGGTCTAACATAAGCAAATCCATCTACATGGGGCAAATCTTGGATATTTGAGGGAGTAGATTGGGAAAACGGCAAATTTTCATCTATGGCGTTTGAAGCATGACTACTGCGTCGAGACCTCTGGGTGGATCCTGGTGTGTTGATGAACTCAGGAAAATCAAATTCTGAGGCCATCACTACTGCAGGCGCTATCTGTGATCCAATGCCACCATGGACACCTGTGATATCAGGTTCTACAGCCACTACACGTAGCAAAGATCGATGCCAACGAATGATCAAGCCCACACACATGCCAAGGCGTTCTCCTACAATCTCTCCGGTCCAATGCAATGCATCATCTACCCTAGTGATACGCACCGCCACCTCGAATGGGAACAACTTCGACCCATTCAATTCCATGCCACTTTTGAATGCATGCTCCCTCGTTGCTAAGCCCACCACATCTCCTGTTTCTGAAAGCAATTCTACTGTCCTTTCCAATTCAGAAGTCATGATCCCAACAGATCTCTGTTGAATTTGCCTTGCACGTGCTGCTCGTACTAATCGGGCCCCCACAGAGCTATTACAAGGCATATTGTCCCTTTCGATGTGTGGCCGTATCAAAGGAGTCTGAATCGTACGGCTCTCCATTATCACTGTTAAAAAAAATAGGAACATTATGGCTGTAAATTAGTCAAAATACAATGATAGTGTTACACCAAAAACACTTCTAAATTGTTGGATTCCAGTGCAACGAACAAAGAATGAAACAAAAACTTTTATTTCTAGTTTTGATCGTAGGTTCTCAATTATGACTTATTAAGTAATAATTAAAAAAACATTCATAAACTTTGACCGGACGGATTGAAAGATTATAGTGTTTGAAGTGAAGCTTATGGTTCATTTATTTCCCCACGTGTAGTGGATCAACAGAGTTTGACTTCACTTCGTGTCAAATTTTTTTTTACAGAAGGTCTAAATCCTTAACCATCTTGTTAAGCATGATGTTAGTTCCTTGTATACCAATTTTTAGAGGGAGAAAAAAGGTGTAGCATATTCAAAACAAATGTGCAAAGAGTGGAAGTTCCGAATTTGTCAATTCACACTATAATTTTTTGTGAACTTAATATATTTTAGATTGGTAATCCAAATTGTCTATAAGAAGGTTTACACCACATATTGTTGTGGAACAATAAAGTGAAAAATAAAAAGATATCTAAGTTTTATTTGAAAACAAGAAGTTTTTTTGGTACCTTGTCCATCACTGACTGACAATGTCTGAAAATGTTTGATTTGTGTTGGTATGCTATTTTTCATTAAAGACAAGAACTTATTTTGACACCAACAAGGGAAGTAATATTACTTTTGAGTACCAAAAATCTCTCAATCAACAGAGTGTCCTAGCAAAAGTTTTTGGAGGTGCCCAACTTGCCCGCTCTCCCCATTATAAATTTAAAACCCTATAACTTTTTGATCAAATGTCCAATCTAGGTAAAAATTGTTATTCCCAC
Organism: Bryoerythrophyllum caledonicum; assembly: GCA_963971425.1. NCBI lineage: Eukaryota > Viridiplantae > Streptophyta > Bryopsida > Pottiales > Pottiaceae > Bryoerythrophyllum > Bryoerythrophyllum caledonicum. The sequence goes on along the minus strand of OZ020518.1, from coordinate 2,253,885 downwards.
TAAGGTTTTGGTAAAGCCTTTCTATAGTAAGATTTTCAAAGAGGAATGTTGGAAATTGACACCATAGAAACCAGACCGAACATTCAACAAGCCAATTTTTGACACTTGATCCATTAGGGGTTAAATATGCTACACCTCTTTTGCATTCCTAAACATTGATGAATAATGGAACTAATCATTCTTCACATGATGATAATGAACCTAGATCATGTGTGATGCAATCTATTGAATCCAAGTGAACTGAAACAAAGGGAATTCACTGAACCTAGGGAAGAAAATGAACCATGTTGTCTACTTGCTATTATTGACACCATTGGAACTTGTTACAAGTGCTAATTAAATAATGGGTTTGTACATCCACATAAAGGTTATTCTACAAACAACATCGTACAAAAGATCAATCAAGAATCAATCTTAACGCCTAAGGTATCGTGACAGTTTTACACCAAAAACACTTCAAACAAAATGGATTCTAGTGCAACGAATAAAGAAGGAAAAAAAAACTTTGATTTTTAGTTCTGACCGTAGGATCTCAATAAAGGCTTATTTAGTAATACATGTACAAAATTTCATAAACTTTGACCCTACGGATTAAAAGATTATAGTGTTTGAAGTCAAGCAAATGGTTCATTTTCTTCCCCGCGTTTAGTGGATCAACAAACCTTGACTTCAGTTGGTGTCAAAAGTTTTCAGTACAAAAGGTCTAAATCTATTACCATCTTGTTAAACATGATGTTAGCTCCTTAAACACCAATTTTTATAGGTAGAGACCAGGTGTAGCATATTCAAAACAAGTGTGCAAGGAGTGGAGGCTCAAAATTCGTTAATTCAGAGTTTAATTTTTTTTTAACTTAATATGTTTTTGATTGATAATCCAAATGGTTAATATGAAGGTTCACAACTTTTCCTTGTCCAGTGGACATGGTCTTAGTAAGTGGAACGAACAGACACTTTACTCACGCCGCCCCCTTCAGGGGCCGGAGTTATTCTTCTTTATGAAGGTTTACATTACATATTGATGTGGAGAAAATAAGAAGTGAAAAATATGAAGATATCTAGGTCTTATTTGGAAAACAAGAAGTTTTTTTGGGTTGGTATCACTAAAGACAAGAACTCTTTGTTGACAATATGAAGGGGAATAATATTACTTGTAAGTACTGTAAATCTCACTTTCAATAGAGTGTCCTATCAAAAGTTTTTGGAGGTGCCTGAGGTGCCCGCCCTCCCCATTTAAAATTCAAAACCCTATGACTTTTTCATCAAATGTCCAATTTAGGTAAAAATTGTTTTCCCACTAAGGTCTTGGTAATGCCTTTTTATAGTAAAAATTTCAAATAAGAATGTTGGAAATTGACACCATAGGAACCTGACCGAACTTTCAAAAAGCCCTTTTTGGACACTTGGTACCTTAGGGGTTAAACTTGTATAAAAATAAATGTTTACCTCAAGATACGTTGCAGGTGTTAGCGGTACACGCACTGATGCTTGATGGCGTTCAACATTATATCACCATTCCGTCGTTGTTGTTGGACATGTTTCTCAACCCTTCCCACTTTACCTGCAACACATGCATAAAGTTTATATGGTAAACTATGTGATAAAAAATCCTATATGTATCTTCGTATTTTTATAGCTTGATATTTTAATATAATATATTGAAAAAATTAACATATGGAGGTCCAAAGTTCTTAAAGTCAAATTTTTACTAGTAAACTTGAGGCACAAGGTTCCAACATGGATAAAAGGTTTCTATGCAAACCTAGAGGTCATTTCTCTTCGCAGTTTCTAAGGTGGGCACTCTTGCAATCAAAACCTCAAGGCTATGTGCATTTTTACTTCATTCACTAATTTCTGTCAAATTTGTAAACTGTATAGATTGGAGGAAATTTGCACATCGAGGAGATTTTTGCAAACTTGGTAAGCTTCTAACTTTGTTTCAATTCTTAATACGAGGAACTCCAGGACACTTTTCATGATGATTGAAGTTCAGACAGAATTACGTTAGTGTTAGCTGAGTACCAATATTTGAATACACAAATAGAAACACCAACTAGAGTATATTCAAAATTGCAATTTCAAGAAGAAAACATGATAGCAGTCAACAACTAGAGAGTGCAGGCATTGTTATACTGGAAAAATGACACCAAAACCTCATAAAGTGAGTATAAAGAGAGCTCGTAGTATTGCAGAAAATCCTCAATATGGCACATCAGCGCACTACTTGAAACCCTAGCCTCTACACACAAGAACCCAAACCCTAGCCTCTACACACAAGAACCCAAACCCTAGCCTCTACAAAGAAGAACCCAAACCCTAGCCTCTACACACAAGAACCCAAACCCTAGCAACAAAACCCTAGCCGCCACAACCACGAATCCAAACCCTAGTCAACATATTCGCGTGACGTGGAAGTCGCGTGACGCCTCCCAAGTAACCTTGAGCTAGAGCTGTGCGCGCGCACACCCCCTACTGCTGGTGCTCCTCCACCAAGCAAACCCAAACACATCGAGGCGAAAATCAAAACAAGAGCTTCCTCCCCCGATCAAGTGTGGCCAACCTCCTCGTTGCGCAACTTTGCAGGTGCGACACCTTCCACCAATTTCATTGCCGCGGGCCTCTAATCCTACCTCCACACCCTGCGCGCGCGCGCAGCCATGCGCGAGCTCTGCCGCAGCAG
>OZ020518.1:2172000-2251008 GCA_963971425.1 Bryoerythrophyllum caledonicum | reverse complement strand
GCCAAGCGCGGCAACAGGAGGTCCAAATTTTTTTTTCTATCCTCTTCCCCACTCACCCACACACTTCCCACACAAAATTTCCCTCACCCACTCTCTCCTTCTTTCTCCTAAACCCTAGCCGCCCACAACCCCCTCACACCTCCCACAACTTCCCTCACACCTCCTTCAACTTCCCTCCCATCCCTCACACCTTCCCCGCACACCATCTCTCCCACACATCGCCCACACATCTCCTCGCACCTCCCACACATTGTCTCTCTCCTCCTAACCCTACCCTCTCACTCACAGCCTCATCACAACTTCTACCAGGGGTGTGCGCTCGCACACCCCTCCTAGGACTACCCACTTGAGCAAAGGATTGATATCCTTATTGATACCCGGAAATCCAAACCCTAACCCAAACCCTAATTTGGTACACCGGTTGATAACCGGTTGTGATACCAAGGAGCTCATACCCTGGTCGTGATACCCTGGATATTGATACCCGTAGTACCTTGGTCCATAAATAATGTAGAGAATATCTAACCCAAATATCGTTAAAATTGCTTGTTTTTGTGCAATTAGAAAGCCTCTACAATTAATGTTTTTTTTTAGTTTTAACCGTAGGATCTGAATGATGACTTATTAAGTAATATGCTCAAAAAATTTCATAAAGTTTCACCGCACGGATTGAAAGATTATAATGTTTGAAGTAGTGAAAATGCTCATTTTCTTCCCTGCGTTTTCTGGATCAGCAGTCTTTGATTTCAATTGGTGTCACATTTTTGCACTATAAAAGGTCTCAATTAATTACCATAATGTTAAGCATGATGTTAGTTTGCTACATACCGATTTTTAGAGTTAGAAAAGGGGTGTAGCATATTCAAAAAAATTGTGCAATGAGTGGGGGTTCAAAAATTCACCATTCACGTTATGTTTTTTTGTGAACTTGATATCATTTGAAATGAGAATCCAAATGGTCAATACGAAGGTTTACATCACATAATGCCGTAGAAAAAATCAAAAGTGAATCATACAAAGATCTTAAAGTTTTATGTGGAAAGGTAGAAGTTTTTTCGTACTCTCCTCGAAAATGTGTGACAATGTGTGAAAATAATTGACTTGGATTACTATGCTTTTTCACCAAAGAACTAACAACATGGTTAACACGATGGTATTGGATTTAGATCTCGTGTAGTGCAACAATTTTTAGGGGTAGACAAGGGGTGTAGCATATTTTTTTTAAATGTGCAATGAGTGGAGGTTCAAAAATTCACAATTAACGTTATCTTTTTTTGTGAACTCGATATTGTTTTAAATGAGAATCCAAATGGTAAATAAGAAGTTTTACATCACATAATGCTGTAGGCATAATCAAAAGTGAATCGTACGAAGTTCTCGTAGTTTTATGTGGAAAGGTAGAAGTTTTCTGGTATTCTCCCCGAAAATGTGTGACAATGTGTGAAAATAATTGACTTGGATGAATATGCTATTTCACCAAAGAACTAACAACATGGTTAACACGATGGTATTGGATTTAGATCTTGTGTAGTGCAAAAGTTTTTAGAGGTAGACAAGGGGTGTTGCATGTTCAAAAATATTGTGCAATGAGTGGTGGTTCAAAAATTCTTATTCCATACTAATAGTGACTATTGTTTTGTAACGATATACAGGTTTTTTGAGTGTTGCGTTATGGCACCACCAAATATTGATAGAATCTGGGAGAGCCACGGCTGGTGGATTGCAGAAGTGGATGAGTCGAGCGCCTTCTTATGGGTGACGGATTATCCCTTTGAGCTGGGAAAGCGTACATTGGCGTTGGGGAAGAGTTTTGGCAAAATCCAAGCAATCACTCTTCGACGTGATGATATGGTATACGTTACTTGCGCAGTGGGTCCAGGTCAATCGGAGGTGAAGACTTCTCTTTCGAAGAAGTTGCTTTTGGCACCTGTACCATTGAATCTTCTTCAAAATCCAGGTCAGGTGAAATTCCTCAAATCATTGCAGACGTTTTGGTTAAACATCTCTCTTGCAGTACGTACTGCTAGACACAACAACGTCTTATCCTGTTTAGCGTTATCACCGGAGATGGTGCTGAAGGCTAAGAAGATTATGGAGGAACATATTAGATATGAAGCATTTCGGGAGAGGGACCCATCACGTGCGACAACTCAAGCCCCATCAGCAGAACCAGAAGAAACAGAAGTTTATCGAGTTCTTGCTGAGCCGTTGCAACTGGATTGGCGACCACTGGAGGGAGGGAGGGGAAGTGGAGGCCAACATCCCAGCACAACTTCTGAGGTACAGACATTACCGAATCCTCCATTAACGAGTAGACGTCCTACGAAGAGGCCACGGCGTGCTGACAGTGATGTAGCTTCTGGTTCAAGAGAAAGCCCATCAAGTTTGGATCCAAGCGGGAGGAGGTTGATTGGCAGAAGTGCAAGATCGGGTGGCAGGATTCCTAGGTCGGGGCCCAGGACGTCTGATGGTCATCGTAGGGCCCCTACATCTACACCGGGAGATGTAGCTGATTTGTCAGCCGTGGCGCCGGAGGAAGAAGATTTTCACAACCTTCCAGATAGTTTACCAGAGGATTTTGAAGACAATGCGGAAATACCACAGGATGTTTCAACTCCTATGAATTTAAAAGCACCAGTGCCTACAACCGAGGAGATTGCGAAAGGATCTGTGTGGGGGAATTTTGTGTTTAAGGCACACATAGACCGCATTGTCTGTGTGGAGAACCCGGAAACGAACCACCGGGTTTTATCACAGAAGAGGGTCAGAGAAGTATTTAACCGCTTAAGAGACCCAGAATCTGCGAGTCGGGTGAGTAGATTGGTACTTCGACCGATCAGATACATCGTACGTACTACCACCGATGATGGTGTCATTGAGAAAGAGGAGCTGCCATTTCCGTTGGTAGGAACCGCACGAGAGTTTGAGCGCATGTTCATTGCACACGGGAGTGCTTCTGCATAGGGTGCGATGGGATCCCAGTATTCTTGGCTTCAAGATCATATCATTTGGGAACCGGTGGATGGCCAACACATAGTAGCAGCTTGTAAGTTTGCACAGCAGCAGTGGAGAGATGGTACTATGCCTTTAAATGAGTACCTGGACACGTTCGAGCGGCGGGAGGCCTCTTTTGTGGTGTATGATGATCGTCGCTTCTACATTGAGAAGTCTGCGCGGATCAACGTGGCAGAATTCCAGAGACAGTCATATTCTACCATGGAGGAGGATTTGAGGAAGATCCGTCAGATTTGGGATCTATATGGGAGGCCTGATAGCACACTATGTGCGGACGATGCACGCAGGGCTGTTGCTTTGGTGAGTGCGGCAAGTGCAGTACATAAGTTGCCCAAGGGGGATGGAGTTGTCACGGTGAAGAGGTTGGCCAAAAACATGGAGGATCTGACCAATCATGCATGGAATCCGAGCAATGACTGCTTCGAAGCTATCATTCAAGTATGCAAGGACTACGAAGACGGCATTCTCTTTTACAGCAAGGAGGAAGAAGACAAGTGGAAGGACATGGCGAGGAAGAAAGAGTTGGATCAAAATGTGGACGTACGACCAACAAGAAAGGAGATGACGCAGAATTGGTTGAGGCCGTTAGGTAGGGTTCCGAATCCATATTATCTTCGGTTGGCTAAGTCAGCTGCAGCGAAGCCGGTGGGGGAGGATGGAGTAAGACCACGTCAAGCATATTACTTCGACGGTGTAAAAGACAAGAATCCACATCCTCGTACTATTGCCGGTGTGGTTGACCGATATCAGAGACGAGAAGCTGTGATGAATTCCATCCGTTGGTTGATGGTAGAGAACAAGGAAAGTACACCTGATTCCATGGAGGATTTCTTTCGTATCCGTGTAGGGAAGTATTTTCCGAGGAGTAACGCACAACTTGATACGTTTGGAAAGCTTTTGAATGCTGCCACGAAAAAAGCTTGGACGGCTCCTGTGTAGGGGAAGGTGTCTAAACTGGAAGACATAGGCTACCTCATCCCTCCTTCCATCAGGTTTCATTATGGTGACATTGCAGCAGGGGGGCGTGGATACATTGGACTGTCCGTGGATGTGGGAGGACATGCTACTGCTAATTGGCAATGGCAGATGGAAGTCAAGAGGCCAGGCCAGAGCGACACAGAGAATCTTCTTCCGGTTCGGTTTAGAAGAGGGTTATTCCGCACCGACTACATAGAGTTGGGGAAACCATGTTTGTGGGTGATTGATTGTCGACGTGGCGGTGGGAGGCATGGAGATGGTCATTGGGGAGACGCCCAGTTATCCGCAGTTTTTGCACAGCTGGCATTATGGATGGCAAGTATTGAACGATGGAACGTCATCTTCTTGTTACCAGCGGCCGTGTATGCCAACGAAGATTTTTTCACGAAGGTGAAGCTTCCAGAGGGATGTACTATGCGACGTGGATGCTGGGCATTTGATCCCAACTCGGTTAATCCCTATGCTCTCGATTTTACAGAGAATGGGCATCTGGAGCAAATAGTACAACCAATTGGCGATGTTGTGATTTGTATGCAGCACCCTCTGGGTACATCTCCTGGCCCAAACTATGTTTCTGGAGACGTTCCACTTCCACTTATTTTCTTGGATCACTGGAGTGAGGCACGCCAACCCTCTGAAGTTGATTCACTTGAGAGATCTCCATCAGAGCTGGCAAGACTAGTGGGCTCATACTTGCCCCGTGGTTGGGGTTTAGTGGCGTGTAACATATCTACGGCCATTCCCACGATCCTTGAAGGAGATTTCCAGGGATCTGAGGTTTTCATCGTTGACGATTGTACAAATAGAGTTTCAATTTTGTACAACGAGTTGTCCGACAATTTCCAAGGACAACTGTTGGTCAGGACTGGTGGAACAAGTACTGGTTGCAACATCGTACCTGAAACCGAAAAGGCGGTTGGTGGAGTGAGGAATGAAGATGACAATGAGGATGGAGGTGGTTTAAATGAGAGATTGCCACGTTCAGGTACCACTGAAGATTTCTCATCTCGCAGTGGTTCAGACGCCAATGAAGATGGAGTGAACCAGTCTCCTCCAAGAGAGAGGATTCCATCAACGCAGCGGGCGGTGGGAGATACTTCAGGGCAGACATCTGCAACACCTACAGAGAGGATGCAAGATACCGGTGTAGTGGATGTTGGTTTGGCGGCAGGGACAGGAGGGGGGCGTACATTTGATGGTCCTAGGCTGGAGATGGAGGAAGAAGAATTGGATTCATTGGAATTTTTTTCGGTGCAGAGGAGGATTCGACAGCCTTCGATGGCTTTTCAATCAGAGCCTGTATCGGAGATACAAGAGACGTTCGGAGGTACTCAAAGTGATACCGGACTAGTTTTGCCTTCCGTTCCAAGATCTAGCGTATCCGAGGACATCATTGCATTTCAGGGGGCCTTCTCGTTAGAGCGAGAGATGTCCTTCAATCCAGAGGATGGCTTTTTCTACAATGATGATAGGGTAAGGCATACGCGGGAGGGTGTTCCTGGCAATTACCGATATGTTGAGTGTGCGTCCATTGGCATCGAAGGTGTGGGAGATCGTCCAGTGCAGGATCATGAACTGTCCGCTATGGTAGGTAGCGCCATTGGACACGTGGAGGGAGTCGTTCCGCCAGAAGATGAGTTGTGAGTCGTGGAGCTATATTCTATTGTAGAGCATGCACGCAGTTTAGGTGACAAGTACGTTAGTATAATGTAGTTTGAGATGTGTCTATCATTCGGTGGGTGGTATATTTTTATATATTGGGTGGTCTACATGATATGTTTGATTTTAGAATTCCTCGGCAATAGTGTGGAATTGCTTGATTATGTATGTTTTTGCATTATAAAATACAGTGAGGTACTTTACACTGTCTTAGGAAATTGCATATATATTTTTGTATCTCTTACACATTGTATTTGTAGTGCACTACTCTAAAATCCTATAATAACTCATAACAAATTTATAATCTCTTTGGGCACATGATTATAATTTTGTAGTAGGATTTGTAAACTAGATTAGAAATCATATATTTTCTAAAAAAAGGTAGCAAATGTAAAAATTATATTACTGATATGAACATGAAGATGCCAAGGTATGACACAACAAACACCAAAAAAATTTGACGAAAAACATACTAAACTTTTGCCAAATTTTGATTTAAAAAAAATTTATGAGCAAATAACTTGCGGCTTTCTACCAGCAAGCAGTGCACTTGGCTAAGTGCATAATTACTTAATTGCGTGTTTCAAGTCTCTTAAGCCCTTACTACTATACGCAAGTCTCCCAAGTCCTCACTTCCCTCAAGCCCCCAAGGTTTCAATTACCTCAAGTCCCCCAAGTTTCCATTACCCTCAAGTCCTCCAAGTTTCCATTACCCTCAAGTCCTCCAAGTTTCCATTACCCTCAAGTCCCCCAAGTTTCCATTACCCTCAAGTCCCCCAAGTTTCCATTACCCTCAAGTTCCCAAGTTTCCATTACCCTCAAGTCCCCCAAGTTTCCATTACCCTCAAGTCCCCCAAGTTTCCATCACCCTTAAGCCCCCCAAGTTTCCATTACCTTCCAGCTACCCAAGTCCCACTTCCCTTAATCCCTAAAGGACCACGACCACTTTCGCTCTAAAACCAGTCCAAAACTGCCACTGCCAAAAAGAGACATGAAAATCACATTTTAAAGTGAATTTTGGATTTTCAACCATAAGATCTTAAAATAGACTTCTATATAAACATGCCGTAAATTTTTTGTTGCAATCGACCGCACGGATTGATAGATTTTAGTGTTTAAAGTCAAAATAATGGTTCCTTTTCTTCCCTGCATTGAGTAGATCAGCAGACTTTGACTTCACTTTTTAGAGGTAAAAAAGGGGTGTAGCATATTCAAAACAAGTGTGCAAGGAGTGGAAAATCAAAAATTGCCATTTCACGTTTTACTTTTTTGTGAACTACGTATGTATTCAAATGATAATCCAAACGGTCAATAAGAAGGTTTTCACCACATATTGTTGTTGAAAAAATAAAAAGTGAAAAATATGAAGATCTCTAGGTTTTATGTAGAAAAGATGAAGTTTTTTTTCCCCGTTGCCCGACAATGTGTGAAAATGATTGACTTGGAATAAAATGCCTGTTTACACTAAAGACAAGATTTTTTTTTTGAAAATTTCTAAAAAAGGAAATATTCTTTATATGTGTGAAAAATCTCAATGTCAATAGAAACTTTTGTCAAAAAATTTGGAGGTGCTCGGTGTCCCCACTTTTGGCTTTAAGTGGTACTAACTTTCAAACCACAAATCCAAAAAGTAAAATAAAAATATGTTCACGAAGCTCTTATCAGAGGCAATCTAGAATAAAAATTTCAGAGAAAAAGGATTTTTTCGAATTTTAGGAACGTGCCCAAAATCAGAAATCTTCCCGAAGGAGACTCTGGTCCTTTAGGGGTTAAGTCCCCTAATATATAAATACTACTTTGAAGTTGAGTTTTTGGTTTTTGGTTTTTGGTTTAAAAAAAATAAATTCACATGTTGAAATCAATTTAAATTTGATCGGTTAATCAAAGATCAATATGTGGAAATCTTACTTCTAGAAATGTAATTGTAGCAATTATTTTTTATTTTTGGTACATATTAGTATTATAAATTTCATTTATTTTCCTACTATAATCCAAATTTTAGTAGAAAGGTACATCTAAAGGATTCTTTTAAAGGGCACATTTGATTCAAAGGGCAAATTCAAAGGTGAAAGAACAGAGCTTGACCACACGCACAAATTTCTATTACACCAGTTGAACCCCCGTCGAAACCGACGAGCCAAGGGCAATCCCGAGTCAAGTGAAAGTACGTAGATTAAAAACCACATATCACTTCACACCTTTGTCATCTTCAAGTTGCCGTTAAATACAACATCAACCTCACTAGAGCTACCATTGGCCGCTAACTTCAACATCAGTTATCTCCAAAGCTGGAACTTGCAATTGATAGATTTTGCATTCACAACTCTTTGACTCCTAATTCTGCCATCTTCCCCTTGAAATTCCGCATTCTTTGAGGCACCTCTTCTTCAACTCCATTCCGTAGAAAAAATGATTAAAGAAATCAACAACACGATGATTCCTTCAGCCTGAGCTCCATAATGTTGATTACAAAAGGTGAATTAGTTGAAACATCGACTACCGTAATTCCGACTCAGAATTCCGGGCAATATCTTTCCTTTCCAAACCAAACTAAGACTACTTGATGATGATTGCAAGAAACAACTTCATGTAATTACAAAGCAAGCCAAAAATCACGGATCAATGCTGCAAAGTAGCTGCACACCTATCATTTCCTAACTTTTAAACTGCTCTTCAATGTGTCTTTAACTTCCATCACAATCATCCTCTCCTCACATCCTCTTACACTGGCAGGAGTATCATAGCTCTACACATTTTTAGCAAATTTTGAGGAAACATATAGGTTCCTCACCATGAGGGTTCAGAGATGAAGTTACCACGAGCTTCCGAAAGTAAATGCAAGTTGGCTCACTCGTCACCGTGCTCTTGAACATGAATGTCATCGACCATACATTTGGAAGCAACGATGGACTTTTAAAATACATTTAAGTTGTGTATGGTTGGTTGGCTGCACAATTTGATTTGCGTGTCAAAAAACTTGACCACAGAACATAACAACTCCTGACACATTAAAAAGAAAAATATAATCCGACGATCCAGCAACATACCTTCTTGCACTTCGTCCCCGATGGCCATGGCTTAGGGGGGTTTCACACTAGGGGCCGAGCTCGAGGGGCCGAGCAATTCTAGCAATTTGATCGGCCTAGAGTTGAAAATCGGCCCGTGGGCCTTCACACTAGGGGCCAAGGGCCAAGGGCCGAAGGGCACCAAAATGCTTACATGGCAGCACTTTTTGAGAATTTTGGCGCCAATAGTTCGGCCCCTCGAGGAGAGTTTGGGTCCAACAAGAATAGAAACCCAAACTTTTGCCGAGGGGCCGAACATTTTCTCATTAAAATAATTTTAATAATTTTTTACAACTCCAAAACTCGGCCCCTCGGCATAGTTTGGTCTTCAATGGAGTTCGGCCCTTGGGCTTAGTGTGAAACGCCCCTTAGTATTCAAGGGTGAGACCTGAAGTTGCTCATAATGCCTACATTAATTCTTCCAAGACTCTTCTATGATGCAATGTTCATTATTTTGAAGGATCTCCAGTTCACATAAAGCTCAAACCCCAATTCCTTCAGTGAGGCTCCAAGATTGTTTTCCTTCTTTGAAATCCTTTAAATCACGACCAACGGCATGTTTCTTACAACGGCATGTTTCTTACAACAACAATGCTCATCCTTACAAAAAGCCTCTGCAAAACCTTGACATGCTCATCCTTACAAAAAACCTACGCAAAACCTTGACATGCTCCGTGCTCCCAGATGTGGCAATCTTGGAGAACGCAGTCTGTCGCAATAAAAATCTTTGTCCTCACCACGATTCAAATATTACATCCGACGTAATCTCCTCCATTAATGAAAATGGCGGATGAAATCTGTCTATTTTGGAACCAGCAGATGTTCCGGACAGACACATGACAAATGGTGTTTATTTGATGGATCTAATGTTTCCTATGGTCATTAATCTCACATCAAATCTTATTATTTATTATAATAAAATAAAAAACTATCCACCAAACGCTAATCCATTGCATCTTTTACATTACATGGCTCCCAAATCTCGAAGGCTCTTCCTGGCTCAGTATTTGTTCTACGCCATTCTTGTTCTTCTTCTTCCAAAATCTTTCCAAATGGTTTGCTCCAATTTGCTCTGATCAATGTATTTATTTTCTCTGATGATTCCTTGACCAATTTCCATTGGTTGCTTCAAATGACTAATCTGAGGTATTTCTTATGCAAAGGGCTTTAGGTCTTTTCCACCAATTGGGCATTCATCAACCTAACTCCAAACACAATACCATATCTTGTGGTCACTTTTGGCACCGCTATGTCGAATGAATTATTTTTCTTTGACATAGTGATTTAGACACAAGGGGTATCACCTAAGTATTACATGGGTATCACATAGACATAATAGGGGTAGCATCTTAACATCACATGGATAATTGCTTAGACAAGAAAATTAAATTTTCCAAAAAAATTGGACACTCTCCATTTAGAATTTAATATGTACAAAAGTGATCACTGCTGCATAGGGTGGCCCATTTATCTGTACTCAACCACATCATCTGATTATGAAATTGTAATTTATTTTCTCACTATATAAAATTTGATTCGCTTTCTATAATCTGAAAATTCACAATTGTCCTACTACAATGACACTCCCTTCTTGATTCCCAAATCTCCATCTAACTTTTTAATCACTAATTTCCTTAAGTTTATGTTTGCTTATTTATTTTAGTTTGATTTTTATTATTTTATATCTTAAATCAATATTTTCAATTCAGAATGAAGTCTGATTTTGCTGCATTAATACTCTCCTATTGTAATTTACTCCCAATTGATCTTGCTCTCCAATTGGTACAATGTTAGCATACCAAATTTGGAATTTGCATGGTAATCACATGCCTGCTCCACATCCATAGCTATTGGATTTTGTTATGTTCTCAAATATTTCTATCATGCTCAGACGCACACACTTTCCAATGATACGGATTTATTTATCTCAATTCTCTCACAACTAAATTTTCACTTCCTACTTCAAGGAAGGAGCTTCAGCCGAGTTGCATGATAACTAAGGTAAGCCCCCCTAAAACCGACAAGTTAAGGAATGTGCATCTATGGAGAGAGGAGATGACTATACTATTATTTTAAAGTGATAGCCAATATAATTACAATTCCAACCCAAGTGATTTCATATTTTTTGTGATGAAAATTGAATTAGTTATGAATTTTCAAATTGTGCAGCCATGTTTAGTGGGTGGCGAGTAGTAGGTACCCCCCATAACCAACGACCAAAAGTAAGGGTCTTGACTAATAGCAAACCTCCATTTGGGGTTAAGTTGGTGGTAATGGGATGGAAGAGGGTTGGATATACCCCAATTTTATAGGCGTTGGCTATGGATTTTTGTTGGTTATGGGGAGGCTTACCTTATATCCAATTGTCATTTTGCATTGTCCTTACAGTGAGCCAATTAGTTGTGACCATAAAGTATATGACTTCCCACCTATTCAAATCTTAATTATCTACCAGTTGGTAAACACTAACCAACTAGGGGTTGTTCACACATCTACTATCTAACTAGCAATTCAAAAGTTTTGACAATTTTTTTTTATCAATTGGAACACTAACTATTATACGCAGTGGTCACTTTTGGCAACTACCTACCGAAGAATTTATTTTTTCCAAATTGCAGTGTTTTGGACACGATGGATATTGCCTATGTATTACATGAGCATCACATAGGCATTACAAGGGAATCACCTCGGTATAACCGAGACAAATCTCATGATTTCTCTTGTTTTTTTTCGACATTCTTTAGTGTGAACTAATTACATACGAAAGTGACCACTGTGTACGGTATCCAAATTCATTACCACAATACATAATAAGCATTACACACATTCTCATTCAATCATGATCATCACCTTTCCAATAATATGTTGTACGTCTTATATGTATAAGTAGATTAAAGTTTAAGATTTTTTAATTAAACATACTCTTGGTGCCAATTAGTTCCACATTATTTCAAAGGTTTGATTTTTACTTGGATTACATTGTTTGCCCTTCTAATTATCAATTTACCTTAGATTAAATCCCTTAAAAACATAAGCAAAAATGCAAAACCAAAATTTTTGAATTAAAATAAATAAATAATAAAAATTAAGTAATTGCGTTAGTTAAACTTGAATCATGAATAAATATCAACGATGATTTTTACTACAAATGCGTATCAAAATTTAACTTGAGTAAATTTCTGATAAGAATAATATTATAGATCTTCAAATCCTTAAATAAAGGTCAGTCTATACATCTCACAGTAAATTTGTTTCAACAGTTCTCATTGAATGTAGGTATCAAGATGTAATCACAAAATTGTTGTTCATCCACGAAATGACCAATCCACTTACATGTTTATAAACTGAAGGTTTGTGATATCTGTGAAACCTTGTAAATGAAGACGCCCTTTATGGACATCTTTTTCACTGCAGAAGAAGAAGAACTCCGGTCTCCAAAGGAGACTAGCGTGATTATAGTGTTTGTTCATTCTCTTCATTAAGCATATGGTCACAGGTTCTTCACTGCATAGATATTATGAACTCAACTTCTCCAAACCACCCATGTCTTGGGAAGCGTCTCTCCAAAAATGCTATGTTAGTTTTGCTATGTGTTATCTTTGTTTTTCTTATAAAAATATTCTACATATTTATACTTTTTAATATAAGCAACAATTTGTACAAGTCTTTTTAAAACAATTTTAAAAATTCAACTGTGATAAAAGCTCCTCACTCTCAATCTTGGAGTACAAATACTTGGCATGCGTCTGAGATATATTGACCATCCGTAGGTACCCATAAACCAACAACAAATAGTTATTCCGTTTTTCTTCAATGGAGTCATGAGGCATTGTGTTCATATACAACTTCCGGTGAGGTGGTTGTGAGTTCAAATCCCCATGTCGGCGTGGTGCCTACCACCATAGTCCACCCAACTATGGTGCGAGGTCTCAAGACCTCATTGTATGAGTACCCAAAAAAGACCTTGAGGGGGATGACATGTCGGTTGTCTCTAAGACATTCAATGTAGGAAAGCACTTACTGTAGAAAAGTGTTAACCCCTCGAAAGGAGGAAGTAGTTCTATTACACTAACCTATGTCTTGTGGCCATAGGCTTAGTGAACAAAATGAACAAATACTGTATTTACGCAGGTCCCCGAAGTTCTTCTTCAAATACAACATTATAATTAGTCTTAGTCTCCTCCATCTTAAAAGTGTATGAACAAATATGTTACTTATTGGATGTACCTTTGAAATGTCAACATAGAACAAATAATCTCGTCTAAATATGTACCCTTTTTCAATATCTTGTATAGTTGGTAAAACTAACTTCTCTTTCATGGTCATATATCGTGTTGCAATGGACCAACAACCAGAAAAATGTTGCTTCCACTGTTGCTTTTTGGAATTTTCTTCGAGATATTTCAATATAGCAAAAACAAAAAACCCAACCATAGCGGCTTTAACTAGCTCAAAACAAAACATATCAATGCCAATTTTTTTTATTATTGTATTTCATTTGCTTGCTCAAGCAATCTTCCTATTACTTCTTTCTTTCTTCAGCTGTAATATCAGATTCGATGGCATTACTATGGTAGAACAAACAAAACTAACTAGTTACCAAATTTCTAACACTTGGAACACAAGAAGAAGAAGAACTCCGGTCCTGAAAGGGGCCGGCGTGAATAGAGTGTCTGTTCGTTCCACTATTAGGACCTAAAACACAAATCTAAACCCACAAGTATCCATGAGAACGTCTTTTTGAGGTTATAACTCATAAATTGTAATCAAATTGAAACAAATTTCATGAAGAGACTAATATATATATACACATATCTCTCTGTAATATAATAATATATAAATAAGTATAAGATGATAAAAGATGGCATCTAAACTGAGAGATCTAAAGTGTCACATTGGATTGATACCGCCTAGGATTGATATCCGCCCTAGATTAATATCCGACTTAGAATCAGAATAAACCTACTTGAATGAAATCAACTTTGAAAATGCGCAGTTGGAACGGACAGTGCAACGAACATACACATGAGTGGCGGGGCCGGCCCGAGCCCTGGCGATCCAACGGTCATCCGCAAGGGCGGGGCCACTACCGACGCCCAGGATGGAGTGAGCTCAAGCGGGGGAAGGCGCGGATCTCTCCACGGTGTATTCTCAGAGAACCAGAAACCGTTAGAACGTAGACTCTACTGAGGGCTTACACCCCATCACAAAAATCATAACTACACCTAGATAATGAAAATGGGTCCCTTCTCCCTCACCTCATGTGTCCACGAAGTGAAAGGAGAGTGATCTGTGTGTGTGCGAGAGAGAGAGCGAAGGGCAGCGGGAGTGTCCGTTGTGGAGAGGAGAAGGGAGGAAGGGAGTTTGTAGTGGTGCTGACCGGACTTCTTCTTCTTCTCCTTCTTGTTGCTGTGTTTGTGTCGGTTAATTACGGTTTCCGTGCACTCCAGGGGGCTTTTTTTTCGGTTGCAGGCGCTCTCTCTCTTGTTGTTTGTTTTACTCTCTCACATGCTGTGCTCCCTCTCGCATTTGCGCCTGCCATCATGGGGTTGATGTCGCGCCGGGTGCTGCCTATCTGCGGCACCATGTGCGTTTGCTGCCCCGCGCTCCGCGCGCGCTCGCGCCAGCCGGTGAAGCGCTACAACATGCTCCTGCAAGACATCCTTCCGAAGTCGCAGGTGCTGCTCCTCTCCCTGCGCTCCGATTTTTGATCCGTTTTGTTTGATTTCTTGAATTTGATAAAAATAAAATGATTCGTGTGTAGGATGAAGTTCCGAATGATCGGAAGATCGGCAAGCTCGTCGAGTACGCGGCCAAGAATCCGCTTCGCATTCCGAAGGTGTGTTGTGTTTTCAATGTGTGGATCTCGTGAGATCTTGAGTTGTGAGATCGTGGAGGAGTTAGGGTTTAGGAGAGATGGAGAACGACGAATTTCTCATGGTGTAGTGTCGATTGCGTGTTGATCGACAATTCTGATTCCGGTTCCTTTGCAGATTGCTGCTGGCCTGGAGCAGAAAGGCCTCAAGGAGCTGAGGAATGATCATCTCGCCACTGTGGCGACTGTCATGCGTGCTTACTCAAAGCTTTTTATTGCGTGCAGGGATGAAATGTAAGTTGGAATCGGTGACTACTTTGATGAGGTTTTCGTGGAAGGCGCAATTTGTGCCACGGAACGGTTGTGACTCTCACTTGTAGCTCTGTGCCTTCTGCCGCTCCTAAGATCAAACTCAATTTAATTCTCGATTCTAAGTCAGGGTCTTACAAGGAGTTCTTCCTCCGTCGCTCCTGGGATTGGCATCTTGTTTTGTTTAGGTCTTCCGATAGTTTGCAGAGGGGACATACTGACAATTCTAGTGTTCGTTGCATTGGACGATGGTTGCTTCAGGTCGTTGTTTGCAAATAATGCCTTAACCATGATCAAGGCGCTGATCGACCAAACGAAGCACGACAACATGCGTATCTTAGGTTGCACGACTCTAGTGGACTTTATTCGAGTGCAGGTACGTCAGTTTTGCCTCGTCACAATTTAGAGTTGAAAGTATGCTAGCTTATTTTGTTTCTTGTTACTTTGTTCAAAATCGAGGTTCTACGTTTCTTCGTATGAGTTTCAAAACCGAGATAAATTTCATCGTTGGCATTGAGCAATTTTTTGAGGCAATTAAAGCATATCTTATTTCTATACAATTATTCCTTGTGTACTCTCCAACGGTTTTATCTTCAATTGACAGGCGGACGCTACGTACATGCGTAATCTAGATGGACTAACTCTATCACTTTGCGCTTTGGCACGAGAGGAGAAGAAACGGTTGCCGATTAGGGCAGCTGCACTGCAAGTTCTTGCTGCTATGGTACAATGATCGCGCCTTCGGTGCATTCTGAGTTGAAAGACCATTTCCGCTCTCGTCGCTAACAATTTGTTAAAAGTTTGTTAAAAGTTTGTTAAAAGATGCATCATGGCATATTTGCCTCTCTCGTCACTGTTGTACTGTTTATGATATATTTTAAGAACTACTTTGAAACTTTTGAATCTTCTGCTCTGCCAGGTGGGATTTATGGCTCAACACTCTCACATCTCTGCAGAGTTCGACGAGGTGCTTCTATCTAGCTCCTTTTCTTTGATGTGTAGAATAAAATGTAAATTCTAAACAGGTAGTGTACGTGATTAGTGAATCTCTTGTCGTCTACACACTCCATAAGGATAGCTTGTGCGTTATATCCTGATGGTTATAGTCTGCACCTGAATGCATAATTCTTGTATTTATGGTGTAGGTTGTCGCAGCTACGCTTGAGAACTATGAGCTACCTTCTGAAGAACTTGAAGATGTAGAGATTGAAAAAGGAGCAGCACAGAGACAGTGGATGAAAGAGGTGATGAGATCAGAGGGCCATGCTCATGCCCTTCAAGTCATGAGGGACACTTTGAACAGGATGCATCGTCACAAGACACACGCTGCCATCAAGGATCCTCTAAATCTCTCTAGGTATTTCTCGTCCTTTCTTGGGATCGACTGGGTTACACACTGTGGATGCTGGAGCGTTCTCCTCCAAGTACATCTCTGCAGTATTTTTTGTTTCCCCCAAATCGAGCTTAACGACGTTACTTGGTTTCCTTATTTTCAGCGAAGAATTGGAGGCTCCTTCGGTTTGGTCACAAATTTGTATCCAGAATATGGCTACGCTTGCGAAAGAGGCAACAACCGTCCGCAGAGTGTTGGATCCGATGTTTCGATTCTTCGACGCCGGGAAGCATTGGTCTTTGGAACGAGGGCTGGCTCTGGTGGTTCTGCAAAACATGCAATTTCTGATGGAACAGTCAGGTCTGGCGCCCTTCTTTTTTGGCTGCGGTCTTTGTTGCTCTTGATTGCGTACATGCCCTAACTTCTTGTTGAATGTGGGCAAGATTATCTCCTGCCCGTACTGATGTGTATGATTGTCAATATGCTGCACAGGAAATGGTCAATTCCTGCTAGCTTCACTTGTCAGACATCTTGATCATAAGAATGTGGAGCGTGATTTAGTCATGAAAAGAAACATTGTGGCACTTACGGCTGTTCTAGCTCGCCAATCAAAGTCGAAGGCCACAGTCGCTGAGGTAGGTGCAATGAGTGATCTGTCCAAACATCTACGAAGAAGCCTGCAGGTGTCCATGGAAACCCCAGTGGGTGGAAGTGTTCGAATGTCTGACGAGAATCTCTCATTACAAGCGGCCATAGAAGAATGTCTCATGGAGTTTGGACGAAGGGTACTGTCATCGAAACCTTCCAGTTTAAGTCGTTTATCTCTTCAGCAATGGTATCATCTTTCTTCCAGCAGAAATTTTTCGTTCTTTTGGTACTGGTATCGTTGACAATGCAGTTTCGCGATGTGATGCAGGTGGGAGATGCTGGTCCTCTTCTTGACATGATGGCTGCCACCATGGAGAAATTATCAGTCAAGACTGTTGTTGCAAGAAGTACCGTACAGGCCGTCTCTGTTTTAGCTCTTGCTGTGGCTTATCTCCCCGATCACCTCTATGCACATCAGGTGAACTGTGCACCATTCTTTAGGGTGCTATGCTTTCCTTCAACTACTGTTCCTTCAGTTACTACCTGCTTGATAGAAGGAAGGACTGTTTTCTAGTTAATTGTTATACATTAGGATCTCGGCTAAGGAGGTCAACTCAATTCTTATCTTTCACTTAAATCTTTAAATGGTTAAGTTAGTTGCAGTATATCGTTTCACCAACAGCAGTATCGGTCATCGTTTGTGATTAGTAGAAGAGAATTACCGAATTGTGTGTAAGTGCCCCGGTTCAGCAAAAGTTTAGTTATGCCATGAATTATGACATGTTACTTATTACTTCTGCAGGAATTTCCCGAGTCTTTGTTTAACGAGCTTCTTCAAGCGATGTTGCACCCTGATATGGAAACCCGCGTTGGAGCTCATAGGATATTTGTCTTGCTCCTAGTCCCATCTGCAGTGTCTCATTCCTCTCGGTATGAACAACAATTCCTTCCGCATTCTGATATGCCATCACCCAGCCGTAGCAAAAAAAGGGTCTCTGCTTTCTCTTCGGCTGCTGCGTTGTTCGAAAGGTTGAGAAGGGAGCGGAGCTTCGGTGGTTTGGACAGTGATGACGAGGATGAGAAATTGAAGAGTAGAACGAACAGTATGGGCAGGGTGGCAGGTAAAACTGATAGCTTGGGCAAGGAAGACTGGCAATTTGAAGGACGTTCCGATAGTTTTGGTCGTGACGATGATCACATCGGAAGGAAGGATAGTTCAAATGGAGCTGGAAGTCCAAGCCGACTCCAAGCGTTCAGGCTGAGCTTGGGTCGCTCTATTGCACATTTGCGAAGACCTTCTGCAAGCACCAATAAAGACACTGTGAGTGACTTGCGTCTTTTCCTGTCTGTTTCCTCATTAATGTCTCAAAGTACAACTTGTAGCATAGGACACTCATTTTTCATGCTACTACGATGTCGTAGTGGTCGTCAGCCAAAAAAAATTGGCGAAGAGATCTGGGTTGGAATAGAGAGGGTTCGCCTAAGTTCTAGAGGCCACAGGCTTCTTCCCCAAAGTGTGTTTCCAGGTATACAGGAAAGACAAAGTAGCAAAACAGCAAATCCTGGTGGTCGTGTTTCATTTATTGTCGGCAACGCATGTACTGACTTCTGGTTGCACCCTCATTCTGTAATTATTTTTCAGGAACTGACCACCGCAAGACTAAGTGGAAACCAAGCGGAGCTTCTTTTCTCGACTCTCTGGTTGCAGTCCTTGATGGCAGACAACTTGCCCTCCAGCTACGAGGCGATGGCTCATACTTACAGTCTTGCACTTCTTTTCTCAAGGCCAAGGGTATTCCACTTGATTAGTCAACTCTTTATGCATTTGGTTGCCTACCTAGCCTTGTGTTCGCAGACTGTAAATCTTTCAGCTTATAATGTAACCCCTTTGGTTGGCTTTGTGCAGAGTGTCAGTCATAATACCCAAATGCGAGCACTTCAATTGGCTCTCTCTATCAGAAGTCTTGCCCTTGAATCAACTGGTAAGTTTGTGAATTAGTATTGAGTTGCACTCAGAAATCTGTGACCAGTAAGTTTGCCATGACACAAAAATACATCTTCTCAATTCTGCACTGTTGCTGGTGTTCATTTTTGTTTAGATCGTGGGGTAATGTTCTGAATATGATTAAAATGATTATGCTAATTTCAACTTCGATTTCTTTGCAGCCCTTTCTCCGGCGAGAAGAAGGTCTCTGTTCACACTTGCCACCGGAATGCTTGCGTTTGCAGCAAAATCCTACAATATTCCTCAGATTATTGCTCCTGCCAAAGTGCCTCTCACTTCACTTGTGGTGAGGTTTCCCTTGCATTTGTTTTGTGTCCTGTACATTATCACATGTTCCAACATTCTGTCTCATTTTCCAATGCCTTGTTGAGTGAACCATTTGTTTTGTTTTTAAGGCCCATTTGTTTGATTATCGAAGTTTATTTATATGATCTAGTAATGCGTGTTCGATGACCAGATAGACTTGTACTAAAACATGTCAATAGATTCTATAATATGTTCTTTTTCGTTTTATGGATAGTCACTTATTTGAACTTGGGATGAAACAGAAGGACCCATTTTTGGAGCTTAGTGAGGACAGTACTCTTTCGGCAATAAGCTCCGAAATGTATTCTCGTCGTTATGATACGGATTCAGATGATGCTGCAGCATTGAGTTCATTATCCCGCATTTCACTTGTTGGAGACCTATCGAATGAGGCAATTGCAGCTCGTATCGTTGAGGCCTCTCCATCGTTGGCTGAGGTGAAACTTGATCTCCATCCTCGGATGTTTAGTGATCTAGTCATTCAGAGGAGTTTGTCTACGCCATGGTTTTCATTGACATTCCTCGTACCCATCATGAAGTTTCGGGTTCTTACTTCATTCTTAAAGTTTCTGAATGAGCAGCAGTAATTAGACATTTTAGTCTCCGTCTCGTTCAGTCAGCTAACAATTTTGTCTCACTGTAGGTGGAGGGTGTGAAAGAACGGTTGACAGAACCGTTTACGCCGGAGGAGAATGAGCTTCTCAGGTCCCGGTTGTACTCAGAATCCGTGAATGCCCGCTCAGCACATGCCTCTCAAGATTCCATCTCATTTGATGAGGTATTGTGATATCGAGCAACTGACATGTTGATGTCCTTCAATCAGCACCAGTTCTCGTGATTACAGGGTCGTTGCATCAGTCACATTTTCGTTGCACTAACTTTTGATTTTGGTCTTTGGTTTTGGTCTTGGTGCTTCAGGCACAGTTGACATCTGCAGTTATGGACGATGGAAGTTCCAGTGGATCACGTTCGGAGCCTATGCTAAGAGACACTGCAAGCAGCGCGCCAGCCCCTGGCGTATCGCAGCTTCTGGATCTGGTAACTGACCATAGGCCGCTCAGAAACTTTTCGCATCATACTTTTTGATGCCTTTCTTGCACACTCTCCCGTCTTTTCCTTGTGTTTTCTGCTGACTTGCAGTGTGCTACGCAGGCAAGAGTAACAGCTAGACAAGCTAATCTTACTCATGCTCCCAGCGGTCCTCTCTCGTTCAGTGCTACTGCTAGTCGCTGTGAAGCAGCTGGAGCTGGTGCTCACAAAAAAATGTCCGCAGTGTTAAAATTGGACAGCAATGGTGCTCCCTTAACAATCACTCTTCCTA
Organism: Bryoerythrophyllum caledonicum; assembly: GCA_963971425.1. Lineage (NCBI taxonomy): Eukaryota > Viridiplantae > Streptophyta > Bryopsida > Pottiales > Pottiaceae > Bryoerythrophyllum > Bryoerythrophyllum caledonicum. The sequence goes on along the minus strand of OZ020518.1, from coordinate 2,230,614 downwards.
CTACAAAGGAGGATTTCCAGAGGGGCAATGGCCACGAAAGTTCTGAAGCCATCGTAAGTCTTTTCAAAACCACGTGTTGAAGGTTATTGTCGCGTAGAATGATCCTTTTCTGTGCTATGAAGCAAGTCTTCAAGTTGAGGGCAGGATGATTTAGAACTGTTTGTCTGGTGCTGTGAATTTTTACTGAAACCCTGCCCTTATCTGCCTTTGTCCTTTTGACAGTCGGACTCTACCGGAGAGCTCGAGGATGCACGAACTGCCGACAATTCCGGCAATGTGAGCCAGAGCCCAACATCGAAGCCCAACTGGCTGGCGTCACCGACTGTTGGAGACCTGAAACTACCTCCTTCAAGCCCGTACGACAATTTTCTAAAAGCAGCTGGATGCTGAATTATCTAGATGCGCTTCTCTATGCTTGGTGCTTGGTGAATTCGGCAGCAGTAATGTGCAATAAGTACTTGGTACAGATTCAGGTATTATGGTAAAAGTGATCAATTTTCAGGTGCGACATTGAGGTGAGAAGCCGATCATTCTTACCTTGCTATCCTATATACACGTACAGAATTAGCTTAGTCTTGCTACAATTACACTGGGTCTGAGACTCTCACAAGGTTTTGCACTCGGAAGGCAGCCCTTATATTCTGAAATCTTGGCAATGCTGAGAACTTTAGGTTTAGTTCGGTCATACTACAGATCTATTTAAGCATTAGTAGTTTTGTTTCTGGATAAATTCTGGATCCCATAATTCTTTGGGTACTTGTTGCCCACCTTAGTTAGTACTTTCGACTGAAACTGGCTTCAATGATTTCACTGTGTATGAGCCAATGAATGCGAAGGGATTTGATTTATCCCCGAATGTAAATTATTTGCAAAGGCACCTAAAGAATCAATAAGCCATCATTCTATAAATAGTTTAATATCTCAACCCTTGCAAATCAGTGGGAGACCATGTATACGATCTCATACATACGAAAAAGAGACTAAAATGATGGAAAACGGACGGTCGCATACATACGAAAAATTTACTAAAATTAACCCCTAGAGGACCAAGGCAATTTTTCCTCAAAAACACACCAAATCTGCCATTTTCAGCGCATTCAACACAAAATGATACAAAATCATTTTTTTGAAAAGTTAACCGTAGAATCTGGTACTAGACTTGTAGGAGAGTGTGTGGTGAAAATTTTGGTAAGTTTAACCGCACGAATTGAAAGATATAAGCCTTTGAAGTGCGACACAATCTCGTTTTCAGGTCATACTATACACCTTCAACAAACTTCGACCACCTTCTATGGCAACTTTTTGCACTACGGGCCGTGATTTTATTGTCTTAACTTGAAAAGGATCATGTTAGGCACATGTGCACCAAATTTTAAAAGTAGAAGAGGTGTAGAAGATGTCCTAAAAAATCCTGCAATGCACCTATGTGCCGAGAATCAACAATACACTTTATATTTTGCATATATCATATCCTTCTCAAATATTTGAAATTCACAAATCTGTACGGTAGATGCAAAGATCTCAATTTCCTTTCCAAGAGGAAATTTTCAGTCTTTTAAATGGACAAAAACTTGAATTTCTTTTGAATTTAGAAGTTATTAAAGTTTGGTGACAGTATTTGTGATATGTCACACTAAACTGTTGCACTATCTGTATATGTAAGTGAAAATAAATTGTAACTTTTGAACCGTAAGTCGGAATTCTACGAAATTTGTGTCTACGCAAAGCTAATCAAAAGTTGGCCATTCATTAAAAAAAATCTCAGAAAATAATGCCTAGAATTGAGAACGTGGTACCTCACCTAAACTCAAAACGTCCCCCGAGGGGACATCGGTCCTTTAGGGGTTAAGCATGACATACACCTTTGGATTGAAGATTCTCCAACTAACATTGTGTGGAGTTCATTAGAAAATGCTTTTACACTAATGAACTCCACACTATGCTTTTACAATATGAACTCAAGAGGTGTTGAGACATTATACTTTCTACAAGGTCTTTGTGAGGTACCTTTTATAATTATTCTATGCGTGTAAATTTATTCATATCAAAACTATATTGTTTTCATATTGGCACAATGATTTGGAAGTTCTCCACTGTACGTTATGTTCTTTTAATACTATCCAAAAGCAGAAGGAGAGGGAGACTTGGCTTCGAATAGGTGTGGGGAAACTACTAGTTAATCTTAGAGAACTTGGGTTCCTACCAAGTTTTGGCTTGCATTGATTGGGCTTACGAATATTAATTTTGTCATTATTACTCATACATTTAATTGGTGCAGAATAAGAGAGCATTAGATTTGTTTAGGCTTAGATTTTGTTGTTCCCAACCTCTTAAAAACCAATTGTCTACAAATGGGCTTTTTAAGAGTCCAGGCAAATTCTTGTGATGTTAATATTCAACCAAAAAAAAAGATTTTTATTGAGGCAAGGGGAAATGTAAATGCTTTGTGGGAGTTAATGTCTTTAAGAATAAGACATTTGATAAAAACGTCCACTATCCAAACTTTGCAAATTTTGCTCTTTTTGGTTTCTCCACTTCATGATAAAAGCAATGATATTAATGTTCATTGTATACGTTATAATTTCATATGAAATTGAGATTATTATTAAAATAAGTATATCATGTTTAATTTTGGACACCTTGTTGCAAGATTATTTTGAATATGCCCTAAAGTTGGTGGGCCAATACCTTATACAATATTTAATTGTGATGGTGAAGAGTTGCAACTTTGCATAATGTAAGAATCTCATTTCATTAAGTATGGTGTATTAATCCTATAAAATCAGGTACAAAAAGACTATTAACTGAGCCTTAACCCCTAAAGGACCATGACTTAGTTTCACCAAAACCACTCCCAAATTGCTTCTTTAAGATGAGATATTGTGAGGACTAGTTTAAACGATTATTTACTATTTACAACCTTAGAATCTTGAATTTTAGTACTACAAGAAGGCACTCAAAATATTTCATTAACAATGGACATCAATTGAAATATTCAATGAAATATCAATTGAATCAACGTTCAAATTAACATTCGACATAAGGTTAACCCCCTGGTAACCAACCAAAACCCATAATAGATACTTAAAAAATTGGGATATATCTAACCCATTTAATTCCCATTACCATCCATTCAACTTCAAATGGAGGTTTGCTATTTGTCAAGACCCCTTACTCTTGGTCAACACTTATGGGGTACCTATTGGTGACCACCGGCTAAACATGGCAGCACACTTTGAAAAATCATAACAAATTCACACTTCACCGGGAAAATATGAAATCACTTGGGTTGAAATCATAATTCTATTGGCTATCACTGAAAAATAAATGTATTATAATTTGTTCTCTCATATATACACATTGCTTAACTTGTCTACGGTTCAACACAAATCAACATTCGACATAACATACAGTCATATCACCAGTAGAGTGACAAGCCAAGAGGATTTTACTGATGATACACAAAAGTGGCATGCCACAGGTTAAGCAAGTTCACCATGGTTTGGACTCAAGGAAGGATGTGAAGGATCAGATATAGTCAACAGGTGGTGAAGTACATACAACCTCAGAATCTATTTACATGAGAAGCTAAACCTAAGTCCTGTGAAATTGACTGTTCCGAACACTCTAGCGACCTGAAGACACCACATATACGTAATCCCGAAGTTTGCCATCTGCACTTTCAAAGAAAAGAATCTCTGGAAGAGGAAGCTCCCACAGATTAGGTGAAAACGAATACCTGTCTCGAATGCTTGTTCAAAGAGGAACAATCGATATTTGAAAAGCCACTCCAGTTTACTGGTCTGACTGTCGGGGATGGTCGGTGTAGATCCACCCCGCATCGTCGGTGCTTTCATCGAATGCTGAATCACTAGGAGATGGCGGTGGTGGCGGTGTGGAGCTCTCTTGGCTGGACCTCGTTCCCACTGGATTCGCTCCAGCTTCTAAGGCTCTTGTAGAATGCAACGCATCCTGAACCGCTTGATAGACTGCACCCATGCCAAATTCATCAGTCACACCACGACATTATTTGGGATGTCTACACGTCTAGGAATGATCACAACAAACTTGCCTAGGATGGAAAACTTCTTGAGCATCCGGTGCACTGCCTGCACCTCGTGTTGGTGACTCACAATGAACTTGTTCTGCAAGCACACCCGATTTGTTAACACCACTTTGGAGGACAACAATACAGGAGAAGGAATGAGCTGGTGTTCGAACAATCTATATAAGCATTCACAATCCTGAAGATAAGTTATGTGACTAGTTCCAATGGTTTGTAAGTTGCCCTACCATCTCGTTGCGAGTGCCGTCAACAATACGATCAAGTCTGACATGATGCTTCAGCAACAACGGGCGCAGAAGGTTGGTATACAGATGTCGAGCTCCCTGGACAACAGAAAGAAAACATATGGTCATGTTTTCTGCCTCGACGCATATAAGCACCCGGTAATACTAACATGAAGCTGGCGAAACGATCAAATACTAAACACATCTCTCTGAATTATCCCCTCTGCGCACAGTTCCACATCAAAAAGCGAGCACAGCTCGCAAATTACGACATCAGATAAAGTACTTCAAGGTGACAATGATGGTAGCATTCGCAAAATCTTAGTTAAGAAAGTGTTGTAAGCATACATAATTTTTCGGGAGCTGAAGCCACACTAGAAACACAAACTTCGCGTGATAGTAGAAGGGACACCTGCGTAACCACCAAAGAAAGGAGTTCAGCTTTGCACATTGGAGATCACGACCGGTAAGAGCCTAACTGGATATCTGAAGGAAACTACATTAAAACCTAGGACACTCACCAAGACAAAAGTTTGTCAGAAAAAACTTCTGCCACGCTGAAGCATCCATAGGCTGCATGATCCCACGGAAAAAAAATCAGAGTGGAAGAATGTTCCTACACTTTCCACAAAGAGATAGAGAATCAAAGATAGACCTAAAATCTCACTCAATCGCAGCTAAAATTCAGATGGCTCCAGTTCCAGCGGCAAATACAAAAAAAAACATGGCGAAAATATGCCTTATGACGAGGGGTGAGCAAGAACCGAGCCTTAGTCTCGTCAACAGGAATCGTGAAGAAAAAGAAACAAAAATTAAAAATCTTCGTTCATCAGAAACCTAAAAACCTCGCAATTCTTCAGCATTGGTGAATAAAACGACACAAGAAGTTTAGAATTGTAATTTTTGTGATTACGAGCAAAGAAACTGAACCTGCATGCCAATTAATGCACATACCTGCCCAATAAACAAGCCACTCTTCCTGTTCGGTATGGTTCTTGCTCTCGATCGCCTTGTGCGTGGAGTACACAGGAAACCCGATGCCGACTACAGTACTGAGAAAATCCAGAAACCATGACGTCAAAAAAAACTTCCGAAACAGCCACCATTCGTCTCAAAACACGAAAAGACGCCCTCACATACATACAACCCCCTGAAAGACACGCCCTAACACGCGAAGCCACGATCTTAAGGTGCGGCCTTACCAGGCAGTGCGCACGATGACGTGCGAAGCGGCCGGCGTGAGCAGCAAGCGCAATCCAAGCTGCGCAATCCAAGCCACGAATCAAACTCCGTGATGCGATGGAAGAAAATACGAGATCGTGAAAGACAGATGTGGAGCAACAAACCTCACCGCCTAAGGCGGAGACAGCAGCGGCCATGGCAAGCGCGAGCGGAGCATAAGCAGCAGCAACAACAACAACAACAGAAAAACAGCAAAAAAACAAGTCTGCACACAAAACACACAAAAAAAACAGGCGCTCGCGCTCCAAACCCTACTCGTCCTCCTTTAAAGTTTACTAGGCATCCTTTAAAGTTACTGTATTTGCTTTTTGGCTACTTTGCGTACTAGGTAATACGCTTGGCATTTAAGGAATTCACTTTTGAAAGGAGGAATTAGAATATATCATATGCGCTTTGTACATATAGGGATGCAATTTTGATGTGGGATAATGTCATGTGTTGGATGTGTGTTCTAATTTATATGGCTGTGTGTTTTGTGTCTTGGTGTGGATTTAGGGTTTAGGGTTTTTGATCCGAGATGAGTTTCTTGCTGACATGGTTTTCTGTTCCCCCATAGCTCCAAACTCTTAGCTATGGCGTCTTACTTCAACTGGGCCCGTGGATTCTTTGGTAGGGTTACACATCCTTCCCAAAAAATGTGTAAGTGTACACTTATACATTTTCAGATATCTATGTATGGTGGACTGATTTAATTGTGCTCTTCTGTATACAGAGGCAAAATGTCGCATTGCAGATGCTGTCTGTGCGAAACAGGTGATTTTTGTCTGCAACTCTTTGAAGATGTGATGGCTGCAAGTATTTGATATGTCGTAATCTTTGAATGTATGTGGTTAAAAAAGGATCCATGATTTGTTGCAGGAAGGAGTGAATGTGACCACTGAGATCCAGGAGGAGGTGTTTCTAAAGATGGGTGTAGGTGACCTTCCTTTTCATCTTCTCTTCTATTTATCACCCATGCATAGGGCTAAGTGCATAGTTTCTGTACGTTTTCGATTCATCCAAGAAATTATGGTCTAATGTTTAGAGGTACTAATGCTGGAATTAAAAGTTATTTGTGAAGATACTCAAAGTTTTAGTAAGATACCATTCTCTTTTGCTTTTTTGCTCATTCAAAATAGTTACTAGATGTTGTTTGATAATAATCCTTTGATGGAAGAGCTTGATGGTCTTTAAACTCAAGTCAAAGTAGATTTAATTTAAGAAGAGATCAAGAATAAATATTTTCTCTGTGAGTTAATAAATTGAGAACTACTATTAAGAGCTGATTTATATTTTACAAAATGATGAAAAGGGGTATTTCATTCAAATTGTGTCAAGGTACGGCCATCATTAAGAAATGATTTCTTTTTGGAAACAACATTTAAGATAGCGTTTGGATTGTATACTTAGGACCATCATCTGAATGCCTCAAAATTTCTGCCATGTCTGGTTAGAGAGAAGATGGCCTATGAAGAGGCGGAATTAGGGCCGGCAGCATTTGCTCGGAAAATGGAGGACGTCAACGTCAAGAAACTTTAGCAACATGTTAGTTCCAAAATTGGTTTCAACAATCTTCCAGCGTGAAATATCAGTGTGATAGGCACTCGAAATAGTTATTAAATTAGTAGAAGAATTGGGTGGTCTTTCAAGAGTAGTCCTTCTTGTTAGTCTCTAAATTGAAGTCAAAGTAGTCAAGTTTAGAAAAGTTTCTGCCAAGAATATAAGCGCCCTTGAGCTGATTGGAGAATTACATAGAGATGCTTTTAATGAAGGAAAAAAAAGGGTATCTCCTATAAACTTCAAGTGGCTTTCCAAACAAGCGGCTATACTTCTACCTTGGTGCATCTCATTTCTTACATTTTGTGCAGTTGCAAGCAAAGATGCAGGTAGAAAGATGTCATACTAGAACTTGTCATAGACAATGTAGGTAGAAAGATGTTGAATAGACAATGAATGAATAGCCTTTTGAAAGATGTTGAAAAGACACTTGAATGGATAGCAACTTTTGAAAGGTCTTGAATGGATAGGTACGGAAAGATGTTGCTTAGTTTGTTTGTTGATATCTTGTACTCTTTTTTAATGGGGTTCAAAAGCATTCTAAGTTCAAAGCGACTTGTTTATGGTCCATGGTATTGCTCTATATAGGCTCTTATCCTCAACTTCTCATCAAAGATCTTTGTTAGAGCATCCATAGTACATCCTGGAGGTTTGCCCTACATCAAAACACATGTATTCAATTTGAACTTTGTTTTAGACATTTTTCTTTCATGGTAGTCTGTCATGGTTATAGATTTGTGTATTTTGCTACCACATTTACTGTTTGTTTGTTGATTGGATATTAACCCTCAAATTACCAAGAGTCCCCTCCGGGGAATGTTGAAGGTTTAGATAGTTTCCTCCTATGTCAATTTATAACATCATTTTTTGAAATTCCTCCTATGTCAATTTATAACATCATTTTTTGAAATTTTTATAGTAAATGGACATTACTAAATGCTTTGCGTCTGTCCAACTTTTTCCTAAATCCAACATTTAATGAAAAAATTACAGGGTTTTGAAGTTCAAATTGGGAGAGGCATATTGAGCAACTCCAAAAACTTTTGCTAGGACACTCTATTGAATGTGAGATTTTCAATAACACCAAATAATATTATTTCCTTTCATATTGTCAAAATATTCTCTCTTGTCTTTAGTGAAAAATAGCATTTTGATCCAAGTCAAACATTTTCACACATTGTCGCACATTGTCGGGCAAGGTACCAAAAAATCTTCTTCCTTTCCACATAAAACTTAATTAGAGATCTTCATGTTTTGGCTTTTTATTTTTCCCATGGCATAATGTGGTGTAAATCTTTTCATGGACCATTTGGATTCTCATTCTTAAACATATTAAGTTAAAAATAAAATGAAACTTGAATTGACAATTTTTGGACCTCTACTCCTAGCACAATTTTTTTGAATATGCTACACCCTTTTTTACCTCTAAAAATTACTGTACAAGGAATTAATATCATGCTTAATATGGTGTTAATGAATTTAGACCTTGTGTAGTGCAAAAGTTGGACACCAAGTGAAGTCAAAGTCTGTTGATCCGCTAAACGCAAGGAATAAAATGAACAATTTACTCTACTTCAAACACTACCGTAGGTGAACCTCTGGTTTGGCACCTTAATGCCAAATAACTAATTAAAGTGATAAAATGACATTTGGCATTCAAAATAATAATAATGTTATTTTTCGGCAAGACGTCATAGACTACTCTATTTTACCTACTTTGATGTCCACGGGGATTGAATTGAGGACCTTGGGATTCCAAACCAAAGAGTTCATGCAAGAGAGGCCATGAATGAAGACCTTTCCAAGCCTTAATCCCCTTTGATGTCTCTCGGTGTGACAAAATCTGTAAATATACATTTCCAATAAATTCGACATTTTCAAAAAATTATTTTCCACTTGACTTGGCATGGACTTTTCTACTTATTTTAAGCCAAACTAGAGGTTCACCTACGGAATAATCTTTCAATCCGTGCGGTCAAAGTTAATGAAATTTTGTAAGTGTGTTATTTAATAAATTGTTGTTGAGATCCTACGGTTTGAACTAAAAATAAAAGTTTTGGTTTACATTTTTACTCATTGCACTGAAATGAGCAGGTTTGAAGTGTTTTTAGTTTCAAAATGGCTTGGTAATTCAGGAGTTAAGAACCCATCAATCCTAAGATTTTTTGCCATTGTGCAAAGTGGGCTTGGTCAAAGGAAGGATTTGCAATTTTGAGGCGTGGATCATAGAATCTTATGTACCACTAATCTACAATCTCCATTGTTAAATTTAGATGATGGTTAGGTTGTATACATTTTCTATTTGAAGTATATGTGGAAGTTAGTTTTAAAGGAAAAAATGAATTTATCATCCTTCAATATCTTAAGTATACTAAATTTATGGTGTGTATTTTTTTACATGAATAAGACAAGTATTTCAAGACCCAAATATAAAAGATTTTCTTTAGGTAAATTCATCAAAATTAAAATAATACTGTAAAAACTAATTTAACTTGTAATGGCCCATTTAATCATGGGGGGACATTTCTCATTTTCAGCAGTTTCCTAAATTATTTTTTCATTTTTTAAAATATTAGATTGTCCTTGATAAGAGCTTCGTGGAAACTTTTATTTTTATGGTTTTTGAATTTATGACATGAAAGTTGTTAGCCTTCAAAGTCAAATTGGGGACTTCAAGCAACTCCAAATTTTTTGCAAGAAGCTTCTATTGAAATTAAGATTTTCCAAACATATAGAAAACATTACCTTCTTTGAAGTTGTCAAAAAAAAATTCTTGTCTTTAGTGTAAGAATTTTTTGAACCCAAGTCAAACATTTTCAAACATTGTTTGGCAAGGTACCAAAAAAACTTCTTCTTTTATATATAAAACCTAGAGGTCTTCATATTTTTCAATTTTTTATTTTTGGACAAAAAAATGTGGTAAAGTCCTTTTTATTGACCATTTGGATTATCAAGTTTTAAACATATTAAAATTCACAATAAATAAAAATTGGAATTGGCAATTTTTGAACCTCTACTCTTTGCACACTTGTTTTAAATATGTTGCACACCTTTTCTACCTCCAAAAATTGGTGTGTATGGAACTAACGTCATGCTTAACACAATGGTAAAGGATTCAAACCTTGTATAGTGCAAAAATTTGATACAAAGTGAAGTCAAAGTGAGTTGATTCACTTAATGCAGGGAAAAAAATGAACCATTTTCTTGACTTCAAACGCTATAATCTTCATATCTTTGGGGTAGATTGCAGCCAAATAAATTTGATAAGTTATATAGAAGTCTATTTTAAGATCTTAAAATGAAATGTCCAAAAGTTTACTTCAAAACTAGTTTTCCTTGCCACTTTCTAATAGTGGCAAATTTTAGAGTGTTTCTTTAGGGGAAAATACCTTGGGCCTTTAGGGATTAAAATGTTTCAAAGAATACTGAAAGTAGGATTTTCTTAAAGTATCCAGGGAGGGACCTAAGAGTGGAATTTTAAAGAGACAACTTAGATATAGTAGTAGAGTCTAATACAAATTCAATAGTTAAAAATGAGGCATAGTAATGAACTTAAAATGTTAATATCTTTTTGATTATAAAACCTTTTTTGAATTTAATGAGTTGTTTGATTGTGGACAATGTGCATGAAATTCAACGAAAAAATAGTATATTGTGTATATTGTTTCTTCACATAAGGTAAGCCCCCTCCATAACCAACCAAAATCCATAGTCAACGCCTATAAAACTGAAATATATCCAACCCTCTTCCATCCCCTTACCACCAACTCACCTCCAAATGGAGGTTTGCTATAAGTCAAGACCCTTACTTTTGGTCATTGGTTATGGGGGGTTACCTACACCCACTGAACATGGCTGCACAATTTGAAAATTCATAACTAATTCAATTTTCATCAGAAAAATATGAAATCACTTGGGTTAGAATTGTAAGTGTATTGGCTATCTCCTCTCTCCATATATGCACATTCCTCAACTTGTAGGTAGAGGTTTACACAACCCGGGGTCTGCTTTTGAGGTTGTTGGTGACATGGATTGTTTAGAAGGGGTTGCAAACAACTTCTTCTTAGGTTGATGATATATTTGTGACTCGTATGCACTCTTTTGTTTGTGATTTTCCTTGTCGCAATTTGGGGTGCTTTTGAATGGTTGTCTAACCTCGAGAGGGGGAAGTAGTTCCAGCTTACTAATTCCTTGTCCGGCGGGCATGGTCTTAGTAGTGGAACGAACAGACACTTTATTCAAGCCGGCTCCTTCGGAGACCGACGTTCTTCTTCTTCTTCTTCTTCTTCTTCTTCTTCTTCTTCTTCTTCTTCTTCTTCTTCTTCTTCTTCTTCTTCTTCTTCTTCTTCTTCTTCTTCTTCTTCTTCTTCTTCTTCTTCTTCTTCTTCTTCTTCTTCTTCTTCTTCTTCTTCTTCTTCTTCTTCTTCTTCTTCTTCTTCTTCTTCTTCTTCTTCTTCTTCTTCTTCTTCTTCTTCTTCTTCTTCTTCTTCTTCTTCTTCTTCTTCTTCTTCTTCTTCTTCTTCTTCTTCTTCTTCTTCTTCTTCTTCTTCTTCTTCTTCTTCTTCTTCTTCTTCTTCTTCTTCTTCTTCTTCTTCTTCTTCTTCTTCTTCTTCTTCTTCTTCTTCTTCTTCTTCTTCTTCTTCTTCTTCTTCTTCTTCTTCTTCTTCTTCTTCTTCTTCTTCTTCTTCTTCTTCTTCTTCTTCTTCTTCTTCTTCTTCTTCTTCTTCTTCTTCTTCTTTTGAATGGCTTTGGCTGAAGCAGGTGTGGTGATGCTTGTGAATCGTATCCGTGTGGGCAAGTGCTTTAAGTTGATGCAACAGAGGCTTTTGTAAAATTCTTTTAGTTTGTACTTTGCTGTGGAGCTGGCAATTGAGGGAAGAAGGTTAGATATGTGTAATAGAGAAGATGGTAATTGCAGAGAGGCAAAGGTCTTAAGTACAACAAGGGTGAAGCTAAAAGCGATAGGGCAGTGGAGGCGCTACAACATAATGTAAGATCTACTGTAGGTCTTAGTGAAATATGAAGTTGCACTATCCTCAACAAATGCTTGATTCATCTGGATTTGACAATTCTTGCCGTTTTTTTCTCATTTTCTCTCTTTCCAACAAAATTTCTAATTTTCCTGTATAGAATCAAAGTTTTTTCTATATAATTATAATCTAAAACTAATACTAAATTTAAGCTGTTTTTATATCTTGAAATTTATGGTCATTGATGGTCAGATAATTTTCATCGTATAGAATTAATAATCTATTCCATTCCACTTTGATTTGAATTCTCAAAAATAAAAATTACAATCATTTTAATAGGTGACTCACTTGTTTATTGCGTCAAGGGTATAATATGAACTAACAACCTCATTAGAAAAACAAATGACTCACTCTCTTTGCACATTGCATTCATATTAGAAGTGCATCTTTGTGCGTCTTTGTCAATATAGATATTACTACCTTAACCCTTTAACGACGAGGCGACCCAAATGTGGTCGATGAGACACATTTTTGGCAAGCCCTGTCCGATTGGTGCACTAATGTCTCTTGGGCTTCTCGGAGCGGTTGTGCACCGTGATGTCTCCTATCAAATGCAACTCTCTGATCGACTAATGATTCACAGTTGTATTTTTGCAGTTGAATTTCCTGATGAGTTTGCAGGAGATACGAGATAAAGAAAACCAGAACTCTACAATTCTTGAGCCACGTAACTGTGGAACAAAGATCTCTTGACATTAAAAATGATTCCTTCTAAAAAAACCAAGTACATGGTAGACTCCCAGACGCCGAGATGTGAGAAAGGAACCGTGGAGAGAAGGAAACTATGGTTGCCAACAACTTGCAAGGTTTCTGATGTATTCTTGCATGGTGCACACATCATGCTATGCCATCTTGCCGATGACTACCCTCTACAGGTTTGCCGAGAAAGTAGTTACAAACCCTGCCTTTCTGATCCATAAATGGAATCCTGACTACGCAAGTGGAAGGCCGTGTATTACCGTATATCAACTTTATGAGGTCATGCCTATGTAGGGCGTTGTCGTTAAAGGGTTCAAGTGTGTCGTACTTGCATAATAGCCACATCCATTTGTGATAAGGGCATTCATTCCTCTAGAGTGCTTACTCCTTTAAGGCCTAATGTCAATTTTTGGATTGTTTTGGCATAAAGATCTTGAAAGCAAACGCTCTTGACCACCTCCGTGAAAATATTGATACAAGGACATGAAGGTGAAGAAAGATGGGCATCTATTGAAGCCATCGCCACAAAAATTAGTGCAAGCATTGAAGAGCTCCAGTGGTTTCCGTGACGTGGGGTTGCGATAAAACATTCTCAATGCGTAGATGTTGTTATCCATAATTTAGAATACCCGTGGATTCTCATAGGCCAAAAAAGCTCATCAACCTAAAAGGATTAAGATACCTAACTAATACACTACTTACAATCAAATCTCTCTACAACACCTTAGGTTTATCACTCCCAAGATATCATTATTACTTCAAAGTCTAACATCACAACCTTACCCTTCTAAACCATTTTCAAAAATTTATACAATAAATATAGAATTTCAATTTAAATCATTGTAGAGTTTTTAAGAAACAACCCACTCATGTGGAGCTTGTTCATAATTCCATTATGTTCTACTTGGCCCTGCACCACTAGAACAAATTTGGATGAACAATATCCATAACCTCCCTAGACTTGACCAACAACTATCCTCCAGACTGCTACAATAACTATTCTCCCTAAACATCACCGACCTTAAACAAATTATACTACCAAACGGTCCACACCTTATGGACAAAAAAAACTATAAAATGTTATGTGGTACTCAACATAAGCTTCTAAAAAGTGCGCTCAATGTTGCTAAACAACTATTTTGCCACCCCTCATGCCTTTCTACTTGCACTACTCCATGCCCCACCTACGGCCCCACCTTGCACACTTAAACAACCATACATCATCAATAACAGTAACATCCAACCCGACATTAACTCTCCACCAAACCCCCCAAATCCACCGCACCCATCCCCTCGCCGCCACACATACTAAAAAATCCTCCCACATACCCTATCAACAACATTCTTACACAAACAAACACAATAAAGATACAATAAGACAATGCCTCCATATATGAAGGAAACGGTAGACACCTAATTACTATACCGGTCGCTTGACTACAATGGTTGTGGAACCAATACCATGTCGCAATTTAAATCCCTATGAACATTGAACCCTCACCTCAACCATTTGCAACCAAAATTATTTGGCTATACCAAAGATACAAATATTGCATACCAAAAAATGACCTCCATAAACATGCACACTACACATTATCCGCCCCTATACTAGACTCTCTTATCACATCCTTTATTATGATACAATCATATTTTTCATCCCTTGTCACATGCTCTACAAAAATCTCAATGTTTTATTCCCCATTCAAATGGGACAAGATGTTTGGCTCACTTGGGAAAGTATTGGACCATTGGTAGAACAGAAAAGGCCTTGAACACCCCTGCAATGACAAAGAAACACTGTTAAGCGGAGAACCAGGATTAGCGGACCCGGGTAGTATTTTTTCATTTTTGAATCCGGTTGAGTTTTTGGCTCTCCAGTGGATGAACCTGGCCAGGCGGATGATTTCCGTCATGACCAATTTTCATCGGCCAGTCGGATGAACCTGGGCAAGTGGATGACTTCCATCCAGCCGAGTGTTCATCCGCCGGATGACTTCCATTAGGGTTTGGTGCACATGGAGGGGGAGCTTGGAGCTCTCTTTCTCTCTCTCTGGGACTTGGAACTTGGAGTTAGAGCTTAGACACAATTAGGGTTTGAAGGTTTTGTAGTGTTTTTGAGGTCACATTGAGTTGGAAAGACTTTGCCATGTAAAAACTATGACCTAGCCAATAAAATCCAACGTGATTTGAGGTTTTATGAGAAGTTTTGAGCAAATCAGGGTTTCATTAGGGTTTCTAGGGTTTATGTGAAAGTGAGTTTGTAGGTCAATCTCCCTTCAACATTGGCGACCATGCACAAGTCCGAATCATGTGGCTCTTGCTACAAATAGGCAATTAGGGTTTGAAACTTTGAGATCTAGATCTAGGGTTTTTGAAGTTGTTGAAGTTTTTTGAGTTGCATCTTAGGTTTAGAGTGCTTCTCTACAATGCTACTAGGTTTTGTGGGTTTTAGGAAAAACGACTAACACTTGTAATTTTGAGAAAATGCGACATTAGAGTTTTGGGACGTTGTGGAGTGATTTTTCACCACTCTAATAAAACACCCAAGTGTACCCACACCTCATAGGATTCGTTACGGGGATGATCATACGCCTAGTTTTAAGTAATTGGAGATTAATTGTGTCGTTAAAGCTATCTTTTTGGTTAATTCTTAAGGTTATCTATCTATTTTTAGGAAATTAGGGCTGTTAGCATCACTCTTAAGGGATCCACAAACAAAGTCTAAACCCAAGGATCTCTCATGCCTTAAGACGGAACATTAGTCCTTTTAAGATTGTGCTTATGCCACTAATCCTTAAACACTTGCCACACTGGGCTAATGGAAGTTTCCATTAAGTCTCATTGCATTGGTTCTTTAATTACAATCTTTAAGAATTCACATTCTTACCTCATGCAAAAACGTTCCACTTTTCACGTCCGTCCACTCGGTCCACGTGATCACGTTCTTAAGACAATGGTTAGTCTCGAAAATCCCATACACAAGTTAACTTAAGTCTTAAAGAGTTCACCTCTTACGTCTTCACTTAAGTTCACTTACCCACAATTATCCCTTAAAGACCACGGTGTTCCACACTTACTCGTACCACTTAGTCTTTAAGATGTCTGAATTTTACTTAAGGCTTCTCTCTTGGTCGGGTCCATGTTCTTAAGAACACAGTTTCTGTCCTTGAGTTCTTAAGCACTCACTTTCTCACTTAGGACTGATTCTTAAGAACCTGCACTGTCTAGACCAATTTGGTCCTACAGTGTTCTTAAGTTTCTGTCTTTAAGACTTCCAGAGCCGGGAGTGCATCTCACTGAATGCAATTGTTGTCCCGTATTCTCACTCATACGAACCTTTAAGTCCAAGCCCTTAAACTTAAGGGTCTCATGGTACTTAAGGTCTCACTCTTCATAAGCTTATATATCCAAACTTGGACTTGAGATTCTTAAGTTTCTATGTTTTCTTCTTAAGTCTTTCTTCGGGATTTGTTCCTTATTTTCTCTCTTATGATAGATTCTTAAATACTCACAACTTAGCCTACCTTAGAGAATCCCTTCTATTAAGGTTAGACTTAATGCCAATTTTTTGTATGCATAATATGACACTCTTGCCATGCATCAAGGTATGCCACCCTTGATGTTTATTGCATGAATTGCATTAACATGAATAAGAACTCCACTCTTATTCTTATGATACTCAAGTTATGCTCACTCACACTTGAGATCTTATTAAGTACTTATGCATCACACATCTCATGCACTAAGTCACTTAATTTCACATTATCTCCATTAATCTTCACACTCATGATTAATGCTCCAACACACACACACAAGGTCACACCCATGACCTTAGTAGTTAGGGTATTTCCCTATCTTATTTCCATGAAGAATAAATATACAATACATTCATGCATAAGAATTTTATCCACAATTAATACCTAATGCATGCAATTGTATTTACAACACACAATGTCAAATTTATGCAATGAAGTTCACATATTATTGCAATTATACATATGACTCAAGTCACACACAAGACTCTACATATACAAATTCAATAGTAATTATTTATTCATATATAAAATTAAATACTCTTACAACATTAAGAGTCATCAACTAGCTCTTTCACCTAAAGCTAGGGCTCACTCCAATCTTCCTCCAAGGAATTTCTATGGTAATGGCCAAGAATGTTAAAAATTCAAGCTAGTCATTCTACTCAACATCCAAGAGGTACAACTCTTGGAAAGAGGTTTTCCCTAGTATTAACCATTAAGATTAATTCCACTAAATCTTCACATCTCTTCATATCCATTCATGAAAAGATACACCCTACCCAAAGGGTGTGAGTTCAACCCTTTTCCCATTATTTCCTATTTCTTGGATATGAATAGGTACTTTCCAATTAATTAAGTACTTAGTGTAAACTTAATCATTAATTTTTTTAATTCTCCATATATCTACAACCCTTTTTACACTTAATTTTTGGAAAAAATCTATTTTTGTCATTTTGGCTCTACAGACGTCTTGGAGCTGGCAGCCAGCAGCCCCAGACTAGTTTCGGCAGCAGTCTAGCCCGCCTACAGTGCCCAAGAGCAAGACACGGCAGTCACTAGTAGTTGGAGCAAGCCGAACAACGTCTCATCAGGAGCCGGCCAAGGTCGGCGGCAAACAACAGATCTCCAAGGAAGTTTTTTCCCTTCCCATTTCAAAATTTTGATTTTAAAAATCTTTGACTCCTAGTCACACCTATGTAATTCGTATTGACGTTTAGCGACCTTTACTTGATGTTCACCGATCTTTTCTAGACATTTAGCGGAACTTTCTTGTCGTTAAGCGAACTTTTTTAGAAGTTTAGCGGCAGTTTCAGAGGTAGTTCTAGCGGCAGTTTTCCCGGCCACTTTTAAGGTAGTTTTGGAGGCCGTTTTAGACGCCGATTTAGAGGCACTTTTTGAAACAGTGTTAGAGGTAATTTTCGAGGTAGTTTTGGCTGCAGCCAATACAGAGTCCTAACCTAGACATCCGACCACTTCCAAGTGACACCCGGAGACCCAAAGGCCTTTGAGCGAAAGTCATGCTGGAGATCCAATCCGGCCATCAGCTCACTTCCGATGACACCCCGAGACCAGGAGGCTTCCAGCTGAAGTCAACCCGGAGTCCCAACGCGGCTGTCCGCTTACTTCCGGTGACACCTAGAGACTTGGAGGCCTTTCAACTCCAACTCAACCCGGAGGTTTAGACCGGCAACCCAAACACGTTCAATGAGACTGGAGACCCAACGGTCTTCGAGCTGCAGTCAACACCAACGTACCAACCGGACCAGGGGACTGTTCTACTAGGAGGGAGATGGCGCACCCAGACCAGGTAAGTTTTTGGAAACACATCTTTCAAGTTAAAAATTAAAACTCAAAGAAATTGGGAAATTTTGATGTTAGGTTTAATAGGAAAAAAATAGCAAAGAAAAATTCCAGCTACAGTATGCGGACACTACTCACTAGGCAACACCGAGACTAGAGGAATGCACTGCTAGCCGGAAAGGAGGAAAGATAGTGGATGGTTGGCAGGATTGCATGACCAGGGCAGTATATTGGTACCCGGAAAGGAGGACCACAGGAGGGATGAATGACAACGGAGATCCCCGATCGCTACCCGGGCACCTAGGGAAGACTGGATACTGAAGTAGCTGGCAAGACAACTCGACCAGCCCAACACGGGAAGTCAGTCACCGGAAGCGGAAGACAATTCACTCAGCATGGATGGTGACCACGGGGGGAGGAGGTCTAGGAGATGTAGGGAGTCAAGTCCAGCAACCGCGTACAACCTGGCTTGTACTACAGCCGGACAAATTGGAAGTTAACACGGTCATGGGCGGACCACATATGAGCTTGGAGGCCAACGTACAACAAGCCTCACATTCACCACACGAGAGAGACATGGAATTGGAAAGACCGGAATTATCCCAGAACCAACTCTGGAGACCAGACTATCCAGGAGGGCAACCCGGCGGACAATCCAGAGCTCAATCTGGCGGTCAACAACCCCCAGGATGGAAGGAATGGCAGCCAATTGGCAAAGATAAAAGACAACTAGAGATACAACGAAGGGACTTTCACATGGAGAAATCCCCAGCCGTGTACCATTGGCACGAGGACCCCAATGAGGTCAACATGATGGTACATTTAGATGAAGTGCCCAATCTACCCCCAACACCGAAGGTGAACCGCACACCAGCCAACTTGCCGGATAGCCTAAAGCGGATGAGAAGGCGGCTAGAACAAGACCAACCAAGGAGGTATGGACCGCACATGGGGCTCCTAGCCCCTGGACATCGGGCTATTGACATGATTCACTTATCACCGACAGCACCCCCATTTCAAAAAGAATTTTTTCCGGAACCGGCCGAAGATACCTCGGAGGACTACTGGCGATATGAGGCCTGGAGAGCCCAGTCACAAGCCAAACATGAGGCACGACACCGAAGGGCTAGAGAGGACCTATACCGTACTCAGATGAGAGAGCTTCAAGACCCAATCAGACGTAGCGGTGGCGAGCCGCAGGCGTTCAGGCCACTCCCTTACCTAGCCGATGTTATGGGCTCCTTGAGGGATCAAGAGCAAGCGACTCGCCGGCAAGAAGCGGAGAGACAACGATTGGAGGACCATCGTCTATATGCCCAATACCAGGAGCTAGAGAGGAAGAAGGAGCAAGCTTGGGCTATGTAGCAAGAGTTTTACCGACTTTGGCAAGAATCCAAGACGATGATGGAACCATCAAAGCAACCCGTTCACATCGAACTACCACCACCAGACCCGTTGGCCAGGTGGCGGAATGTCTATGGAGAGGATTTTACGGAGCACCCGGACTTCCATCAAGGATACCCGACCCTAGTGAGTGGCAAACCACAAGCCCGGGTGGACGACTGGCTCTAACTCCAGCTCTAGTACATGGGGCAGCAGACCCAGGTACATACCCAGGTCCAACTATCAATCGGGGGAGTACTATCCCACCATATGGACCAAGCCAAAGACTGACGATACCGGCGGACTATATGGATCACCTCACGGGTGGGGTTTATCCACCGGTGGACATCCAGAGAGCTGCTCCGCCGCAAGCCGGACACCCAATTACCCGGGACGATGATCAACGTGTTCGGAGTTATTGGCCGCCCGGTGACCCTCCATGACCACCAGCCTTGGCAGCACACCCGGGAAGGCTGCCGGAACCAGCACCCCGGAGTTTCCAGACCACAAGGGCATTGGGTCATTGAAAACCTTTACCTTATGTTCAGTACAAGGAAGGAGGTAACCCGGATGCGCATATCCAACAATTTGAGCGCACATTGTGGCATAATGGCGAGCGTGAGGAGCAAGTCATTATCAATTTGTTTGGCACTACCTTGATCGATAAGGTAGGAGCTTGGTATGAAACATTTCAGGAGACCACCTGGACTCTACTTGGGAGGAGGCCAAAGCGGCATTCAGGTGCCGATATCGGGAGCAGACCACAGATGAAGCAGTCTATCGGGAGCTGAAATCATTTAAACAAAGAGACCAAGAAAAGATCCAGGACTACTACAATCGGTTTATGACTCTAATCAAATGTTTGCAGCTAAACCCTGGCTAGGACTTTTGGCTTACCAATTTCTGGGCTGGCTTACTGGACTATATCAAAGTCCCTACCAATGTGGTAACAGTCCGGAATTTAACGGAGGTGGTCGACGCAGCCCTTAGGTGTGAAGAAAATTTTACTAAATCAACCGGGAAGGCAACCCGGGTTGAAGTCCGGAGAAGTGATGGAGGCAGCAAGGGGTCCGGTCCAGCCAACAAGGCACCAGCCCAGGAGGTACCCCAAAAGTATTGCAACGGATGCAAACGGTCGGGCCACACGGACGCGGAATGTTGGTTTAACACAACAAATTCCCAAGGTCTAGCTGATAGGACCAATGACAGTAGCACAGTCGGGGTGAATGAAGTCATCATCAAGCCGGCCACTGAGAACCCCTAGCCCCAATCAAGTCAAGGAAGTTACTCCAGGCCTCAATATGTACGACCCGAAGGAAACTCTAACATGAGAAGTAACGAGCCGGAGATATGTTTTTTATGCAAGCAACCCGATCATCGGCATTACAACTGCCCGCATAGGCATGAATGGGAGGCATTTCTAGCCTCTTCCGCCAAGGCAAAAGGAAAACCCGAGCACCATGTGAGTAGCGTAACCATCCGGCTGCTGGAAGAAGAAGCGGAGGTAGAGGTAGGTAGGACGATATTGGAGAGTCCAGTCACCGTGACGGTTGGACAACTCTTGCATATAGCACCCAATCTCACTGAGTACATGAGAGCCTACCTTTTTCCGGCCACGAATTCTCCGGAAGCCCCCGCACCAGTCACACTAGACTTGACCCCGACCTTATCGAATCCAATCTCGGAGACGAATCCCGTGTTGACGTCTTCCGTGGATGTTGACTGGAACCTACCGGTAATGACAGTTAGGGTCGGCAACGGAAGACTAGCTAGTGTTCTAATCGACGGTGGGTCCAGAGTCAACCTGATCACTAAGGAGGAACGAAAGAGGCTAGGTCTCGGCGCAACTCAGCCTTCACCATACCGGTTGAAGATGGCTGATCAGACCACGGTGGAACCCGTGGGGCTGATTAAGAATGTAAAAATTTACATTCATGACATCCCCTACCTGATCACATTGACGGTCATCAACAACGAGGAAGTGAACAAGGCGTATAGCATGCTCCTCGGGCGGCCTTGGTTGATTGATGCAAAGGCTACGCATGACTAGGGTAACAACCTGGTCACCATCTGGGGAGTCGGAACGGTCAAGACCATCCGGGTGAACCCGAAGACTGGACCCCGGCCAAAGCTCCCGACGGTCTTGGTACGTTACAACTTTGCACAAGGGCTGACGGTGGAGGAGGAAGCCCGGTGGCTGGAGACTGAACCCGAGGTTCTGGCGGTCGGCACGGTGACTTTACCAAACTTCAGCCCGACCCCGGACATAAACATGCCCCCAGAACAACCCGAAGAGCCGGTGATGTCTGCTTCAATTTTGTAAAGTCGGGGTGACTCCGAAGACCACCAAGTGATCCTAGCAGCAGCCCAACCTGGAGAGTACCCAACTCACTTTTACACTTACACTGAGGGCAACATCCGGGTGGATGAGACGCCCGCTCGGGTTAAGGTGCAGTCAATGAAGGTTGCCGGTTGTAGTTTACCCGAGGTTGAGCAGCTCCGGAAGATCAATGTGGGGACATCGGAAGAGCCCAAGTATCTCCAAGTCAATGCCGACTTGACCCCGGAACTCATGACCCGGGCTGAAGCCTTGTTCCATGCATACAAAGACGTGTTTGCATGGACATACAAGGATCTCAAGGATATTCCACCCTCTTTGGCTGAGCACCGGATTGAATTGGAGAAAGACATCCCGCCCGCTCATCAGGCCCCGTACCGGATGAACCCGAATTATGCAAGTATTGTCAAGAATGACCTTGAAAAACTTTTACAAGCCAGGTTTATCAGCCCACTGGAGGATGCAACCTGGCTATCTCCCATAGTCGTGGTCCCGAAGAAGAACGGGAAGCTCTGGATTTGCATTGACTTCTGAAAGTTAAATGCTGCCACCAAGAAAGACCCGTACCCATTTCCATTTACGGAGCAAGTCCTGGACATAGTGGTTGGGCATGAAATGTATTCATTCTTGGACGGGTACTCCGGGTACCATCAAATGAAGATAGCACCGGAAGACCAGTATAAGACTGCCTTCGTGACGGACTGGGGTGCTTTTGTGTGGATTGTTATGCCGTTCGGGTTGAAGAATGCACCCCCTACCTGCCAGCGAGCGGTGAACAAGGCCTTCCAGGACTACATCGACGTATTTATGAAGTTGTTCTTGGATGACTTTACCGTCTACAGTGACATGGTCACTCATATTGAGAAGCTTCAGAAGTGTTTTGAGAAGTGCTGGGAGTACGGCATCAGCCTAAACCCGGAGAAGTGTGTCTTCCTGGTCTTCTCTGGAATCATCCTCGGACACATTGTATCTAAAGCCGGGAAGTTTCCGGACCCGAAGAAGTTGGAGGCAGTCCAACGAATGCCCAAGCCCACCAAGTCGGCGGACATTCAAGTGTTCAACGGGTTGGCCGAATTCAATAGGATTTACATTAAATCCTACGCCCACATCATGGAGCCAATCACTAGACTCATGCGCAAGACTGAAGAGTTTGTTTGGACGGACCAATGTGAGGCAGCCTGGCTGGACATCAAACGGTGTTACCAGGACGCCCGGATCTTGATTGTCCCACACTAGGACTTGGAGTTCCACATCCACACGGATGCTTTCAACCTTGCCCTAGGGGCAATGCTAGCCCAGAACCGGACCGGCAAGGGCGACCAGCCCATCTCCTACGCACCTAGGCTGCTCAATTCAGCCGAGAAGAATTATACGACCATGGAGCGTGAAGCCCTAACAATGGTGTATGCCTTAAACAAATATCGGCATTATTTATTGGGTAATAAAGTGGTTTTTTTTGTTGATCACATGGCTTTGATTTATTTGGTTAACAAACCCCAAGTGTTTGGAAGGATTGCCCGGTGGTTACTTTTGTTGCAAGAATACGACTTCACAGTGGTATACAAGCCCGGGAAGTCACATGAAATTGCGGATGCCCTATCCTGACTACCCAACGGAGAGCCGGCTACCAACATTGAAGATCGAACCGGCGACGCCTCGTTGTTTTATGTCCAGCCCGAGTGGCTGACGGACGTGGTGTCGTACCTCCGCATTGGAGTCTTACGCCCGGAGTTGACAAGAGACGAGCAGCGGAAGCTGACCTTGAAGTCGTTGCCATTCACCCTCATTAGCGGCATTCTTCACAAACGTGGCCAGGGCATAGTCCTCCGGAGAGTACTAGACCCGGGGCAATCGGACCTGATCATGAAGGAGTTACATAACGACAATGGCGGTGGACATTTTTCCCAGGAGATCACCGCCCAAAAGATTTTGGACGTCGGCTACTGGTGGCCAAACCTCCACAAAGACGTTTCGGAATATTGCCGGGCATGTGATAAGTGCCAGCGGGTCGGAGGGATGGCAAACACGGGACTGGCTCAATTGGTGACGAGTATGCCAACGGAGCCATTTATGAAGTGGGGGCTGGATTTTATTGGTCCCATCAAGCCAATGGCATCCCGGTCAGGCTACCGGTATATCTTAGTAGCCACCGACTACGCCACCAAGTGGGTGGAATCCCGGGCACTGAAGACCAACTCGGCAGCGGTTACTGCCCGGTTTCTCTACGAGTAGATCCTTACTCGCTATGGGTGTCCGTTGACTCTAGTTAGTGGCTAGGGGACCCACTTCATCAACGAGACAATCCAATACCTCGTGGATCACTTCTTGCTCCAACACCGGACATCCACCACATATTATCCCCAGGGTATTGGCCAGGTGGAGAGCACAAATAAGGTGATTGGCCGGCTTTTGATCAAAGTCCTGAATGACCTGCGGACTGATTGAGATGAGCACCTTCCGAGGGTGCTATTTTCATACCGAACGGCCTATAAAGTGTCTACTGGGCATACTCCGTTCCAGCTGGTGTACGCCGTACGGGCAGCATCCCCTCATGCCAACGGAGTACCTCGTACTAACAAAGACGGTGACGGGCAAGCCGGACTACAACCCGACCAAAGTCTTGACAGCCCGGATAGCGGACTTGAAGCAAATGGATAGTTACTGTTCTTCAACTCAAGACGGGGTTGCAGTGAAGCAATGGGACCGAGCATTATGAAGTCAGCAATACTACAAGCAGATGGATTTCAAGTTGGACAATCACGTGCTCTGGTATCCAAAGGGCCAGAAGGATCACGCCGGAAAATTTAAGAGCCTGTGGTTTGGGCCTTATCGGATACAATACCGGTTACCCAACAATACGGCCCTCTTGGTCACGGTGGACAATTTCGAGCCAATTCTCATCCTGGTCAACATCAACAAATTGAAGCCTTACCGGTTCTATGAGAAGGACCAACTGGTCACCGTCAGCCTGGATGAGTCAACCCGGGGACTGGTTGAGCAGCAGAAGATGAATAGTGGAGCGACCAGCCCGGACAATACAGTGGAGACCGGGAGCGCTAGTGAACAAGACATCCAAGATGGCCACACCTCGGACCCCAAACACCACATGACAACCAGCGAGGTAAGTAACAACTTGGGAGAGGAACAGGAGATTGAAGAACCAAGTTGGGGTTTTTCTTTGTGTTGCATCATCATGGAAGTAGTTTGGGAGCCGGGATCGGGACCAGCCGGAGTTGGCTGGAGGCCCAAGCTATAGACCCTGGATAGAAACCGAATCCCAGTGAGGAACATGACCAGGGAGCAGAACCCAGTCGAGGGTCCAGTCCGGGAGCAGGTCAAGACCAGGAACCTGGCCAAGAGGGTCAAATGCAACAGCAGCCAATGACCAGCCTCGAATCCAAACCTGAACGCAAACAAGAGCTCCGGAGCCACCCGGACACAACCCGGCCTAATCACGAAGAGCCAGGGTTAGTTCTAGAGATCTTAGATGACCGGGAGCAAAAAGAGAAAGTGGGAAAAATAGAAATTAGAGTCGAAAGGAGCAGCAAGGTAGCCAGCCCAAGAAAAAACAAAAGGAGAAAGAATCGAAAGAAAAGAAATAAGAAAAGGAAAAAGTAGCGGAAGAAAAGAAAAGAAAAGAAAAGCAAGGAAAAAAGTTAAAGAAAAAGTAGTTGAAAAAGCAAAAGCTGTGGAAAAGAAGAAGAAAAAAAAACGATGCAGAAAAAGAAAAAGAAAAGGTAAAAACAGTAGAAAGAGAAAAAGCTGTAGAAAAAGAAAAGAAGGAGAAAATGAGAACGAAGGATGAAAAAGTCCGTTTTCCATCCATCTCGGATGGATATCATCCAACTTTGAGGAAACCCCAAGTCTCACTCCAGAGAGAGCGTCCACTCTCTTTGAGTGGTGTTTTTGGGGAAGGGAAAGAGCGTTGCAAGGAGGATGTTGGCTATGGCGAGAAGGTATTTAATTTAGAGGCGCTAGGGTTTTGTAGGTTGGATAGTGGAGAAAGGGTTTATGGAGTCGAGGGTGTAAGGAGAGAGTGGGAAGGAAGCGAAGAAAAAAATAGGGAAAGCCATGGCTATGGCCACGGTTTCACGCATGGCCATGGCCATGGCCAGGGTGAAGGGAGTCACAGGGTAAGCAAGGAGCCGGCCTGGTCAAAGGACGGAGGTTGCAGCCCAAGCCACCAACGACAATCGAAGGAGTTGGAGGAGGCTGCGGAAGAAGGCGCTGCAGCTGAGGTGCAGCAGCTATTGTTGGAAGAGTCGGTGCGTTTACCACATGAGCAGCGACGGCGGGACGAGGCGGCAAGGCGCGCGCGGCTGCGCAAGACGGAGGCGCCGTAGGTGAGGGCACTCCGGCTGAAGAGGAGCACGGCGAGGAGGTGCGCCAAAGTGCGCGCGTAGGAGTCACCCGAGGAAAGGCGCAGCGGCTGCTGCAGCAGTCAACGTACAAGGCTAGGGTTCGAGCGGTGAAGCTCACGGCGGAAGTGCTGCAGGTGGCGTCGATAGGAGGGGCTCGACTCAAGACAGTGAGGTCAACCACGGCGGAGGTGGCGATAACACCGACTAAACGGACGGCGGCGAAGCTCACGGTGGAAACATTGCAAGCATCGCCAACAGGAGGAGCTCACCTCACGACGGTACTGTCGATCGCGGCAAAAGAGAGTGTCGACACCAAAACAGTGGAAGCGCCTTCAACTGCAACACTATTAACATAGGAGGGATCGGTCAAGCAGGTGAGAGACGAGAACGAGACACCTAGGAAGTCTCATCGGCAGGAAGGCAAGGAGGGGATCAACCAGCAAATAAGAGAGGAGCACCACCAGCTGATGACGGGGGAGCAATACCAAGTATCGAAGGACAAAGCCAGCAACGACACTCCAGGTCAGCCCTTTAGTTTTCCTCAGATTCTGTTAAGCCCTAGAGAGAACACTAGTGGATACATGGGCCTAGCAAACAAGGGGATAGAATTTTCAATTCCATATAAAATTAGGGTTTCTAATGTTAGGTGGGATAAACTACTAGTTAAGGAACTCTAGAGTCCTGGGTTGTTTGAGTGGCGGGAAGATAGTTTCTTCCACTAAGGTATTCGGGACCAAGTAGAATGTGAACAAGTTATTTGCCTTGGAGATGAGGATCAGTGGTATCCCTGGGCTCGACTGGACACGGAGAGACAGTGGCCAGATAAGCCGACATTAACTTTTCAGGATTGAATGGAGAATTCTAACACTAAAATTGTGGCGTTGGATAGGCCGAGGCCCAGGAAGCACGGGGCGAGGCTTCAGTTCGAGTTGATGGCAAGGGCGGAAGCCACGAGGGAGACACTGCCATTGTCGGACAACTGTCTCAGGGTTCCAGTGATTCAATCACTCCAACGGAGCCCAGTCACTCCATGCCCGGAGCCTTTAGAGATCGTGGCACCTGGGCGGGGCGCACCACCGGAAGTGGTCACACCACCTAGTGGCCCATTGGCTTCTCAGCGACGAGGCCAGATCCTCCTTTCTCCGACTGATGGCCGCCCTCCAGAGAGCGAGGCCAGAGGATTCCAGGTGATACTCCACAAGAGGGTGACCAAACAGACTCCAGCCCGAGCCATGCTGTTGTCTTCACCAGAGGCAGCCACATTTGCAACACAAGGACGCCTGAATGGTGTTGCGAGTCCACGTAGGGCAGAGGACTCACCTCCAACTCGGTTGCGGTTTGCCAAGAAGTATAGTCGCCGACCACGGAGGCTGGCTGCGGAGGAGCCGACCTATGATTGGACTTTTTCACCCTGGGTTCAATGGGAGCCCTGGAGAGAGACATGGGATGACAAGTGGGCCAGAGACGTCGAATTGGGAGTCTTCTACGAGTATGCTTGGCCTGAGCCGCGCCAGGACTTAGTCCAGGAGTTCATTGAAGGTATAATCTCACCAGAGTCCAAGATCGGAGGGGCTCTGGTTCCTATTCGGGCCAGGGTGAGAGGGTTGGAGGTGGTTCTGACATCAGAGGTCATTCAGGAGGTCTTTGGGTTGACTCGAACCGGGCGGCTCAAGGCCTACAAGGAAGACGAGGAGCACAAGTCGAGCATTGCCCGGAGGTTTTCCTTGATCGATGAGGATTTCCAAATGGATGGAGTTCGAGTGTCCGGGTTTAGGGACCACTACCAGCCTAGGATCAAGGCCCTTCTGAAGGTGTTGTGCCTGAAGAAGACGACCACCCACGCCAACCTCAACCTGCTTCGTTACATACACGAAGCAGTTTGAGCGAAGCACGAGGCGGTAGACTGGACGCCTTTGGTGCTCAGTAGTCTTCCACGAGTTCTGGGCCAAACACGAAAGGGTATGAAAGAGGTCCCGGGCGCGCAACTGATTGAGGCCCTTCTTTTGAAATGGTTTCTCACCGAAAGTGAGCCATCATTCAAGGAAGTTGGCCCTTCCCGAGCAGCCTTGGAGTCCAGCGATGATCAGGAGGTGGCGGAGGATGGGAGTCAGGACACCCACACGAAAACTCCAGCTCCCACAGAGAGGCTGATCACGGGCACTTCGAGGAGCCACGGTGACTCCAAGGGTCGAAGTGCGACGGAGGTAGAGACACGATCAGGAACAGCGGGCTCCACACCCATCCCCTCAGTTACACGAGAGCGTCCAAGACTCGACCAAGACCTGGGGGTTAGTCAGGAGCACCCAGCCACTCGACAAGCCCGGGCTGGTCCGTCACGAGATTTTGATCAGTCACCAGGCCCGAACTCGACTGATTAGATGGACTCCATCGAACGGATCATCTTGGAGCAGGGCATAGTTGACTCCAGCCCGACAAAACTCCAGGAGTCGCCACCCGACCAGCCACCACCCACGAAGAAACGACACATATACCACCCGGTCCCTAGTGCTGAGGCCCCGCAGCAGATTTCAATATCTTCTGATTCCAGACAAGAGATTCATCAGCTATTAGCAGCGACTAGGGAGGAGCAGCCAATTAGCGACGCCACAGTCAACATTGAGCTACTTCCCGAGAGGCTCCGGACGCCTTTTCACCACTCGTGGAGATGACAGATGTAGCCCCTAGCGATCACACCCCGGACAGCACCAGCTGCCAGCCTTTACATCCCCCGGGCGAATCCTCACCTCCAACCCTAGACATGGTGATAGTTGGCATGCAGGCCCTAGCAATTGTCGTAGAGCATAATGTAACGACGGCGACCCAGATTCGTAGCCTTTATGTGGAGGAGCGGACCTGTACCGTACCCAGGTTAGAGTATACCCGACTTCAAGATCAGGTGCGCACCTTGGAGGTTGAGCTGACCCACATACGTCAGGAGATGGAGGCGTCCCGACAGGCGGAGGCAGTCAACTCTGTTTCCCAGCTACGGCGCCTGGAGATCGAGATGCTCCTGAATGCCAGGCTGAAGGCTCACGACCAGCTGGTGTTAGATCACTACTTTTTGATGGAGGACTATCGGCAGCAAGGCCTCACTCCATTAACCCATCCAGGTATGCTACTCAGCCACATGGGCCCGGCTCACCGGTAGTTGTGGGCACTTCGAGGAGCCACGGTGACTCCAAGGGTCGAAGTGCGACGGAGGTAGAGACACGATCAGGAACAGCGGGCTCCACACCCATCCCCTCAGTTACACGAGAGCGTCCAAGACTCGACCAAGACCTGGGGGTTAGTCAGGAGCACCCAGCCACTCGACAAGCCCGGGCTGGTCCGTCACGAGATTTTGATCAGTCACCAGGCCCGAACTCGACTGATTAGATGGACTCCATCGAACGGATCATCTTGGAGCAGGGCATAGTTGACTCCAGCCCGACAAAACTCCAGGAGTCGCCACCCGACCAGCCACCACCCACGAAGAAACGACACATATACCACCCGGTCCCTAGTGCTGAGGCCCCGCAGCAGATTTCAATATCTTCTGATTCCAGACAAGAGATTCATCAGCTATTAGCAGCGACTAGGGAGGAGCAGCCAATTAGCGACGCCACAGTCAACATTGAGCTACTTCCCGAGAGGCTCCGGACGCCTTTTCACCACTCGTGGAGATGACAGATGTAGCCCCTAGCGATCACACCCCGGACAGCACCAGCTGCCAGCCTTTACATCCCCCGGGCGAATCCTCACCTCCAACCCTAGACATGGTGATAGTTGGCATGCAGGCCCTAGCAATTGTCGTAGAGCATAATGTAACGACGGCGACCCAGATTCGTAGCCTTTATGTGGAGGAGCGGACCTGTACCGTACCCAGGTTAGAGTATACCCGACTTCAAGATCAGGTGCGCACCTTGGAGGTTGAGCTGACCCACATACGTCAGGAGATGGAGGCGTCCCGACAGGCGGAGGCAGTCAACTCTGTTTCCCAGCTACGGCGCCTGGAGATCGAGATGCTCCTGAATGCCAGGCTGAAGGCTCACGACCAGCTGGTGTTAGATCACTACTTTTTGATGGAGGACTATCGGCAGCAAGGCCTCACTCCATTAACCCATCCAGGTATGCTACTCAGCCACATGGGCCCGGCTCACCGGTAGTTGTGGGATTCCTGGAAGCATTATACAGATGATGTGGCCTGATATCTTCGGTACTTGAACCGGTTCTCAGCGGCCTACCCGGATTTCGATTTCCTGGCTGGGGACTTGGAGTCGCAGAAGTAGTCAGGCCTCATATTGACCGAGATGCCAACTAGTGGCACTGAGGCAGCCCTTTCGGTGGTGACTTCAAATGGGAGGTACGTGTCTGGCTATCTTCCGCAGGGCTGGGAGGAATTCCGCAGCCACTATACGCCTACTATGCTGCCTCGACCACCTTCCGCTTCTGACCCCGGAAGTTCAGGCATACAAACTCTGGATGTTGGGCCATTGGGCACTCTAGAAGACCGTCTCCGGAACACCCTGGGCACGGCTTTGACGGACGATCAGGCACTGCAGACCGGTAGGTCTCCTCAGGCTAAGGACCCGACACGAGTCTCAATTGAACTATGCCCTCCCCCATGAGGAATGACACCCCGCGGCACCACCGGAGCAGCGAACCGACGTATCCAGAGTCCGGCAGAAACGCCAGGCATTGGAGCACCCGGCCATATCTCCAACACTATTTTCTTTCCCAGTGGCTAGAAGTACTTCAGTGACGCTTTATCTGAAAGGTGTTAGCCGGGAGTCCCTTCCTCCCAAGTTTTGTTTTTTGAGACCTAGATTTTTTGCGGTTACATACTCTTGCTAGGCACCAGGACCCTTGAACATCGAAGGACCGATGTAGTTCAGAAGAGAAATAATGTTAAGCAGAGAACTCGGATTAGCGGACCCGTGTAGTATTTTTTCATTTTTGAATCTCGTTGAGTTTTTGGCTCTCCAGTGGATGAACCTGGCCAGGCGGATGATTTCCGACTTGGACAGTGTTTCATCCACTGGACTGGCCGGATGAAACCTGGCCAGACGGATGATTTCCGTCATGACCAGTTTTCATTAGTCAGTCGGATGAACCTTGGCAACTGGATGACTTCCATCCAGCCTAGTGTTTATCCACCGGATGACTTCCATTAGGATTTGGTGTACATGGACGGGGAGCTTGGAGCTCTCTCTCTCTCTCTGGGACTTGGAACTTGGAGTTAGAGCTTAGACACTATTAGGGTTTGAAGGTTTTGTTGTGTTTTTGAGGTCACATTGAGTTGAAAAGACTTTGCCATATAAAAACTATGACCTAGCCAATAAAATCCGACGTGATTTGAGGTTTTAAAAGGAGTTTTGAGCAAATCAGGGTTTCTAGGGTTTATGTGAAAGTGAGTTTGTAGGTCAATCTTTCTTTAACAAACACAACAAACAATACATTGGGCGTGGCTAACGGCAAACAACAACCCTAACTATACCACCACTATTATTATCACACCTGACATCAATTGGTACCTGTTCCCACTTGGGCCTGTTCCCACACTCTCAAATCATAACACTATTTGAAGCAGATTCAATGGTGTATATTGAATCCACTATACCACCGGGAATACAAAAATCCATACTTGAACCATCAACCTTACGTATACTATGTACACATCATCAAAAACGAGCAATTGGGACATTGGAACACCTTGCTCAACTTACACTTATTGCACAAATCTCAACATCAATATTGTATATACCGCAATTGCTCCACCTACGCCCACACTAATTTGTGTAAGCCGTGACAATAAAAAATGGTCTTAGACCCCATCTATAAACAACTTCGCACTACCAACCCCTCCAATCCCCTTACTTCCAACATACCAAGCTCAAACCCCTCTAAAATTTGACCCCAACATTATTTATTACTCTGACCAATCCTTCAATGAACCAACCAAAGCAAGTCCAAAATATTGGCACCGGGAAAAGCCGGTCAATCAAATATACAACCCTACCAAACAAGTTAAACTTGCCAAAAGATTACAAGGACTCTAAAAATATCTTTAGAATGAAAATGATAGATATTTATAAAACCCTCAAGATAATCACCATGCAATACCCCAAGGAACCGACACACATTTTCACGAATTGCATTAATATATGACACCTCCGAAACACACACAAAACATCTCACTCTACACAATAGTCATCTAGATCATAATATCCTAACATCCATGGTTGAATGCTCCAGAACGGCACACAAATCTCCACACTTCATCAAGTTTGAGCTCATGGTAACATGGACGGCAACGAACAAGCCAACAAATTAGCAAAGGAAGGTTGAGAGAAAGACTACCGGGATGCTAAACACCCCTGCGAATAGGCTTATGCCACCCCATACTACTTTCATAGATATGAATGGTCCTCTATGAATGAAACCCCCCACAAAGCCCCATAAGAGTCTTGGATAAATACCTCAAAAAACACGACCTAAAAAATAATTTGGAAACCCTTACAGAAAAATTTCCTAGTATTGATAAATGGACCGGTAATACAAACATTGACAACAAACTCTCCACCAATTTTTTTTAAAATGCCATAATCACGGACTAACAAAAAACATGCCTAGTCAAATTCTGCACTGGACAATATATGGGAATGCCCTTAAATAATTCTTCTTTGGCGTAGAAAGATTCCCTTCCATCACAAGTTCAATATGCAACACTACGGACCCAAACACATGGTAACACGTTTTACTTATCCCCTAAAGTCGAAAGCCCGCAAAACTGCCCTCTTTCAATGCAAGGTGAAAATTTTTAACTTTTGACAAATTTTCGAGTATGAAATCGTAGGATCTAGTACCTAACTTGTACATGTACATGCATACTGAATCTTAGATTCAAATTCCTCTCCATTTGTGAGATCGTAATGTTCAAAGTTGAAAAAAAAAGATTTTTTTCCTTGTTGAAGAATGGAAAACTAATGTTTTGGGGGTCACAAAAACCAATTTTGAAAGGAAATTTGACATGAGGCTCTTCAAGTTCTTGTTTCTATGTGAGTAAGGAATATGTCCATATAATGTTTACCCTCATAGGACCTATAAAACCTAAAGAAGTGCTTAATTTTTCACATGGAGGTATGCTGAAATACGAATACAAATGCCCATTTTCAACAAATAAAAAGGCATGTAAAAAATTATTGGATTGAAATTCCAAACGGTGAGATCATGCTTTACTAGCTATTTTACATGTTCATAAAATAAAATTCGAAAAAAAATAAAATCTCAATTTTTGGTGAATTTTTGAAGTTACTATGATCTAATTGATTTTGGGCAGATTTTGAGAATAAATGAGCATATACCGCAGTTTTGGGCAGATTTCAGCATGCCCTAACAATGTTTTCAAACTTTGACCGTGAATATCTCCTAAAGTATGAGGAACTTTGAAGCATAAATGGTGTCATATTAAAGGTATGGGAAAACTCTACGATCTTCCAAAACTGTAACTTCATACGATCTAGATTTAGTAACTGAGAGCATGACCAGAGTCAGATCAACCACATTCTGGTCGATTTCGACATTAGGGGTTAAATGCCATAGCCCACGTATACACGCCCTAATTGTCAATCGTCACAACAAAGCGGTATGCGCAATCCGTAAATCAATTGTGTCATCAAACAAATTCCTTTGCTTCATCCTCATGAATGTCAGAACCTTTAATGACAACCCACAAGAAAATATGGCTTCCCATGGTTATGACCATGCACATGCAGTACTCGAAGATGTCATTGTCATGCAAGATTTAAACCCCACCCGTTGTGTGTTAAAGGGCTACCATTCAAAGACACCCCACCAATCCATATAGACCCGAATCTCACAATTCAATTCATGGAATTCAAATATTATAATGATAGATTCTCATTGGAAGCTATTGCAAACAAAATATATAAATATTAACCACTACTCGATGATATTCAAGCACTCGGATGAAAGGTAGACCCCCTCATTGTCATCACCACGGGTGCTAAAGCCACTACCTTTGTCCCCTCAATGAAAACCCTTGAAAAAACATTCCAAATTCCTATGACCTCAATCAAGACCACCTTTACAAATATTAACACTGCTGCAATCCAACATGCTATGTCCATACTCCTACACAATAGGAAACTCAAAAACAACCAACCCATCCGGACACGGTCGACCCCCCATGAAAACCTACTAAACACCTTATCGCATTAACCTCTGTGGTGTCTTTGGTTCTGTGTTCTTGCTTACTTGTTACGTGGTACATTGTCTCTACCTTCGAGAGGGGGAAATACTTCTACAATACTAACCCATGTCATGTGGACACATACTTTGTAGTGGAACAAACAGACAACCCCCTTTGAAGACCGATTTGACAGGACGTCCCCCACTCTGAGACTTATCGGGTAGGGGAGGAGGTGGTGGGACCAAAACTTGGCCCCTATTTTGTTTTTGAATGACGCCCTAAATTTGGCCAAAGGGGGACTCTTACACTAAATTGGGGCTATAGGCCTCATGTATCTTTAAAAAAGCCAACAAAGCCTCTAATCCCCCCAAAATGGGAGGGCCTGAAAAATGAGCCCATGCAACTAAGATGGGGGCCCACCTCGGGTAAGTCCGAGCGTGGGGATGTCCTGTCCGCGCCTTTGAAGACCAGAATTCTTCTACTACTTGTTGAGCTTGTCAAAAAAAAAGGAAGCCGTGAATTGTATACCACTCAAGACCCTACACGTCAAAAACAATGACACAACGCACATCCCACCACAAAATCCGTAGAAGGACAAAAATCACACCCACAACGTAGATGGAGGCCGGAGCGACTGATTACGCGCTTTCCCAGCAATGATTGGCGCAGAATCTACGAATCAGCGCACGCAGGGGGAAGGCCACGCCGCATGTACGCGGGCGGAAGAGCGCGGGAGCTACCATCTTGGGAAACAAAGATGTGAGAGTCGTCGGTTGGTGTGGAGACTGAGGGGTTTGCGAGCATAACGGGATGGGGGCATCGTCACGTTGCCTTTGGCACCCGGTCATCGCACTTTGTTTGTTGGAGCTCCGCTCTGTGTCCGTCTCCGCGCCATTGCTGTCTCTTTACCGTCGACTCGCACCGCTCTCTCCCCGTCTCTCTCTTGCCTTGCTTGGGAGCCTCTCGTGTTGGAGCTTCCGTTGCCGTTTCTTGTAGCGTTTTTTGGTGCTTTTTTTGGCGTTGTGTTGCGTTCTGTGGCGGGGGAGATCCGGGGTTAGGGTCAGCGGATCGGGCGTGTGGACTTGCTTCACCATGAATCCCGAGTAGTAAGTGCCGTGCGTCCTTCTCTCTCTATCCGCGTTTTCTAATTTTTGGTTGTGCGCATGTATCGGGATCGGTGGTTCAGGGTTTTGGGGTCCGGTTGTGATGCTTGGTTGCAGATCGGTTCTGTGACAGACGCCGACCCTGAGTTGGCGACAGGAGTCTGGTATTGTTCTTCGGAAGGGAAGGTGTAGTTGGAGTTGTGTTTGTTTTTTATTTGTTGAAAAGGTTATTCTCCGGAGAAGGTGTGAAGTGCGATGGGTAGTCCTGGAGGAGGGCCGGGAAGGTACGCGTGATTTTGTGTGGATGTTTTGGTGACGATTTAGTTCTCGTTGGACGTATTTTCTTGTAAATTTGTTCTGGTGCGGGGATGATCATGCGCGGGGATGGCCTAGGTGCTGTCTCTGACGAGGTGGCTGGATTCGGCCCATCGAGTCTTTTTGCTCGAGCGGCCACGCAGAAAGATAGTCATGATGGGAAGCGTTGTTGTTATTTTTGATGACTGATGTGAATGAGATTAATTCAGACAGGTTTCTGGTTTCTGAGTTTGTAATATTTGCACGGGTAGGGTTTGGAATATCAATTGGACTGGGCAGAAGCATCTTGATAGCTATGACGTCGTTAGGTTTACCTGTTGAGGTTTGATTTGGAAGGCATTCGGCTGTTTTGGTGTTTGCGAAGCGGATTCTTTCATTCGGAGGTGGATGGGTAAACTTAGAGATAATCCGCCTCCTAGTCCGATGCTTTGATTATGGTTAAGTCAGCTTCTATGCAGTCGATGGTTGAGTCGGACGGCAACGTTCCCCCCTAAGGAGTTAGGGTTGCGTAAGATGATGTGTGTGTACTACTTTTGAGAGGTGCATGAGAAGATGTGCGAACGCCTGTGTCTGATGCTAGAGATTGCCGTAGTTGCTGTGTTGGAAGGGAGTGTATCGTGACAGAGTTTTTGCCTTTTTACGGCCCAGCTATTGGTGTCCGACGGTCTTCAAGTGTAGAGAAGGCGTTCGCTTCGCGGCAGGCCTTTGTATTCTTTTTTTCAGGGATTGGCAAGGGTAGTGATCGATCGTCGAAGCCGGGACTGAATCTGGTGCCTCTGATGTTGTTTTTTGAAGTGACTACCTGTTCAAGCTCCTGCTGATTGGAGACTTGGGTGTTGGAAAGAGTTGCCTTCTGTTATGATTTGCGGTAAATATCTGACGTTTATGTAGTGTTGTCCTGGAAAGACTTGGTCGGCTAATGTGGAGCGCGTGATTGTTTTGAAAAGTCTGTTATTTGCGAGCTCTGTTATTACTTTTTTTATTTATCCTAAATATTATGACTGAATGTGAACATTTGTGGAGGATGACTCATACTTGGAGAGCTCCATTAGCACCATTGGAGTGGATTTCGTGAGTACCGGGAACTATTTACTAATTTCAGTTTCGATTGAGGATGGCATTGGTTTGCCTGTTTTAACTTTCTATCTACAGCCGATAGCGAGGAGTAGTTTATGGTGACATTAGTAAGTACTTGTAGTGGATTTTGTGGGCACTATTTACTTATTTCAGTTTGGGTTAAGAGTGGTTTTGGTTTGTATGTTCTAACATGTTTGATAGCGAGGAGTAGTTTATTCTGAGGCTTGTCTGGTGATTGGTTTGCACTCGGTGTGTGAAATTGGAGTGTAAGGTGCAATGATTGGCAGTAGTGGATGCTGAGCAGCTGTAGAGTCGACTCTTACCATGTTGCGTACCTGGTTTGAGTGGTTAGTGTTGGGCAGCGTTTGGAGGTTGGTGGCCAAGTTTTGTGGTATTAGATTGAATTGGATTTCTGATGTGTGTCATTGTTTTGAGAGAAAATCCGAACAGTGGAGGTGGATGGAAGACCTTCAAGCTACAAATTGTGAGTAATTTTGAGTTCTCAGTCACGTTGGTTTTTAGTGCGTGGATCTTATGCTGCACACCAAGTCGGATAGAGTATTCTGAGTCGTCTCGGAGTCGGTAGTAGCTTCATTTGTGAGTTTGTTTTTGTCGTCTGGGGAGAATGTCTTTGAGAGGGAGTTCTTGATGAGATGCTAGCTAAGTGGGTCACTTCGATGGCAGTGTGTAGTAACTGTAGACTTTCTGATGAGCCGGGGCGAATTAGAAGAGGTGATTGTGTTTGGTGTGCATGATTGCAGTGACGTACCGCAGGTCTGGAAAGATTAAGTACAATCACGAGCAGCTGCTACCGCGGCGCCAATGGTATCATTGTGAGTGGCTTTGTCTCAGTCTTTGGAAATTCCTAGTTGGAGCTTTTAACCGAGTTGGCTAGAGTATTCTGAGTCGTCATGGAATTGGTGGTTGCTTCCTCCGTGAGTTTGTTCTTTATCTGGGGAGAACTTCTTTAAGTGGGAGTTCTTGATGAGATACTTCTTGAATGGACCGCTTAAGTGCCAGTGTATAGTTACTATATATTATCCGAAAAGTTGGGTCGAATAAGACGAGGTGACTGTGTGTCGGGTGTGCAGTGGGATACCGTAGTTCGGCAAAGGTTCAGAACAATCACAAGCAATTACTACCGCAGCGCCCATGGTATCATTGAGAGTAGTTTTTTGTCGGTATTTTGGAATTTGTAGTTGGAGCTGTGCAGTGGGAATCTGCTATTAGCGTGGTACTTGAAGAGATGTGGAGGATGGACACATGGGTTGTTAGTATGTATTGTTAAGATAAGTGTAAATTAATTTTGTTGTTTTGTGTTGGTTGGTACGACCTGACATACCAGGAAAGCTTCAATAACGTGAAGCAGTGGTTGAACGAGGTCGACCGCTATGCAATTGAGAATGTGATCAAGCTGTATATTGGTATCAAGACCGACCTTGCATCGAAGAAGGTGGTGGACTACGCGACTGGGAAGATATCTATCTATTGGAGCTACAGCTTTTCCAGTGGTTGAGAAGTTGAGGGACTGTTGGTTGTTTGCGATTCTTGATTTTGATCAGGGTTGTCAGGACGCTCGACGTCCCTGACGTTCGGACGGAGGACGTCCTCCGACCTATCAGGACATCCGGTAACATAACCAGTTTTGTCAATTTACCCGGGGGTAAATAGCCGTCCGCAGTCCCGGCCGACCGCCCATTCCGTCCGCTTGGGCCGACGGCACGGCCGTCCGCTTCATGCGACCGGCGTCCGTCGTCCGCCGCGGCCGACCGCCATGGCCGAACGCCGCGGCGGACGGCCTTCTCACGACAGCTCCCCCGTCCCCTATTAGATTGACAATGAATCGTCTCCCAACGGTCTGAACCACCGTGAGTATAAAGAAAACAGCACATGGAGCCTCACTTCACTTCTGAACTTTTGTTTCCCAAGAGCTTTCAGCTGCATTATGTATCTATTGCTTGGTAATCATCGAGTTCGGAAGTCTTGAATATCAGAGTTTCTTTTGGAACTCCTGATATTTCTTCCACATACTACCTATCACGTTTGTTCATTTCTCGATACTACACCCATCAAAATGGCCACCAAACCTTGGTCTCCTTGGTATGTCGAAATCAGTGAAGTACAAGGCAGGAATACCGACTCCGTCCGATGCAGTCTTCGTCACCGCATTTTTGCAAGAAGGCTAGAACGTCAGCTAAGTCATCTCGGGTACGAAGAACTCCCTAGCAAGCGCAATAGCGGTGTTGGCCTCTGCACCAAATTGACACCCCGCATACACACTTTGTTTAAAATTTGTCGTGGCCACTACCCGAAACACAATGGAGAACTTTTCTCCGAACATTGCCCCACCCCACCATTGAAATCTGCGCCTACCTCAGGATATAGCACGCCCAAGTCCACCGGTGAAGATTCTTGTGTAGGGTCCACTCAACCCCCCACCCCCATGATTTTACCATCAACCACGGTTGAACCGACCCCACCTTCCACGACTTCACCGAACAAGGGAGTGTAGGTGCCACGTTCCCCAGATTGGTGAGGCAATCCGTGCTCGAAGAGGGCTTTCAAGAAGTGGAGCGGCGGGAGCTAGACAAAGTGTGGGCAAAGTTTTTCTACAAAGCAAACGTGCCGTTTGCTATAGCACGGAATGCTGCATTCAAGGAAGCCGTGATGAAGACTGCCTCTTTCAAAAAACCATATGTCCCACCCTCTTACCATGACATTCGAACAAGGTTGTTGGGACAAGCGAAGGCTGATTTGGAAGCACAACTCAATAAAAGACTGTTCGAGAGTGTTCGGAAGTTTGGAAGAACTCTAGCGATAGATGGGTGGACATCTGTGACTAGTCGCCCTTTGTGCAATGCAATGCTCGTGTCTCCCGCTGGAGAGCTCTTCTTGGGAGCTGTAGATACTATGGGCAATGAAAAGAACGCTGCGTACGTGGCATCCATCATGTTCAAGTTCATTGAACAAGTTGGCCCCCACAACATTGTTCAGGTGTGTACTGACAATGCTCCAGTCATGCTCAATGCCTCAACATTGGTCGTCAAGAAATATCCACACATATACATTCAAAGATGTGTTGCGCATGCCATGGACTTATTGTTGGAGGACTGGGGGAAGGCTACATGGGTAAAAGAAACTCTCGAGAAGGCCAAGTTCTTGGTTAAGTTTGTTAAGAATCGGCAAATGCCCCTCGCCCTGTTTCGTAAACACGAGGCGAAGTTCAGCCTATTGCTCCCCGGGCAAACAAGATTTGCATGTAATTTCATAATGATAGATCGCCTGCTGAAGGTCAAGGAATCATTGGAGCAAATCGTCGTTGATCCTGAATGGCGGGCATATGCCTCCAAGAAGTCACTCTCGGCTAGAGATAAAGTAGTCATTTCTCGAGCCATCAAAAGAGTGGTTCTAGATGAACGTTTCTGGGAGCGGTGCACGAACTTCCACGAGATGGTAGCCCTTGTAGTGTATGCGCTTCGGGAATTCGATGCCAAGGAACCTTGCATGCCCAAGGTTTTGCACATCCTTCGCAACCTCGAGAAGCATGTCCTAGCGTTGCGTGATGAACCATTCAGTCTCGATAGCGATTTAGCGTTCATTGCTGAGGACGAGTTCTACGCACGGAAACGGATGATGACGACGGATTTACATTCCGCCGGTGCACTTCTCAATCCTTATTTACTACATGATGAAGAGTTGGCCGATGATCCGGATGCCATCACGGCATGCAAACGAGTACTACAAAAGCTATGTGATCCTAAGATTTACCCGGACGTGGTGAACGAGTTCCTCGCATTTCGAAACAAGGATGTACCATTTCATGACATGTTGGATCCTAAGGACCAAAAATGTTCTCCGTATGCTTGGTGGGATTTTGAAGGTGTTTGTGGAAAGCTCCTTGCATCAATTGCAAAGAGAATACTAGCGCAGACAGTGTCATCTTCTTCTTGCGAATGCAATTGGAGTAGCTACTCTTTCGTCCACGACAAGAAACGGAATCAGTTATTACCGGGAAGGGCTGATGACTTGGTCTTTGTGTATACGAACTCGAAGTTGCTTGCAAATGCAAAGTTGACGGATGAGAAGAGGTGGTACGCGAAGAACTTGGATTTAGAGGATCCACAACCACGTGAGTCGGATGACCCGGGCTACTCTGACGATTCAAGCATCGGTGCCCTTGCCAATTACGATGTAGAGCATCTAGACAATGACATCGACAGCAGCCCATCTCAACGTATGGATCATACTCACGGCGCCCCAATCACCGAGTATGATTTTGTCGATGACGACACTCTTGCTGAGAAAGAAGATGACTTGTTGCCCATAGCGCGGTACTTGAATGGAGACGGCATGGTCAATAGCAATAATATCCTTTGTCATGGACCGACTCCGCTTCCGGAAGACACGAAGGACAAGGGAGAAGAAGATTTATCATCCTCACGTGCAACGGCACTACACGGGCAAAAAACGCAAGGGTCCTCAGTGAAGAGTGTTGACGAAGGCGTCCAAGGTCTCGCACTTGCGGACAACCGCGAGCAAACAACGAAAGAGCCTTTCCTAGAGGACATGGTTGTTCTCGGGGAGAAAACTATGGAAGGCGGTACTTACGGCGGTATACGGAGTCCCATTCACGTTACGGAGAATAAGGCATCCTCCTCTAAGGATCAACCGTCCTTACAAGGTCGCGCATCGCGGTCTCTATTTGCAACCCCTGTTGCAACGGTCACTACAACCAATTTGAAATCCTCCCACGGTTTGGTGTCCCTTTCAAAACATGTGCGACCCCGAACGCCGCAACACCAATCCGATGGCCTACCTAGTGATGGCGATGTACCTCTGTCTAAGCTCTTCATACATCACCCCGAGGTTCAGGGAGGTTTAGGGTTACAACCTAGGCGGCCTACAAACGACACGAGGAAACGTAAAGCTTCCATGAATCCATTTCTTCGCACGCGACCTAGTAATCCCATGATGTCATTGGAACTTGTAAGAGATTCAAAACCGTTAAAATATTGTCGATCAAATGGAGAATCAAACAAGAACCGGCCACGGATAATGAAGACGATCCTTTGGGATCTAGTGGAGCTGAAATCAAAGATGACAGCGATTACGAACTTCCTACCGATGTGAATGAGTAGGAAAATTTGGTCCATTTACGTAGTATGCATTCACCGCACTTATTTTATATGTTAATATTGTAGTTCGAGTTTATGGTACTTTATAGTCGTTTTGCGTATGCATTAAAAGCTTCTATTGTCTCAATTGATTCTTGGATTTATTCCGAATATCAATAAAGTTTTTTCATATATGCACAAGTTTTTCATCTATCTCTTTTGCTATTCTATTGTCTTGTGTTTTGTGTATGGATTTAGTCATCCCATACGAAATGACTTAAACATGTCATTCTTGTTGTATGCAAAATGTAATTCGAGTTTACAAACTTCTATTCATTTCACTGCTTCGCATCCACCTGATGCACCACAATATTTCTAACACCCACATACAATGAAAGAATTTAGAAGTTGACAAAATATATTACAAATTGTAAACCTTTATTTCAAAAAGTATGCTCCACCATGGCATGCTTCCGACTTCTTGCCTCATCATTCCTTAAACAACAACTACGCTAAGCTTTACATTCATCTACCACATTCTATTGCCTCGAAGAAGAAGGCTCGTCGGTATGATCCGTTCGAGTGCTACTACGAGTCCACGGTCTCTGGCTTGGTCTAGCAATCCTCCCCCCCTCTTCGTACTCTCGATCCACGGCTGCAACTTCGCTATGCATCTCCGACCACCAACTATCGTCGCTCTCATTGCCATCATCCCTCTTCAGCTTCCCGCCTGGATCCACCTTCTTCGCCGCAAAGATTTCCATGGCCTTCTTTATTCGTTCCACCACATTGTTCACAAAAGCGTCATTCTGTGGGAATGACACCAATAATTCTCCTTCGGGTTTCTGTAGCACGTTCCGCCAATAGCCAATGAAGTCCCCAATCCTCCGATCAAATGCTTGCACCGCATCCCAGTAAGAACACTCTACGTCTTTAAAAGAATCCTCTTCTGTTGAACTCCGTAGCTTTGCGGCCTCTTCCAACTTTGCAAGGACCAGGGCTCTTCCCACCAAAGTACAATTGTACTTTTTGTATTCATCTCTCAACTCAATGCCATCGTTTACCTCATGTTATACACCATCTTCTCCCTTCTCAGCTCTCCTTGGAGGAAATCGGAAGAAACGCATGTGCTCAGTGCTCCAATGCCCCCTAAAGTTGCGGCAAAACAACTCTTGTTGCTCGCCATGTTCAATCTCTCGCGCCCGTATCTCCACCTCATAGTCTTGTGTCATCCAAAATAATGAATCAATTTCCATCCCATACTCCTCGTATAGTTGGTGAGAAGAAAACTCACTATTCCACATAAGTGGTTTTCCCCACTCACGATAGTTCAAGGATTTCTTCGGAAGTTGATCCAAGGGGAGATTCCATCGGTTGAACTCGTGCCCCGGTGGCATAACATCTCTTATCCCCATCACTTCGTAGAATCTTGTACTAATTGGAGAGCGACACATAGGACACGCCGATTGTATCATAGAACTTGCGGAAATGCAAGTAATATGAAAATTATGGCCACATTGGCCCAACGTATACGCTCCCTCCAAACGGAAATGATCTTGGCACAAGCTGCATTTGTCTTTGAGGAATGCCGGGATAGGGTCGCAAGTATGGATTACTCTTCGCTCCGATTCTACAAAATGTGATGAGAATGTATTGTAGGGCACCCATCCTTCCTCCACTTCTAAAGCCCAGTCAATACTATGGCTCTTTCCCTTCCAATGATAGTTTGTGCGATCCATCATCTCCGGTACATCACCCCAAATAGTAACCTTCGTGGACTCATGTCCACGTTGTCCAACGAATTTCTTCAATCTCTCTAATGAGGTATCCACGAGTTCACATGATTCTTGTGATTCGGCGGCAAATTTCTTGAGATCATATTGTGCTTTCGAGACCGTGGTCTCCCT
This sequence comes from Bryoerythrophyllum caledonicum, assembly GCA_963971425.1. Lineage (NCBI taxonomy): Eukaryota > Viridiplantae > Streptophyta > Bryopsida > Pottiales > Pottiaceae > Bryoerythrophyllum > Bryoerythrophyllum caledonicum. Next base: position 2,186,692 of record OZ020518.1, on the reverse strand, counting down.
GTCCTGAAGGGGATGAACCCAACCCAACCAAGGCATTGTGTTCTCGTTCCATGGTGTGTCGTCCACCGATCTCAATGTCCTCCGCAGTGTCTCTAGTTCCGCTCGTGCCTCGTCCCTCTCCTTATTTGCCACCTCCAACTTCTGTGACATCGATTCGATCTCCTCCTCACCTTCCACTATCGCCCTCCCTTTTGAAGGCGCTGTTGGCCGTACTTGGCTACTCCCAGCTGGTATTGCCAATTGAACAGAAGATGGCTCAGCCGGTCTGTTAGATTTGACCGGTATGCCATCCTCTGCATCGTTCCCTCCAAACTTGGAAAGGGAAAGGTCGTCAGAAGTTCCGGCGCTGTCGTCAATGACTACCACATCCACCTCACGACCCGCGCATTCATCTTCTCCGACATCCTTGTAACGAGTCTCCTACTGGCCTCCAGCATACGCTTGTTATCTTCTAATTTCCATTTAAGCTGTCTAGTGAGCATTTCATTTTTATGGACCTCCTCCTCTATATCCATCACTTTCTGAGTTAGCGCGATCCTGTCTTTTAACATTGGCGTTATAGAGGAAGCCAACGTGTCGAAGCCATCAGCGGCTCGTAGCACACTTGGAGTGATAGTTGAAAACGTATGAGTCATATCTAGAAGATGAGGAGCCATTGTTGCAAGAATTTCGGCCGCGACCACGAAATTACGTGCCACTCTCACTATTCCATATACTTGTTCCCATTCGTTCAAATCACTTCGCACATTGATTGGATGACCAAATTCTGTTACTTGAGCGCACGCTTCAGTCCACTTAACACTCAAGTCGAGCAAGCCTTTCAACTTATCCTTGTTTGGCATTGTTCGAAGCATTTCTCCAATCTTGGAAATCAAAGTACACTTGTCAATGATCGGGTCATTGGAATTTGGTTCCAATATTTCCCGCGTTGAAGTGCTTGGCCCGGCATCCATTGTCTTTGGTGCCATGCCTTCGAAAGTTTGAACGTTTGGAACAATGGTTTCTTCTCCATCCATATTCTCCCTCCCTCGTTCCGCGTTACCATGGTCTTCACCTCCTTCAATTACAATATTCGGAATATCTGATTGTACGGGGTCTGCTACCGTCGTTGTCTCCAAACTCTCTTTGGGAATTGTGGTTGACAATATATTGTCGACCACAATATCTAAATGTTTGCCAGACTCCATCACAACGGCAACCTCCTCCACCGATGGTTGTATATTCGGCACGGTATCCACTACGGTCATCTGACGAGGCTTTTTCTTCAACTCCTCCAAAATAGCCTTGGTCAAGGTCGATTCAGGATTGAATAAATCAGGAATATGCTTTTGTTTTTACCCAATCCTAAGTGGATATTGTTTTGTAGTCGGAAACGTGCTCCAATCCACCTTTCGTTTCAACACGACCTCAGTGTATACCATTGATAGAAGGCTATAATTGAAAAACCCTTTGCTTCTTGGGCGATTTTCAAACAAAGCCCGCCAAACCTCCTCCGCACGATAAATGAAGTGATCATCTTTGCACATCCACGGCTTGCAAGCAAAGTAAGTCGTATGGCTTATGTGGCAATCTCTTGGCCAAAGTTTATCGATGTGGTACATCTTCACGTATTTCTTGCATGTCTAGGATTCCCAGTAATCCTCCATTTCAGCCTCCCAACCATCCTCCGCCATAATGTCTTCATTGTCCAAAATCTCCCACCGTAGATCATGAGTAGCACCTTTTTGTTTGAACCATTTCTTCGACTTTCCCGTTCCAATTTCACTCACATCTTCCATCACGATCTACTTCTCCGTCGCCATAATAACGCTTGCATTTAAAAAAACAAACGCGGACACTCCGGTATTAGTTCGTGAATGAATGGTTTGGAAAATTAAAAAACGGTTTATCCGGTCACAATAAAAGGACCCCCATCTCCTCACCTAGTAAGAGCAACAAGTACAGAAAACTGTAACTACAGCACATCCGACTCGGCATGAGAGGAGAGGAAGTGAGGAAAAAAGAAGTGGCCGTCCGCATGTATATGCGGACGGCCGCCTAACCTAACCGGGTTGCCGTCCAAACCGGCAGACGGCCAATCGGTCGGGCCTACTGGGCTGGCGGTCGGCCAATGGGCCGGCCGTCCACCACCCGGCCGTCCGCCACCTGGCCATCCGCCGTACGGCCGACCGCCGGGCTCGCGTCCGCCTGGGACTGTTTTTTTTTTTGGGTTCTTTTTCCATTTTTTTTTCCTTTTTTTTTCCTTCTTTTTACCATTCTTTCAACCCCCCAAGGACTTTTAGGGGTTAATATTAAATTGTATTTGGATTGAAAATATGTTTGAAAAAGTAAAACTAGATTCGAAATCGGAGATGGAAAAGAGCACCCTTAGGTTTAGGGTTAAGGGTTTAGTATATATGAAGGGGCTAGTTTTTAAGTTATATGTAAGAAATATTCTACATTACACCAATTCTTTGCCATGTGAATGCCACGTGGAAATTGTTGAAATTTTTGGATTGAAACATTGATAAGTTTGTAATAAACTTGCTTTATAAAATGGGTCCATTTCAAACATGGGTGACTATGAAAATCTACAAAACTACAATTCAAACTCATCTTGCCATTGCGGACTTTTATCGTTCTAGGATTCGAACCGGATACTGCATAGAATTCCAATAGTGGACCAATTGAATTTGTAATTTATGTGAAGGCGTTTAGGGTCGTTCAGTTCTAATGTATACAGTGGCAAACAAAACTGAGTACAATTTTTACTCACTTCCATTCAAAAAATCATACCATGAGTTTAGGTGGGCAAAACCGAAATGTGTACAAGTCAAAGTTGTGGTACATGATGTATTACACAATGCTAAAAAGTTTGAGGTGGAGTTGAATTGTGGTTTGGAAGATATCAAATGCCAAAATAGAGTATGTCTTCGTACTCACTTTTGTTCAAGATTGGTATGAGAGCTTTCAAAATATACACAATTTGGAATGAAGCCAATTTTCTTTAGTGTTGTCTTTATGGTATTGTAAACCATCATCTTGAACATGTGTAGGCCTTTCATCAATAGAAATCAACCTTTGTGTGCTTGAGATAAATCTCAAATTGTGGAAAAATAGATGTTTTCTTGTGAAAATGGCATTTGATAATCCTTTGTGGAATTGATAGCATGGAATATTAGTGGGCATCATAAGTGACAAACGTGAATCAATATTGGCCATTATTGCATGCATTTCATTTTGTATTTGGTTATTTTTAGTATTCAATAAACTCCTTAATAAACTTGATTATGCATGTTGGAATAATGTGATGGTTTTCTTCTTTGACCTTATGATGTCACAATGCTCATCAATGGAAGTTTTCCATCCACCACTTTGATTTCACTTACTTGCATTTTGATGACTTCGTATCATAAAATACTCGACGCTCGATTTTGCCCCTTCTTTGATTTTCATACCAAAAAAAGTTTTGATTCCATTCTTGGTATCCAACATGTTCAATAAGAAGAATAACATGTTCAATACCATGTTAACATAACGTTCAATAAGAAGAATAACATGCAAAATAATTCCATTTTCTTTTATTGGAAGGAGTGGAGAAGAATGCTAAAAATTATAAATAAAAATAAATAAGGTTCTTCAAAAAAAAAAAAGGGAGGCAAGAACGAGAGATGGACAATAATAAATGAAGTCTTCATTAAATTAGAAGGAAGGAAGAGGGTTTAGGCTTTACGGACAATTATTGATTTAGATATTAGGTAATTTAGAAGGTGTGAGTTTGGAGAGGAACATTCCAATTTTATTTTTAAAAGACAAAAGGAAGAGAGGGACAACCAAATAAAAATTAAACTATCAAGTAAACTAGAAGGAGAAGAGAACCAGAGAGAGAGGGACAATTATAGATGTACACCTTATTAAATTTGACACATCTTGTTTTCTCTTATACAAGATGTGTTATAAACCTTCTCATTGATTGTTTGGATAAAAATTCTAAAAGATGTCGGGTGCACAAAGAAGTGAAATGTGAATTGGCCATGTTTGAACCTCCACTCCTTGCACAAATTTGTTTGAATATGCTACTCCCGTTTCTTACCTCTATAAATTGGTGTATATGGAATTATCATCAAGCTTCACAGAACAATATAAAATTATGAACTTTTGGATTGGATCAGGGTTTAGGGAAAGAAAAGTCAAAGTCTACAATAGCAGTCAACGATGGAAGAAAATGAGCAATTTTTTTTTTACTTTAGAGACTATAATGATTAATCTATCAATCCATGCGGTGGATTGCAACCATAAGAGCATGGTGTGTTCATTTAGAAGTCTACTTTAGGATCTTACGATTTAAATTCTAAAGATCACTTGAAAAATGTGATTGCTATGCCTCTTTTTCGATGTGACGGTTATGGACTAATTTTTTAGCTAAATTGGCCATGTTCCTTTAGAGTTTCAAACAAGGGTAAAATATTTAGACCTTGCATATTACTTAAATATGATACGAAGTGTTGTCAAAGTCATAGTGTCCCATGAATATGGATCAACGCGGGGAAGAGAATAAGTTGTTGTTTGGATTGTAAACCCCATGATTTAACTATCCATGCGGTCGATAGGAACCAAATATATGAACACGCCATATTGTATTAGCTGCAAACTATCGCAAGAATCGATAGATTATAGTGTCTATGTAATGTTTGAAGTACAGAAGTTCCAAATCTTTTACCATTGTCTTAAAAGTTAGGCATCATGTTCATATCCAATACACCAGTTTCTAGAGGTAAAAGAGAGGTGTAGCATCTTCGAGATAATTCAACAACAAGTGGAGGTTCAAGATTGGCCAATTCACGTTACAATCACTTGTGAACTAAATATCTTTTAGAATGCTTATCCATATTCCAATTAGTCAATTAAAGTGCGTACATCACATCTTTTAGGAGAACAAAAGAAGAAGTGAAAAAACAAAAATAAATTGTAAGTTTTCTTGAGGAAAAGGAGAAGTTTTGTTGCACATTACACAAAAAATGGTGAAATGATTTTACTTCGAATAAAATGCGAATTTACAATGAAGACCCTCATTTTTTTGGGAAACGTTTAAAGAAAAAAATATTTCAGATGAGTATGTAAAACCTCAATGAGTGAATGTCAACAGACAATTCTATAAAAGGATTTTAGATGCCAGTGCTTTCCTTTTTTGACTATGGGTGGTACTAAATTTGAAACCACAAATCTACAGAAAAACTTAATTAATACATTCAAATAGCTCTTCCCGGGGACAAAGTAACATAAAAAATTCGAAAGTTGTTTCTTCATATTTGCAATCTAGAAACCTACCCAAAATTAAAACCTCGCCGCGAAGGAGATTTAGTCATGTAGAGGCCAAAAATCCTCCCATACAAAGTTATACCTATGCCGTGGGCAATGTACCCTTGGCCCTTGGAACATTGTGCCCGTGGGCCATTCCAATTTCCTCCTGGTGAGTCAAACATAAAAAAGGAAACGAGCATCTTTAACATGTTATGTAAGATATTTTGAGTGGAACCATTCTTAAGAAACTATATAAATATGTGCTTCCACGCGCACAATGGAATATCCGCGTGAATGCGTACAAAATCTTCCCGACATTCTTCCGACCATTAATGCACGTGACTGGATCTCCAGATCTGGATTACACGTGCAAAGTCAACCGTCCTAGAAAAGGAAGTGGAGGACAAGGGAAGGGAGATGAGAGGGGAGAAAGTTGGGAGGGGAGGGAGCGGAAGGAAGTGGAGGAGCGATGAGGGGAGGCCGACCGATCGGAGTCGACCGTGGAAGACCTCGGCCATCCGATCTGACGGCCGCGGACGGACTTTGCGGCCGGATCCGATCGGACGGTTGAGACAGATCTGACGGCCGTGGCCGTCCGATTCGACGTCCGTGGCTGCGGACGGTCGCGACCGATCGGACGGCCGCGACCGTCCGTGGCGGCATCGTGGCCGTCCGATCGGGCGATACGCCCGAGGCCGTCCGCCATCGGACGGCTCGGACGATTCGCCGACCGTCCGCCGAGGCCGTCCGCCACTCGCGGTCCGCATAAAAGGCGGATGGCCGACCTTTCTCCCACACTCTAGTGGGCGAGCTGGTTGCTTTGGCATATTTTGCCGAATCGCTTGCGCCCTCTCGAGTGGTGGGATATTTATTATTTTTTAATTCGTTTAATCCCTAAACGACCAGAATCTCCTTTGGGGGGATTCCTTGATTTTTGGGCAGGTTCCTAAAATTTGTAAAACAATTCAATTTTTTGTAAAATTTTTATTCTACATTTCCTTTGATAAGAGCTTCGTGGACATATTTTTATTTTATTTTTTGGATTTATGGTTTGAAAATTAGTATCACTTATAGTTTTTGAGGGAAATTGTCAAGGAACTTTAGGGGTTAATTCCCATTCATTCATTTTATTGTTTGTTCTAGTTAGGGAAGATGCCAAGGTCCAACCGGCCCGTTGCTCCAAAGGGGAAAGCCCCCGAGATGGAATGGGACGCAACGGACGATCCGGATGTTGTTGCGATGTATGGATGGCAGGACGAGGAAGAGAGGTTGTGGACTTGCACCATGTGCAAGAGGTACGTGAAGATGAAGCACCTCATGAAGTTGTGGCCGAGGGCACAAGCAAGGATATCGGGGCCGCGGCGCGAAGGTCTAGCGAGCAATTGTCTGAGCGACCATTTCCGCCATCGATATCATGAGGTCACTGCTGCGGTGGGTGTGCGTAACTCGAGGCCGGAGATCATGTTGTATTCGAACATGGCGATGGTTTGGGCGGAAATCGTCCTACACAAGGATGTGGACTGGCGCACCGTGGCGGGCCGCAATGTCAGCCTGATGGATCGAACTGCCCATTTTATACCAACCACATGGAATCAACCGAGTGATTGTTGGCCACGTTGGTCAAACCGAAGATCCGGGGACGATCCCGATGCCCACCAACAACAGCAGACACCTCCAGAAGAATACGGGGGACATAACTACAACGACTACAATCGTGGCAATGATATGGGTTCCACGCCTATAACATTTGGTGGGGGGAGTGGCAGCCATTTCTACAAACGCAGCCAATGTGGTACAGGGACCAACACCCCTCAGAGCTATACGCCAACGCATCCAAGGGATACGTACGAGTCTCGTCATAATTCCCCCAGAGAAGAGGAAGAACATAACACCCCACACTCTGCACCAGTCTATCATGACGGATATGGCGGTTCTTACCATGCATATGGCCGTTCTTTGGATGGCGGCCAATGTGGTACAGGTACCAATACCCCTCAGAGCTATACGCAAACGCATCCAAAGGATACGTACGAGTCTGGTCGTAATTCCCCCGGAAAAAGGAAGAACACGACACTCCAAATCCTGGACCCGTCTATTACGACGGATATGGCCATGCTTGCGATGGATATGGCCGGAGCTTAGATGGAAGAGACAACACACCTCCATCAACGTTTCCACCTCGTCAGAACGAAGATGCCGAGTTTGAAAGACAAATGCATGAAGCCACAATACAAAGCCAGAACGAGTACATCCGCAGGCTCGAAGATGAATCTCGCTACATGAATAGGCAATACAATAACCTCTATGATGTTTATTCAAGCAGGCCGTACTCAAGTGGCGCTAGGCCAAGTCAAAGACGTGATACTGACTCAGATTCCGATTAATCATACATGGTCTTTGTGTAATGTAATCCATGTGGATAATGTCTACATGCGAGAACAATGTTGACTATTTTGTAAATTTAGAAGGTCATTCTTTAAGATCTTCAAATCGATGTTTATTAAATATTTCTACGTTGCGGCCATGTCAATGTGGATGATGAATGTACAATGCATGCTACATGTTTCCAAATGAATTTTATTGATAAGTTTTTAGAATAAGTGGATGTGTGGAATGAGAAATTTTTATACATTCCAACTTTTCATTCACCTCATAAAAGTTAAAGAGTATTTCATATCATTACATGTTAAATAATTTTTTTTTACAACCTGTACCTCTAAAGTTCCTTGAGTATTTCTGACCCAGAAGTTAAAGCAAGAAGATAAACGCCGCTCCGCAAAGGGGCCGGCGTGAATAAAGAATTTGTTCGTTCCATCACTAAGACCATGCCCACCAGACACCTTGTCAAGGAGGGCTTGGTTTCTTTTCCATTTTGCGTTGGTGTAGTAGAATGGACATTGCCTGTTGAATGGCATCAATGTTAATAATATTGAAAGTGTGTGAAATTGTTTCGATGGAGATTTTAAAGGAATCTCAAAAGGATATTTATAGATGGGATAAAGGTGGTGGCAAGAGCATCGGCAGTGATTACAATAAGCGGGTCCATTTTCCATCCGAGGGCAACGATGTCATTAATAAGGGGTTGCTGGGTTGGTATTCATTTATTTTGTTTTCAATTGTTTCCGGGGAGAATCTATCATTACAATATGTGAATTCGATAAATTGAACGGTATACTCTTGGTAAATGTGGTCGGGTGCAGGGTCGTTGTATGGTAGGCCCCGAATGCAAAGTATGTCGGCTTTGAGTCTAGCATTACAAAGACAGCGCTAAGTTGCGCATGTACATGGGACTCGGGAGTAGCCAAGGGGGGGCCGTATTTCCTTGTGGGTTGTAACTTGTTATTAAAGGTGCCGGCATTCATGAGGATAAATCATCGTGATTTGTTATGGGAGGTAAATAGTTATCGAATTTCCCGTACTGCTTTGTTATGTCTTGTGACAATTAAGGAGTGTATGTGATGGTTTTGGCATTTTCGGTAGAACATGGAGTGCTTTGTCGGCGTCTGAGAAAGTGCATATGGGGCATGTTACATATGGGAATTTTTCTATTCCAAATAAGAGTTGTTTTCGGGCGTTTCCCAAATATCGACTATTACGGAATTTGATGACGCATGTTATTTGTGAGTTCGGGATGATGGGATTTTTCGAAGAATTCGTAGAGAGTTCATAGTCTATTTTGTTGTTGCAAATCCATTATTCTATATTAGGGAAGTTTTATTTGATTGTGTCAAGGTTGTTATAGAGGTCTTGTTTCTTGAGATATTTGTTCAAGAATAACACCGGAACCTTAATGGGGGTATCCTCTTTAGGAGGCCAATATTCTTTTTGGAAGTGGTATGGGGTAGCATGTGGATGTTCGTACAAGTCTTTGGCATTTTCATGCGTTTTTTTGCGGATCTCTTTCCCAAGTTTATTTGCTTGTCCGTTTCCATCAATATTTGCTTGAGCAGAACTTTGTGAAGGATTGTTATATGTGTTCAGTTTTGTAACATGTGGATCAACGACATTAAAATAGTTTGGTCGAGATGGCTATTGTAGAGGATAGGGTTTGTTATTTGGATGTTTAGTAGATAAAGTGCATTGATACAGTCAGTGAATATGTGTGCGGGTTAGTTGTTGTACTGTGTTGTGATGATTTGTCATGTTTTGTGTATGGCCATAAGTTATGCTCTAAGGATATTTTAGTGTGTGGAAATTACTCTATAGAGTACACGAAATGGTATACCAAATACATTATACAATATCAATGAATACAACAAAATCTTCGTATAAGCATTTTTGTTGTTCATATTTGAATGCCTCTACAATTTAATGTATGCATGTTTGTATTAATGATTGCATGTACTTCATTGCTTTAAATTGTTATGGTTCAAGATGTCTGAGTAAATATGTCGTAGCAATCTACCTACGGAGTTAGGCATTCCACTTCCTTAAAATGCTTTATAAACAAACACAAGAATGTGGTTTATGGAAAACCTCTCGCACAATTTATTTTTTCTACTAAATATAACCCTACTTAGAGAGCAGATATCCACTATTAATATAATGTGGCCAAATTACAATTTCATCCACTACGGATGAGAATAGTCAGAGGATGGAGAAGCAGTCCGTGGTTGAAAAAGTAATCTCTGGACGAAAAACAATCTCCAGCAGAAAAATCGTCTGCGAATGACTATTGCTAAGTGTTAAGAAGCATCACGAACACTATTAAGAAACACTTAATGTTTGTAACCCACTCCCTCTCTAGTCTTCAATTTTTTTTAAAATAATTTTGAAATGAGTTATTTTCTTAGTATTAAATAATATAGAAAATTCATTAAAGTGGTTGTTATAATGCGTTGCAAAACAAGCGCGAACCACTACCAAACTTCTATAGATGCAAATTAGCGGTTGGCGCTTGCTTTGCAACGCATTAGTCCAACCATTGTAATGTTGTTTAATATTATAATTAGGTTTTCAAAATTTCATCTACAGTCTACTTTTCATCCGCTGCAAACATTTAAACCGCACTCTGATTTTCCTCCGCATGCTGATTTTTCATCCGCAGTTTTTTTCCATCCGCAACTTGTTTTTAATTTGTTGCGCTGTTTTTCATCTGCTGCGGACATTTTCATCCGCTGCGGGATTTTTCTTCTGCCGCATAGAATTTAATATTTCATCCACAGTGGATGAAACTATTTTTTTGGCACAATTAACATAGCAGCGACTTAATAACTTCCAAATTTTATTTTTTTTGGAACTCCGACTTCGGATTTGGGCTTTTTAGGTGCCCTTTCATCTAGTACGTAAGCAAAAAAATTGTTACAAAATTTTTGAAAATTTGACATTTTGGAGTGTACTTAAAAATAACATTATAGGTACTAAATTTTGGATGTAGATTATGGCTAGAGAATATGTTCATCACATTCGATCTCATGCATGTTTTTTGTGTGTTACTGTTGGTTGTGTTTTCAAATTTGTTATATATGGCGATATTCATTTACAAGACATGTAAGGTGTCTCGTTTGAAATCTCATTTGAAACAATAATATGATGATGGACACCGAAAGAATACAATTGGATGGAAGGGGATGTCGCCAAAGCGTGCATGAACCCTAACCATGCAAAGTTTGAATCAAACTTTTAACTTTTCTATGCATCTGATTCAGGTGTAAATATTTAGAAGAATGAACATGACAATGTCATGGAAAACCTCATGAGAAACGATGTTTTTCACCATTCCCTTGAAAAAACAAGTCTTCTCTTTATTGAAAATTTTAAAAATAGCATACCAACCGAAGTCAAACATTTTCACACATTGTCACTCATTGTCGGGCGAGGTACCAAAAGATCTTATTAATTTTCACATAAAACCTACATATCTTTGTATTTCTTACATTTTATTTTCTCTACATTAATATGTGGTGTAAACCTTTTTATTGACCATTCGGATTAGTAATTCAAAACACATGAAGTTCACAAGAAAAAGAAGTTTGAATTGGCAAAGTTTGAACCTCCACTACTTCCATAGTTGTTTAGAATACGCTACACCTGTCCTGTACCTCAAGAAATTGTTCTCTAAGGAACTACCATCATGCTTAGGGTAGTGGATTTAGACCTTGTGTAGTTCAAAATTTTGACGCCAGGTAAAGTCAAAGTCTGCGGATCCACTAAACGCAGTGAAGACCCTATACCATTTGCTTCACTTCACACACTATAATCTTTCAATCTGTGCGGTCAAAGTTTTTGAAATTTTGTAAACATATTTTTCAATAAGTCTTAATTGAGATCCAACGGTCAGAACTAGAAATCAGACTTTTGGTTTCCTTCTATGGTCATTGCACTAGAATCCAACAACTTTGAAGTGTTTCCGGTTCAAAACTGTCACGATATTTTTGGGGATGTAGGAGACATGTTGTATGAGTAGGGAGTCGGGCATGAGGAGCCGTTTCAAATGGGGGTAATTTCTATAAATGCTAAATTGTATTCAAGAAACATAAAATGGTTGAGGTTATGTATGATTTTGTGCCATGGGCACTATGATCTATCCCAAAAATTTGAATCCAAACTCGTAAAATTTGATATACGTCTTCTCTACATAAAACCTAGAGATCATCATATTTTACACATTTTTCTTTTTCAACAACATGTAGTGAACACTGAAAACCTTCCTAAACCTGAGTTTGGATTATCATTTGAAATCTTATTCAGTTTACTAAAAAGTAAAACATGGAATGGCAATTTTTAAACTCCAGTATTTGCGCACTTGATTTGAATATGCTACAGTTCTTTTCTACCTCTAAAAATTGGTGTGTAGGGAAATCTCATCATAAGGTTGGATTAGGATATTTTGAGGTAATTTTAACAAAAATTCTGAAATACAAGAATTTTGAAATAGAACACATTGATAAGTTAAAAAATCGGAACTATGCCACATATTAAACCATATAAAATTCAAAAAATGTCGCTCTTTGCACGGCTATATGAAATAAGGTTTTTTTACTTCTTGTGCCCAAATTTTAAAGGCATGCAATACATATTAATCTAAGACTATTGCTATAGTCACTTCAAAATGTGCATGCTATCTAGTATAGTGTAATAATGCCGAAAGGAATAAAGTAAAACCTATGTATTACTAATATGTTGACCGATAATGCTCATGAGGCGTGGGCCAGTTGTATGTGTCGCTGAAGCGTGTAATGATATGAAACAACCCTCCAGCGCTTTCTCGGTTTTCGTTGCGGACTCTCTCCATGTACATATGAAATGTATCCGCAAATTCTTGATTTGAGAATACTACGGAACTCCGAGATTCCCATTGCAGATTCTCGTAGTCGATGGACATTGTCCGCGCATTGATTCGTTGGGCTATTCGGGCCGTAGCAAACTCTTCCGAAGCCATCGATAACTTCGGAATCATTTGCACATCCGCATCTGGTTTGTGCAAGTATGCAACCCGCGGATCGACCCACCATCGCTTTCGCAGAGTCTCGGCCATGTTTTCACGCTTTGTGAACGTATAAAGAGACTACATTGGTTCGTTAACCTTCGTGGTCATGCCCCAATCGCATACTCCAATATACACTCGCGATTCATCTGGAGGGAAGTGAAGGAGGATATTGTCCGGAGACAAGTCATTGTGGAGATTGTTGCTCTTGTGGACCTCGTTCATGATGCGCAACAACGCCCACACAAGCTTGGTCTGTTTTTTGCGAAAACGAACCAACTGTTGAACTCGAATAATCTCATCATCGGGAAATCTCCGATAGTTCAAATGTGTGATGACATCGTCACCAAACTCGATATCCCGGTTCAACATCTCTCGAATTGTCCCGCCATTCCACCAATACGCATAGCCTTCGTACTTGTCCGGATGAATGGCCACGAAACGGATGACACTTGGATGTGGAATCCTCACCGCCATCGACTCATTCTGATGCTCCACTTTTGCCAAATCCAGCCGTGTCTCCGATTGGTTGGACAACTTGGCGGCAAATTCCCAGAATGGTTCAATGCCCGGAGCACCCTCAATGCGGACTTTGCGAATGGTGGCGTATCCACCTCTCCTGTTCGCATTCTCCATTCATATAACCGCGGCTGTTGGCGGAATGGCAATGAGATGGACTTTACGCAGCAGGTCTTCTTGGTGCCCCTCTATCGAGTTCCACCATCCCACGGAGCCACGCCGGTTTTGATTCTTGGCGAATGGCTTCATCTGGGCCACGAACAAATCCGCCTTCAACAGCACGTCGTTGAAAACTTCATCCGCCGCGCGATTGAACCTTCCAAACTTGGTCAACAAGTTCTTGGCATTCCAGAGTGAATCGTGCACTCTGGCATCCAAGAACTTCAAAAACCCGCGCTTCTGGGTCTCCGTATTCCACATCGGGGCTTGAAGCGCGTCCATCATGTGCTACCGCATGTCCGTTCGGTACTTCTCGGGGCCTTCATCTCTGTATCTGACGTATATGCTCTCCAATGATCGAATAGAATTTTCCTCATAGAATCTGACGGTCAGTTCTATGAGGAAATTCTTGCAAGCCTCAGATGGAACGTCGTGGATTGGATGAAGCTTCACTCCGAAGTCCGCAACCTTCTGCTTCTTCTTGTCCTTCGGCATCTTCTTGAACCCGCCGCCGTTCGAAGTTTTAAAAAAAAACTTTTTAGATCAAGTTTTTATAAAAACTTTAAGAAAAAAACTTGATGGGAACAAGTTCTTAAAAAAACTATGAGAAAAAACTTCTTAGAACAAGTTTTAAGAAAAAGTTCAAGAAAAAAACTAGTTTGGAACAAGTTAAAAAAAAAACCTATGAGAAAAAACTTCTAAGAGCAAGTTTTAAAAAAAACTTCTAGAGAAAAACTAGTTTGGAACAAGTTCTAAAAAATAACTATGAAAAAAGCGTTTTTCGAACAAGTTTTTAAAAAATCTTAAAAAAATCCGCAAAAACTCCCCCCCAATGTGAATTATTTTTTCCCTCCCAAGGATGAGGAGCCAATGGATGGAAAAATGCCAGCCAAAGCCACTCCGCATCCACTCAAAAATATATTTCGAGAGGGGAAGAAAAAAGTGAGAGAGAGAGGTTGGCGGACGGCCTTTTATAGGGTGGTGGACGGCCATGAGGCCGACCACCACCGTGGCCGTCCGATCGGACGGCCGGGCAGACGGGCAGCTGTCCGCCCGATCGGTCGGCCCTAAAGCCGTCGGCCTAATTGGACGGCCGTCGTGCGCCCCCGCGATCAAATCAGGGCCGTACGATCTGTCCATCGGCCGTCCGATCACGCGGATGGCCGAGGTGCCGTCCGATCTCTCCGACGGTAGGGTCTGATCGGACGACTTGACGCATTTCAACGGCTGAGATCTCGCCGCGTGGCACTTTGTCGAATCTGACGGTCCAGAAAAATTACTACGGCCTTCCGTAAATGCATTTTACCC